>CM053564.1:28058643-28114144 GCA_028646485.1 Cryptoprocta ferox
AGTTGCTCTTGACCACGTCTGTAGCATTTTGAATTAGAAATAATTTTTCTCATATCGACTGCTATTTGCTAAGAGACTCTGAAGTGCCATCGAAACGATTAGAGGGAAATAAAATAGTTGACAGTAGCATCTTATGATGAGGTGCATTTTAAATTTATTGGTAATATTGATTTATTTAATATTGGTCAGTAAAAGTTTTGGAAACTTGATTAAAATAAATGGACTATGAAATAATTCAGACACAGAAAAAGGACAGAGTAGTGTAAGGAGAGGATGCCGTTTCTTGACTCTCTGTTGGACAGTTTTTCTGATTTCTCAGCTCTTCTCTGCCTCAGTTTCCAATGCCCCCTGTGTCTATAGACACCCGAACACTGTAGGGAACGTTTGGGTTTGGAACGGCAGAGACTCGAAGGCCAGAGTGCACATCGGCAGACCCTTGGGCTTTTTTTTTTTTTTTTTTAAATTTTTAATTTTTTTTTTTTTTATGTTAGAGCCAGAGAGAGTGAGCAAGCGAGCACGTGTGAGTGGGGCAGAGAGAGGGACACAGAATCCGAAGCAGGCTCTAGGCTCCAAGCTGTTAGCACAGAGCCCGAGGTGGGGCTGGAACTCACAAACCCGGAGATCATGACCTGAGCCGAAGGTGGACGCTTACTCGACTGAGTCACCCAGGCGCCCTTGCCCTCGGGCTTTTTAAAGCAAGCACAGACGCTCACGTCCTAGTCTAGACTCAGGGAGTCAGCATCTCCTGGATACGTCCTGGGCTATAAAGACTGGGCCTGTTTGCCACCTGGATGCGTTTCATCGAAGCTTTTTTTGCACTGGGTTTCCGCTCAGATGAAAAAAACATGCAAAAAGAGTGTGAGGGGGCGCCCGGGTGGCTCAGTCGGTTAAGCGTCTGACTTCGGCTCAGGTCATGATCTCACGGTTCGTGGGTTCGAGCCCCACGTCGGGCTCTGTGCTGACAGCTCAGAGCCTGGAGCCTGTTTTCGGATTCTGTGTCTCCCTTTTGCTCTGCCCCTCCCTGCTCACGCTCTCTCTCTCGAAAATAAATAAAACATTAAAAAAAGAGTGTGAGAATCCGTAAGTGAATGTTTTAAGACACTTTGCAGGTCTCCGTCCTTCCAGTTCTGTGATATCTTCACTGTAATGTGTTAAACCCTTAAATCTTGTCCATAAATCATGTTATTAAATAGGGATTCTTTGCATGAATCGTGGGCATAGCACTGTCCTCTCACTTTTGGAATGGGGAGAATAACCTCCACCTTTGGGAGGTCAGGATTAAAGATCGTAGATACGTGGCAGTTAGCACAGGATCTGCCACAGCGGGAAGCCTGCAATAGATCATGACAGGTTTTGATTTCCCTCCATTCTGAACACAATTTGGTGACGTTACCGATACGGCATAGCCGTGCATCGGGCCGGGTCCTGCCGCCCTATGTTACGGCCGTAAAAGCCCGGACTGAACATGAAGAAAGCAGTTGGCCTCCCAGGACTCCTACGATTCTGTGACTTGTGTTGCATTTTTGTTCCCTCCTGCGTTTCAGAGCCCTCCCAGGGACAGTGATGATGAGAACGGTGTCAGGCGGCGGTTGGGAGGATTAAGTGTGGCTCGCTCCCCACAGCGCCTGGCACACGGCACGTGGTGAATGACTGGTGGTCATTATCGGCGCTGTCCCAGTGCTTGTCATTGTCAGCGTCATGACCAGCATCATGGATTTGTGCTCTCACTCCTGCTGTCCTACAGGGAGAACTCTTGTGATGGGATGTTCTGGGTTTATGCTGACAAATTCCATTTGATTCAGCAAGCTGATTTCCGGCAGTTACTGTGATCGCTAACTCTCACCACTGCCCATCTCCCCTCTCCTTGTCTTCCCCGTCCTGCGGTGCCCACCCAAGGCAGTGCCCTCTGTTGTTTACCCCTGCCCCCCTCTCCCCAGACCCTCCCTGTGTCCTGAGAAATTCCCACTCCTTAACGAGCCTCGTCTCCTTCCTCAGCCTCTCCTGAGCCATTTCTTCCCTCTCTGTGCTTTGAGCCTGGTCCTTGCCTGGGGATATCCTTTCCTGATGTCCTCTCCGATGGTGCCTCTGTGTTCTCATACCCTATTTCAGGATCGGGGGTGCAGGGTTTGTGTCCTTGTTCTTTACCCCCACCCCACCCCCCATTTCTTTGCGATCCATGGTCCCCAGGTGGAGCACCCTCTCCTCCTCATTACTGTTTTCCACTCCTGGTTAATCACCTAATTCGTAGACGACTTGGGCGCCTGGCCCACAGCCCTCCTGTCTGTCTCGATTGTTGCCAGCAGCCTGGTTGGCTTCCTTGCGCGTGTGGAGGACCCTGGCTGCACACGGGGCACTCATTTCCTGGAACGCCTCGTCTGGAGTGATCACCTGTCCTCATCCATGTCCGTCACCGTCCCCGTCGCCGCGGTGGCCCCCTGCGTTTCTGCCCTGGTGCTGCCCCACCTCCCGCGGGAGCAGCGCAGCCGACCCCGAGCTCTGCTCTCCACCTTGCTTGTCACTTACTTCCGCTGTGTCCTCGGCGTGTTTTTCCTTAGGACCCGAGGTTTTTCCTCTGAAATTTCCTGTGATTTCCTCAGAAGTCCCAGTAGTGTCTGTGAAGCCTGGAGAGGAGAGAATCCTGTTTGCAGGAGCTCTTCGCATCTCCAAACGCTGGGCTTGTAAGGTCGGTTCTGTGCGCCCAGGCGCTGGCCTCTCGCCCTCCGACACGCTGCCTTGCTCGGGGTCCAGGTTGGGTTCATTACCGCCAGCTCTTGCTCGCCTGGATCGCACTGCCTGGGGTGGGGTCCCCTCCACAGCTGCAGTTTTTGGCTCCATTTGCAGTTCCTTTGCTCAAAGGGGCAGCGATGGGCCCTGTGAGTTCCCTTAGCCCTGGCCACACCTGTGCACATGGCCCCCTTCCAGCTCTTCACCTGAGGACATCCTCCCTCTGTGCTGACGGAGCACCCGGGAGACTGCACGAATCTTCCAGACGCAGCTGTTAACCTTGAGGGCCACATCCGGTCTCCGAGGAACTAATGTCTCCTGCAAAGCCTGGAAAATGACTACAGAGCTTGGGAAACCTTGACTGTTCATTTGTCCCTAGAAAGCTGGCTGCAGGAGATCGAGTCTGCTCACTGAGGCTGCGTGTTCGCACTGAAGTCACGGGATTCGCATTTCATCATTTTGCACATTAGGGATTTTTCGGTTTCTTCCTTCTGGGCCCAGTCATACTTCCAACAGATTCAAATCCAACACCCACCCCCCCGGCCCTCCCTGCAGCCTTGCCGGGCCACCCCTCCCACTGCCCTCTCTCGTGCTTGGCCTGTCCCTGCTGGGCTCCTGCTCTTTGGACAAGGCCAGGTCCAGTCTCCCGGACTTCTTAATGTCAGGCCCTCTGAGGCCCTCTGAGGCCATTCACAACTGAGTAGGAATTAGTTGGCAGCTAACAGGTCTAGTATCAACTCCTGGCATGCGGTGGGGTCCCCACAGAGAAAAGCAGACAACGAAGGTCCTAGACCTCAGTCACAAGCTTTATTGTCTTGAGCACGGACTCGCCACACTTCAACAATTCCACTTTGGGGAGGGCAGGGATGGAAGAGGGCTTGGGGACGGGGCACGGCTGAGCCCACACCAGACAGGCGGAGACGCTCGCGGGCAAATGGCCTGTGTGCCACCTGCCAGCCGCCTTAGGGGCTCAGCCCCCCCTGGTGTGGGCCTTTGGCTGTTAGTAGACTAATCAGTGCCTCCTGTAGGCAGGGGGAGCTGCCAGATTTTGCTGGAAAGAGTAGTATTTGACTCTGGGTTAGGCCACTAAAGCATCGCTTCTAGACTGCTGTTAATGAAATCGCATGCGAGAGCTACCAGAAGCCAGTGGGGGGAGGGATTGGGGCTGATGGGATGAACCGGCTGCCCCCCCCCCCCAGGATGGGCTGCGTTTGGGCAAGGATGGGAACCACATGCATCTGTGCTGGGAGCACCCAAAGGCCACTGAGGTTGCTCCCAGGCCACAGTCTGCATACCCACCCTGGTGCATTTTGGGGTGTCAGGCTTCCCCCATGAGTCCCTGGCAGGGGAGGACCCCGAACGAAAACTCCCCCTGAGCTGGGAGAGGTGGAGGCAGGCAGAAGGCAGCAACCTGCGGGCCCTCCAGATCTGGAGGCTTTTCTAAACTGGCTTTTCCCGCTCCACACGGGTCTGGAGTAGCTCCGCCGGACTCGAGGGGCAGAGGGGAGAGGCGGTTACATTTTGTCCTGTCGTCAACATCCCCTGGGCTCTTTTCTTGGCTACAGGAGACGGGCATGTGCATTCTGATGCATGTGCGTGGCACACGCGTCCCTGCACGCTCCCCTACGTGTGCCTGGGTGTGTATGCACACGGCCAGGTTGCAGGAACGTTTGCAGGGCGCGGGGCTGTTGGACCTGGGGCTCGGTCCCAGGAGTGTGTGTCCCGAGCGAGCCTGACTGTAAGTGCCCCACCCCCATGATCACGTGTGCTCGCGCCTTCCCTCTGTGCGTGTGCCAAGGGTCAGTGGCTGTATGAGCCTGCGTGGGCGTGTCTGCAGGGCTCTGGGTCCCCCTGCAGCCACCCCACCCCTGCTCCAAGCCAGGTCCATGGTGGGGGAGGGGGAGAGGGGCTTCCAAACTTTCCTAATACTGTGGCTCCTGGCCTTGGTGGCTACCCTCTGGCCAGCAGCTTGGAGCTGTGTATGAGAGTTGGTGTTGGGGGGTCGGGGGAGAAGGACCTTGCCCCCCAACACCTTGAACCCGGGCCTCACCGGGCAGACGGGCTGACAGGTCTTGTACCACTGTTTGAAGAAGGCTCAGCATGTGGGGACAAGAAGCCTGGGGACTGGCTATGCCTGGAAGTGGCTGCAGAAAAGGGGGTCCCCACCTGGCTCCTGAGGCCTGGCCTGCCTTCCTTGGTGCCTGGCTGGGCCCCCTCTGACCCTTTCCCGGGACAATGGCTCTCTGGGGTCTCGGGGGAACCCGGGAGAAGGAGGAGAAGAAAGGGAGGGCAGGGACACGCCCGGGGTGCCAAGATGGTCCTCGGGGCAGCTTGAGAGGGGCCTGGCTGGATCACCTGGGCCTCCCCAAATGCCAGAAACTGCCGGGGTGTCCCGAGGTCCAGGCCAGGACTGTACCGTTGCTATGGAAGGTGGTGCTTGAGGAAGCCTCCCGGTCCGGCAGGGGGTCGGGGTGGGGGATTGTCCGCGGCAGCGGGCACGTTATTGTTACAAACACTGTTCTTGTCTCCGAAGTGACAGTCCTGGCCCCTGCCTGGAGGGGGCGCTGCCGGGGCAGGCCGGAGGGGCTCTGCTGTGGACTCGGCTGCTCCACGGTGTCCCTCAGGGTCAGTGCTTCTCCTAGGGAGAGCAAGGCCTTGATCAGCAAGTGTCTCTCGGATAGTGAAGGGAGTGGCGCGGGCTGTTTGAGAGCCCACTTGTGCCAGGTAGCGGGGACAGCACATGCAAAGGCCCTGGGGCAGGAGAGGTCACTGTGTGGTGTCTGGGGTGTGGTGAGACCGGAGGTAGGGTGGGAGCAGCTTAGGGGGAGGGGTGAGAGCAGACGAGTTTCACAGAGAACACGAAGTGCCCGTGTGCACAAAAATGTGACCCCCGTGGCACAAAGCAGACCGTGTAAAGGACACTTGTTGACTTTTGAGAGCAGGAACGGGGCGGCAGAGCGTTGCCCTGTTGGACCTCGGCTGGGAACGCGCAAGTCTGGTGACTCGAATTGTTCTCCGCTCTGCACACGCCTGTGAATCACCACCCACATGCCCTGACTGCTGGTTCTGGGGTCACAAATTTTATCAGGGAGGTAGGTTTGCAAATAAGGAATCTGTGAATAACGAGGACTGACAGGGCACGTACACGTACACACACACAGGAAAGTTCAAGAGGGTTATTTAAAAATGTCAACCGTGGTCACCTCTGGGGAGGGCTATGGGTAACTATCTATTTGGGGGGTTCCCCCCCAAATGTTTCCCAGTGGACATGTTTGTAACTTCAAGTTTAAAAAACAAGAGACACGCGGTTAAAAGAGCAGGCGACGGCCAAGCCAGGTGTGACGGCTCTGGCCGCAGCCCGCGAGCGGCCCCGCCGTAAAGCCTCTGGCCCGAATGCACCTTTGGGATTTTGGTGGCTTTTCGGGGTGCTTTTATCCAGAGAAGTCCGCCAGGACGGAAGGGCCGTGGGTGTGGCAGGATGTCTCCCCCGGGCCCAGGGCGCCCCTCACCTCTTGCTTGTGGGCCTTGTCTTGCTGGTGGATGCCGTTCGCAGACCCGGAACCGCCGCCCGCCTGTGAGGAGGAGTCAGCAGGGGCTGAGTGAGGCGCCCCAGGCAGCAGTTCCTGGTTGGGCCACTAGGTGGCGAGGTCTTTCTTCCCCATGGGGCCCCCCCCCGAGGCTCTCCAGAATGGGGGGGGGGGTCCCAGGACCCCAGGGGGGACCAAGGCTCTGGGGCATGGCTGCACCCCCAGCTTAGTCTGAGCTCCCCAAGATCAAGCCATGGACCCCTGGGACTGGGACTCCCAGAGGACAGGGCCATGCTTCCCGAGGGCAGTGCCCCCTGCTGGCCGCCGGGTCAGCCCCGCCCTGGCGCACGGCTCACCTGGGACTTGTCGGGGCCCCTCATGGCCTCCATGAGCTTCTCCACCTGCTGAGCCTGGTCCAGTGCGTCCCGCAGCGCGTCCTCTGTGCTCATGAGCTGGTGCTGCAGCCGCAGGAGCTCAGGCGCCGAGGACGGGTCAATGAGCGAGTAGCGCCTCTGGTCCGACAGGGACTTCTCTTTGTCCTGGGAGCAGCAGGGGCGGAGGGAGAGTGTGCACGTGACCGTGCGCGCCTGTACCCGCGCACGTGTGTGCCGGGGGGAGGGCGGCCCCTCCTCCAGGCAGGAAACTCTCCTGGCCCACCTATTCTCTGGGTCAGGCCTTCCTCCCTCGCCCGAGGGTCCCCACTGAACTATCCTCTTTGTCCCCTGCCCTGAATTCCCAGGCAGTGAGGTGCGTCACTTCTCCAAGTCCTGAAATGCAGGACCCCCTCCCTTCTTTCCTTCTTGTGGCCCCTACTCCCCCCACCACTGTCTTTATATGGGTCCCTTCCTTCCATCCCCCCCACCCTCTCCCCCTCCCCCAACAGGACATTTGTCATGTTCAGCTCCCAAGTCTTCCACAACTGACACCTGCCCACCACGGTGCCTGGAGATAACACCTGCCAGCCTCCTTGCTCCCACACAAACTGCCCCTGGGCCACGTGCTTCCAGATCCTTCTGCTCCACTCTGATCCTCCACCTAAAACTCACTCACTTTGGGGGTTTTCTAGCCACCGAGCCCTTCCCTAGTTCTCCCGTGGCACGGGCGACAGCTCGGAGACACGGGAGAGGCTGCTGCGGGGGACGGGGAGCTTCCCACGTCCTTGTAAACGCGACCCGCCTGTTCCCCACGGAGAGGAGCCCGAACGGCACTGCCCCCTCCATGAGGCTCAGGGACAGTCGCAGAGAACCACAACTTTGAAGTCTCTGGCAGCCCCAGGGCCTTGTCTGCTCCTGAGTTATGCCCAGACTCACAGAGCCACAAGGACCCCAAAGAGCCCTTGAATCCTACCTGCTGGCTAGACCCGCCAGGATTGGGGGTGAGCGTGAGTGACCTTACCCCTTGACCCTATGGGCCCCCACAGCTGTGGGAGGGTCCTGTCCTGCCCTTGAGACCTCCCTTCCTCTGTCTCCTCCAAGGGCCAAACCCACGCGGCTGAGTGGGAGGGCAGTGACGGGCCGCGGGGCAACTTCCCATGATAGCAGCCTGTCTTCCCAGACAGGGTCCTGTCCATACCCTGGAACTGACTGGGCCCGGCAACCAGGGTTAGAAGGTGCTCGGATGTACCCATCTCCCTCCTTAGACTGATGCGTGCATCCCCACTGCAAAACCCTGAGCAAGGAGCTGGTTTCTGGCTTGATTCCTTCCCTGGACGGGGAGCTCACTCTGCAGTCGTCCATCCTAGCTCTGGACAGGCTCAAGTTCTCCGGAAGTCCTCCTGTGCCCTGTGTCACCCAGATGACCACATGGCCGGCCACCATGTCTGCAAACGGATCACCCACCGCCCCTCCACCAGCTATGTCGCTGACCTTCCCCGTGGTGCATTTTGAACCCTCCCTGTGACTTGGCTGTAGGAGGCTGCCAGTCGCCACGGCCACGGCAGCCCCAGCCCACCCTGCCATGGCCCCATCCCCAGGCCACCCCGTGGCTCACATACCAGCCCAGTCAGCTTTTCTCGCAGGCCCCGGATGTCATCCTTTAGTTTCTGCTCCTTGATCCGCCACTCAGCCTTGTGGACCTCGCGGCTCAGGTCCCTCTCTGGCCCTGGCGAGTGGCGGTTGGCCTCCAGCAGCAACACTCGAAGCTCGTTCAGGCTCCTGGCAGGGGCCGGTGGGGGGCACAGAAAAGCTAGTGAGCCCTGGCCCTCTGTCCCCACAGTCGGGAGATTTGCCGGGTGCCCGCAGACGGGCCACCCTGACAGGGACACAGCACCTGTGCCGGGAGGGGCCACGGTGGAGACATGAGGCATGAAACCAAGGGGCCAGATTTGGGGATGGGATGGTCAAGAGCACTGGGCCTTTTCTAGAATGTTTTCCAAGTTTTAAAAAAAGAGAACAGGGGCGCCTGGCTGGCTCAGTCGGTTAAGTGTCTGACTCTTGATTTCGACTCAGGTCATGATCTCATGGTTTGTGGGATTAAGCCCCACGTCCCGCTCTGTGCCGACAGCGCGGACAGAGCCTGCTTGGGATTCTCTCTCCCTCCCTCTCTCTCCACCCCTTTCCTGCTCACATGCACACATGCACTCTCTCTCTCTCTCAAAATAAATATATAAACTTAAGACAAAGAGAGAACAGAATGTTTAATTAAAAAATAAACCAAGGGGCGCCTGGGTGGCTCAGTCGGTTAAGCGTCCGACCTCGGCTCAGCTCATGATCTCATGGTTTGTGGGTTCGAGCCCTGCGTCGGGCTCTGTGCTGACAGCTCGGAGCCTGGAGCCTGCTTCGGATTCTGTCTCCCTCTCAAAAATAAATAAAACATTAAAAAAAAATAAAAAACAAAACATTCATCAAAGAGAGCCCATGTGGTAAGATATTCTATTTTTTTTACTTTATTTTTTAATTTTTAAAAATCTTTATTTTTGAGAGAGAGAGAGTAGGGGTGGGGGAAGGGCAGAGAGAGAGAAGGAGACACAGAAATCAAAGTGGGCTCCAGGCTCATGCTGTCAGGACAGAGCCTGACGTGGGACTCGAACTCACAAACTGTGAGATCATGAGCCGAAGTCGGACGCTTAACCGAATGAGCCACCCAGAGGCCCCCCTGTTTATAATTTTTAAAAGTTTATTTATTTTAAGAGAGAGAGAGAGAGAGAGAGAGAGAGAGAGAGAGCACAAGTGGGGGAGGGGTGGAGAGAAAGAATCCCAAGCAGGCTCCATGCTGCCAGCACAGAGCCCGACGCGGGGCTCAAACTCACGGATCGTGACCTGAGCTGAAGCCAAGAGTCGACGCTTAATCTCCCCAGGCGCCCCAGCTTGCTGTAATTTTTAAATGGATTAAGAAATACTTCTAAGTTTCTGTTTTCAGTGATGATACGGTAACTACAGAATAAGTGAGCGGACGCTGTTTGGGAACCGTCCTCATTGTGAAGCGTTTACAGGGGTCCCAGAGACCAAGAGGTTTGGGAAGCACTCATCTTCCCTACGGGCTCTGCCTGGACATCCGTGTTGAGAAGGATTCTGCGGCTTCCTCTGCGCTCAGCGGAGGAATACAGCGGTCCCCGGGGATGCCGGCCGCCCGCCGCACCCCTGCCCTGCCTCCCTGCGGCCGCCTCCTCACCGCTCCTTCCTGAGCAGCTCCTGGCTGATGAGGACCAGCTGGCCCGAGGCGTCGTGGGTCTTGCGGGACACGGCTTCCAGCTCGGCCTCCAGGCGCCGCTTCTCCTTCTGGAGGGCGTCCACCTTCTTCTCTCCCGCCTTGCACTTGGTCTCCAGTGCTGAGGGTCAGCCGGCAGGGAAAGCAGAGAGGAGAGGGGCAGGGCGGCCATGGGAATCTGTCCCGCGGAGGGGGGGGGCTGGAGGGGGGCGGGGAGCTGGCCTTCTCAAGGGGACCCCGGTGATGCCCTCGGCCGGGCGGGCCTCCCTCGTCCCGCAGAGCCAGGCGGCAAGGGGCCGAGGGAACAGCTGCACAAAGCAAGCCGGAGCACCAGGCACGGCCGCGCAGGCCCTTCGGGGGTGCGGGAAGCGGTCCGCCCTCCCCGCGACGGGGCCCGGGTGTTTATACCGCGTCCCGGACGAGGGAAAGCAACTTCTTCACCTTCGCCTCGGCGGGGTTTGAGGTCAACTGACCTCTGCCGGGACCAATTCGGCCACGTGAATGTGGTGGGAACTGGACAGAAGTGGGGGGGGGAACCCGTCCCCCGGAGGGGGGCTGTCCCACGGACACCACCACTGGCATTCTGGCGGATGAAAAGTAGGGCCAGTGCACGGAGTCCCGAATCCCAGAGCCCCTGCCTCTCCCCGGGCTCCCCCTCTGCCCTCGTGTCGTCCGTGGCTTGTTCCCTGTGGCGGCCGGCATCCTTCCCCCGGAATCTAAAAACCTGGTGTTGTGTCTAGAACGGCCCTGGGGGGTGGTGGCCGCGCTGCATCTTTGTCACTTAGGAAAAGGATCTTGAGGCCAGAGAGAAACCCGGTGCAGTTGCAGTGCGCTGGCTCCCGGGGAAGGAGGCGGCCGTGGCCCTTGGTTCTGTGACGGACGGACGGTGTGGGGGCTACACCCGCCCGCTCACCGCTGCTCAGGGGCACAGCGTGGGGGGCCTGGCCCACGGGGCCTTCTCGGGGTAGAACGGGCAAGGGAGGAGCCGGCCCATTCCGTGGCCGACCGGCCGAGGCCCCCATGAAAGCCCCCGCGTCTGCCCTGCAGGAAGGAGACTTACCACTTACTTGGGCCCTGAGCGTCTCGGTCTGGGACATCAAGGCTGCCACCTCTTTGTCCCTCTTGTTCAGCTTGTCCTGCAGGCCTAGGGGAGAAGGCAGAGACCAGGGCCTTGAATGTGCAGTGCGTGAGGGGGTGGCCTCCCCTCAGGAGCCCTGAAACGAGGCCGCATGCACCCTCCAGGGTCCAAGTGCTTCCCCACGCCGGTCCTCCCTCCGGGTAACCCGCTCTGAGAAGAGACTCCCACACTGTGTGGTCTCGGGCCTCCTAACTGTCGGAGTCTCAGTGTCCTTGAGTGAAACATTGGGATACCGGTACCCATGTCACCCCGTCGTGTGTGTTCAACGTGTGTTCAGAACAGCGCTAAACAGGAGAGCCTCTGGAAAGTGCAAGAAACACTACATTTCTGTACGTTACTTTATGTATTTAACGTAATCGCAATAAAAACACCAATCCGGTTTTAGTTCTTATGGAACTAAATTAGCTGGTCCTATTTTTGTTTTTAAAGTTTACTCATTTTGCGAGAGAGCGCGCGTGCAGGGAGGGGGCGGAACGAGAGGGAGACAGAGGATCCCCAGCAGGCTCCGCGCTGTCAGCACAGAGCCCGACGTGGGGCTTTGTCTCAGGAACCAGGAGGTCGTGACTTTAGCAGAAACCAAGAGTCAGACGCTTAACTGACTGCGCCCCCAGGCGCCCCTCCAGGATGCATCATCACTCAGTGGAAAGGAGAAAGGGACCGAACAGCGGGAGGCGGGTTCCGTCTGTCGCCTACAGGTCTGGACGTGCATACATGTGTCTGGAAAGTAAACCTAAGTTGGCCAACATGGTGCCTTTAGGGAGGGAACCCCGGCAACGGGGGATCCTTTGCCGGACGCTGCCCTTTGGACCATCTGAAGTTGACACCGATTTAAAAAATAAAGTGAAAACTCAACGAGTCACAAGGTGGCTTAGCGCAATGCCTGGCGCTTAATAAACTGAATCGGCGCCTCTCACCTGGCGGGCAGCAGGTGGGCAGACGATGGGAAACCAAAAGCCCAGGGTCCCACCCAGCCCAGCGGCCACTCACCCTCCATAGTCTCCTTCATCCTGACCTTCTCCCCTGAAATGTCGTTGGACTCGATCATCTGAAAGAAGAGCCTGGTAAGGGGGACGCGCGGCCCCCGCCCCTGCCCCAGCTGGCCCACCTCACCCCTGTACAGGGTGGCTCTCGGGGACTTGCTACGGTGGCAAGGAGCAGAGATGTTCTCGATCCTGCCTCCCTGACAGCAGAGGACCCCCCGCCTGCCCCCAGCGCCCCCGAAGTTTGTGTGGCTTCCATGGGAACACCGCCCACCCCTTCCTTTGTTGAAAATGTCTATAATAGCAAACAGATGTCTCCCTCCCTGGGACGCCCACAGAGATTAGTCCTGGAAGGTCTGTTTCCATCGTCATCCAGAGGCAGAACCCCAGCCTTGGATGCCATCCATAAAAGAAGCATCGGCTGGCCCAGGGCAGCTTCAATAAATGCTACCACTTTTTAATAATAAGCCCAGAACCCAAAGAAGAAAAGATCAATTAAGAAAAAAAAAATCTGAATGGCAAACATTAGCAGGCTCCCCACGGCTTCTCGGGGAAAAGTTTTCAGCCTCCTGGCCAAGCGGGCCGTCCTCCGAGCCTGCAGTTTGCCAGCCTAACGCTGCGGATCGGGGCAGCCCCGAGCTGAGCAGGTAGTCACCTCCATCAACCTGCCGCTCATAATTCTGCTCATACATCCCAAGCCCCCTTTTAAGTCTCAGCCGGTTGTCCCTGCACTGAAATCTCTGCATCTGGGAGTCACGTGGGTCCTGGCTGATTTCCCACATGTGTGGAAAAATCAAGAGACAGGACTTCCTGAGGTCACCGCCCACTCGTCGGCCTAAGGTCTGTGACCGGGGGCAAAGGGGGCTGTCCTCGGGAACCACAGCAGTCCAAAACCTCCTCTGCTAAGGGAGTCCAGGTCCTGGGGTCCCAGGCCTGACTGCCCCTGCTCTGAGAAGGCGATGAGGCCATTTGCACACAAGCTACTCTGACTCTGCCCAGGGTCCTGGGGCAGCACTTGCTAAAAAATCGTCCCTCCCTGGGAGAAAGGGGACAGAAAGGCTGCCACCCTGGGAGGGCAAGCCATGATGCAGGCAGTCCTCCCTTTACGAAAAAGGGATCCTGTTCCTTGAAACTCCCAAGCGCCTCCTTATTGCTGGGATGCAAACTTTGAGTTTAAACGCACAAAGGGGATCAGGAGCTCACGAAGGCCCAGGGGCCGTACGTATAAAGGCAGTGCTCTTGCTGCTAGCAGTCCTTCTCGTAGGGTTTGACTTTTGTCAGCCCGGGCACCCTCTGTCGGCCCTCCAGCAGCAGGGCTGGACTTGACCTCTGCCTCTGGTGGGCAGGAAACCCTGGGAGAGCTTCTCTATCTCAGCTCATCTGTGAAATAGAGCCAACACTGACCTTGCAAGAGTTAAGGTGAGAAAAGGCAACGTCAGCCCTGATTTGGTGCGCGAGCCACTCAAAAGGCCCTTCCTGGCTGGAGTGGAGACCGCCCGCGCTACCCAGGGCCTCGGCCTCCCCAGCGTGCTGAGCTGAAGACGTGCTAGACGTCTGAAGGCCTTGGAGGTCTGCAGCAGAACTGATCCTGGTAGCGGCAGCCTCTCCCGGGCTATGGCCCTCTACCCTGCAGCACCCACTCTGGAGACCCCCACGCCGTGGCCGCTGGACAGCCACTCAGGTTCATAAGGACTGGCGCTCGGGGTGGAGATGGGACACCCCTCGGGGACAAGCAGAGCTCGCCCTACACACCACACATGCCCCACGGAGCTCCCGCTGCTGGCGCCTGGGGGAGGTCCGGGAGCCTGCACGGCAGGACACGTCCGGGAGAAGCAGGGGCCTGGGGATCCGGAGGGAGCCTGTGCTCTGCGCCGAGGTACACAGCTCTCCCCAGGCCTGGGCTGTGGGGACCCAGCCACGTCAGCTCCAGCCCCCTCGGGTCCCCACGGCCACCCTGCGCTACTGATGGAGGCATGCAGGGGAGCCCACGATGGAGACATGCAGGGGAGCTGTTTTCGCCTGGGCCTGGCTGGGAAGAAGGGGTCGGCCAACACCGGCAGGGGCGCCCCCATGCCCGTGGGCCCCGCCCCTGCCCCCCGCCCGGCAGGAGAGGCCGCCGCCGCCTACGTTGCTGTGCTGGGATGAACGCAAGGACTCGACGGCCTGCAGTCTGTTTTCGGCCACCAGAAGCCTCTCCCGCAGCCTCTCGGCCTCCTGCTTGCTCTGGGCTTCCGACCGCTGGAGCAGCTCGTGGTCCAGCATCTTCTTCTCGGCCAGGGAGATCTGCTCCTTGAGGAACTCGATGGCCTGCGCCTGGCCCCGGTACTCCACGTCCAGCTTCTCCAGCTCGTGCACCCGCAGCTCGGCGTCGCGGCGCTGGTCCTGGGCCTCCTGCAGCTCCAGCCGGTGCTGGCTGGCCTGCACCTCCAGCTGGGCCCGCCAGTGCTGCTGCAGCCCTGCCAGCTCCTCCTGGGCCTCCCGCAGCTTCTGCCGCAGCCCCTCCTTCTCCTTGACGTGCATGGCGGTCTCGATGTCGTGCTTGGCTCGCAGGTTGCCCAGCTCCAGCTGGTGCTCCAGCTGGCCCTCCATCACGGCCTTCAGCTCCCCGAGCTCCTTGGGCTGGGCCCCCGGGCCTGAGTTCAGTGTGGCCTTGAGGTCCTCCAGGGACTTCTGGTGGTCCGAGGCCAGCGAGTCCAGCTTGGACTTCCAGTTGTCCATGAGCCCCATGTTCTCGCTGGTGGCCTGCTGCACCTTGGCCTTGAGGTCCACCACTTCCTGCGCGTACTTCTCGTTGGCCGCCCGGAGCTTCTCCACCTCCGCCTGGTAGGCCCGCAGGGCCTTCTCGTATTTGTCCCGCAGCACGCCGCTCTCCCGCTGCTGCTCCTTGCTGGCGGACAGCAGCCGCTCCCGCAGCCGCAGGGTCTCCGCGGCCTCGGGGTGGTCGGCGGGGGGCGGGCCCGAGTGCAGCAGGCAGTGCTGCAGCTCCTCGATCTCGCCGCGCCGGAGGCTCAGCTCCTCCTCCAGCTGAAGCACGCGCGACTTCTCGGCCACCGTGGTCAGCTGTCGGGGAGAGAGGGAGACTGAGGTCAGCGGGCCGGCGGGCGGGCCAGGGACCGGAGCGAGGGCGGACCCCAGCCCCGTGGGGGACGTGCGTGGAAGGGAAGGGCGCCCACCCCCGCCTGGGCGCCCCCCCCCCAGCCCCCAGAAACACTCCCTGGGCTTGCAGCCCAGGGATTCAGGGACTGGACTGTCCCCGCCGCCCTCAGTGGCTTGGGACAAATCAGTGGTCAAAAGAAACCACTTATCCGGGGTTCTGGCTTTCTCCCAAGAGGGAATTTTGCATGATCTGGCGCTAGGAGGGTCCCCCAGGCAGACAGGGTCGATTCACAGAGGGGCTGGCCAGAGAAGGGTCTGGTTTAATGCCTGAGGCGGGACAAAATGAATGCTCCCAGACCCCCCTCCTGACGGATAACTGAGATCAGAGCCTCCATCCTCCAAAAACCCCAGTGGATCACGACAGTGGTCGTGGATTTGGAAACGATACATTAACCCGTTTTCAGCCTTTCACTAACTGAAAAGAACATTGCTTCTGAGGGCGACCTTTAGTTCAAAAAATCTGTTTTTGTTTCTAGGACCAGGTTGAACCCTAGATCAAGGTGCCTCAGTGTGGAGGGCTCCAGCCTGCCAGCCGCGACTGGGTGGGTTTCTGCAAGCAGCCTCCAGGCACACACGTGTACCTGCACGTACGGACACCCAACAACGGCCAGGGTGCGCAAAGGGACCCCTGGGTGTCCCCAGACTCCCCCCACCCCCGCCCACATGCTCGCACTCGTGTGCTGAGGCTGACCTGCAGAAACTGACCGTGGCTCGCCCCACAGCCCGCCCTGCTCAGATGGTCTGAACCGATCACTGCTAGCTGGCTGTCTGCATGTGTGTGGCTGCACAGGGGGCCGGCCCCGAGACAGCTATGGCGGGCACCGAGGGGCCAGCTGGGCCCAGAACCCGGACCTGGGACTTGGCAGGACCTCCCCCCTGCCCCAGCAGAGATTTCCCTGGTCTACTGTATCTCAACAGCCCCTCCGTGGGCCTGACGCAGAATCTTAGGCCCTAAGGGACAGTCCCACTCCCCCAAAGCCCCAGGTCCTCCTGGCTGGCCCCTCCTGCCACCATCATTAAGATCTCCTAGGGGGCGCCTGGGTGGCTTAAGCGGTTAAGCACCCGACTTCGGCCCAGGTCATGCATGATCTCAAGGTTTGTGAGTTCGAGCCCTGCATCGGGCTCACTGCTGTCAGCGCAGAGCCTGCTTCGGATCCTCTCTCCCTCCCTCTCAAAAATAAATAAACATTAAAAAAAAAAAAAAGATCCCCTAGGCTAGAGAAACTTGGATCTGCAGCCCCCTGACCTCCTGCCTGCCTCGGCCTCCCCAGCCCGGGGAGAAGAGAGGCGTGGATAGATGGCCACTGTACCTGCCCATATAAGGAGCAGGACGCTCCCAAGAGACACCCCGTTTCAGAACATGGCAAAGCCTTGTTGTGCCAGTGCATGGGGTGGGGGAGGGGGGCGCGGAGGGAGGGGCGGGGTCTCACAGGACAGTCCCAGCCAGCGGGACGCTGAGCTAGGGCACAAAGTCCCAGATAGCCAAGACCCCCTCCTCCCCAGCAGCCGTCAACGTAGCAATGGGGTAGAAGCGTCCCTAAGCCTCGACTTCCCTCCTAGAAGGGGCTCAAAAGGCAAAAGAAAAAAAAATGAGGAAAGCAGCCAAAGACAGAGGAAAAATTAAAACAGAGAAGCCGAAGGAGGCGTGATGGGGCAGAGGCGCTGGCGGGGCCGGCGGGCGGCGTTACCCTGTTGTCGGCCAATTCCCGGAGCAGCCGCTCGGCCTGCGCCTTCTCCAGTAGCAGGCTCTGCTCCAGCTCCCCAATGCGCGCGTGCTCCAGCTGCGTCTGGGTCTGGTCCGCCCGGGGCGGGTGGGGAGGCGGGCCAGGGGAGAGAGTACAGGGCAGAGGAAGCCGGAGGAAGAGAGAGAGAGGGGGAGAGAGAGAGAGGCGGTGTCATCTTCCGTGAACAGGACAGGAGAGCGGGTCAAGGAGAGGAGGTGGCTGGGGACAGAGGAGGTCTGGGGTGGGGAGGGGGGACCGGGCTGGGTTGGCTTAACGGCAGAGGAGGGGCTGCCGCAACCTGCCCGAGCCACCCCGCCCTGGAGAGGGTGGGCGAGAGGGCACCCGGGTCCCTGCTGTCCTCCCCAGGTGGTCCGTCCCTCCCCCAGCCTCCTCGCGCTCCCCTTCGGGCTACTGCTCATTTTAGGCACAGGATCCTGCACACGGGAGGCCCTTGGTCGGGACGGATGGGTCAGCAAGCGAACCCAGGACTCCTGGCCCCCGGGCCTGAGCTGAAAGTGTAAGCACCAATCCAGTGGGAAGGTTTTAAAGAAAGATCTCTACACACACGCCTCCCCCGCCCCTCCCCGGAGAGGTTCTGCCTCCCGCTGCCCTGACCCGAGCCTGGAGAGCCAGTGCCCACCCCCGGGCGCCCCCGCGGAGGAGGCCTGGTCTCCCAAAAGCACAAGAATGCTTTTGTCCTAGCTTCACGGGCCAACAAAGCCCGACGTGCTCAGGGCGTCCAGCCTGGCATTTGGGTCTCTGCGAGGGTGGCAGGGGCCAAGGGTGTCGGCTCCAGGGCCCCCCGAGGCGACGTGGAGACCAAGTTCATCACGGGGAGGAGCCAGAGAGTCCTCCTCCGCCTCCAGCGTCCAGGAGAAGCGGTTTAAGGCAAATCTGCGTGGCCATTCTGACGAGGCGGGACTTAGCCACACGGCACATACGTGTAGAAACAAGGACACATACCCGCCACTAGCAAGGATGACGGGGACAGTGTAAGCCCGTCTGAGAAACACTCTTGTCATTCATGCGGAGCTAGGGAGAGGTTTATGTCCTCTGTCCTGTGATCTTATCTCTGCGAATTTCCCTAAAGGAGTGAGTGAAGAGGTTCTCTGTCTCTCTCTCTCTCAAGCATTCCACCGCGCTAACAAGCAGCCGTCTCTTCCAGAAAATTACAGGCTGGCAATGGTGTCTCCGGGGCCTCATCCCCACCCTCCCCTGCCACAGAGGGTGGGCACCGCAGCTCTGCCCAGGACCCCCGCTAGGTGGCGCACGTCTGATGGCTTTACGGGCGAGAAAGAGCCCCCGGCTCCACAATTTCAAGGCAGCTTTAGGTGGTGCTCCCAAAAGGACTCCCCGGCCCCCTCCCCCCATCAACTACTTTCCCAACTTCTAGACTCCTGGTCTGTGGGTTGGGGTCTCCATAGGGGCACAGGGAATCCAGTGTAATTGCTTCAGATGCTTGTTTGAGATATAAGCAACCACAGGACCCCAGGAGGTGGAAAATAGCCTCAGAGGCTAGATTTTAGGTGGAGTGGATGATCTGGGCTTCCATCTGCTCCAGGGTGGGAGGAGCGAGGCCACCACGTTCCTGCTTGTCGCTCGCGGGTCCCCTGGCCTTGAGGGTCGTGAAGCTACAGTTAGGCTGCGCGAGGCAGTGCGAGGGTGGGTGCAACTTTTGTCTCGGGAGCTAACTTTAGAACCCAACCCCCGCATAAGGGGTGTCTCAGCAGTCTCCCCGTCTCCCAGGGCGGAGCGGCTACTCCAGAGAGAGCGAGCCCCGAGCCCAGAATCACACAGCAACTCGGGGCAGTGTCAGGCCTGGAACTCAGACCCCCCCACCCCCAACAAAGACGTCAGGAATGGTGTCTTTTCCCCTGAGCCGGCCTGACTGCATGGAGGGGAGACAGACTTCTAGCAGCAACATGGGCCATCGAAGGAGGGTCCTGAAGTAGGGGACCCCCCACTTCCCTGCCGCAACTCAAATCCAGGAGCTCAGCCAAGCCCTGCCTACACCCTGCACCTGCAGCTCTCAGACCCTGTGTCCACACTTTTGCAAGTCACGGAGCCACCGCCTTGGGATTCCCCTCAGGTAACTGGGGGCTGGAGACATTCTTTAATGGGGGGAACAGATTTCCCCACCTGCCCTGGGGGGTCCTGAAGGTCAAGGCACACGTCACCGCTCTTGACCTTCTCTGAGGTCTCACACAGCACAAATCACAAGGAGGATTCCGAGTTCATAAGCCCGGCCCTTCGTGTTACTGAGCCAATTCCCATGCAAGTGAAAAGTAACCCTGAGGCACTATTTAATGAGCAAAATCATGATATGAAACCCCTGGATGATTAAACCACCACCACCAAACCCCAAGAAGGTCAGGTCTAAGGCGGCTACCTGACATCCTCACTCGGGAGGCAGCAGGGAGTGGCACACACACTTCCCTGATGCAAGGATCCGTTCCAGGACCATAAAACCTGTCCCCAGCCTGGGGCCTGAGGCTCCCACCCTGGGAGAGGCACTCCCCCCCCCCCCCCACGCTCCTGACCTGTTCTGGCCACAGGGACATAAAGGGGAACGAGACAGATGGGGTCCCGGCCCCCATGGGGCGTACATTGCGGGAACAATAGATCACGCAAACAATAGATCACTACTAAAAAGGACTCCGGGTTGCGCCTGGACCTGGGAACAGAGCACCAGGTGGGGGTGGGGTCGCAGGGGAGGGTGGTGAGAGCAAAGAGGCAGCGGTGGCCTCTCTGAGAAATACAGTTAAAGGTGAGGCCTGAAGGAGAAGCAGGAATCAGCACACGGAGACGCTCAGAGGCAGAGCGAGCTTGGGGCGTCTGGGAACAGAGAAGCTCCATGTGCCCGGAGCACGGGTGCGCAGGGCTGGGTCCAAGGTCTTCTCCGGGCCACCCTGAAAGGGCCCAGGTTTACCTGGGGTCACGGAGCCAGATGTGTGACCAGGGAAGGGTCGGGCTCTGGTTTACCTTTTTAAGAGATTTGGACACACGATGTCTGTGGTTTGCTTTAAAATAACACGAGAGGGGCGCCTGGGGGGGGCTCAGTCGGTTGAGCGTCCAACTTCTGCTCAGGCCATGATCTCGCGGTTTGTGAGTTCGAGCCCCACAGTCGGGCTCTGTGCTAACAGCTCGGAGCCTGGAGCCTGCTTCGGATTCTGTGTCTCCCTCTCTCTCTGCCCCTGCCCTGGTCATGCTCTGTCTGTCTCTCTCGCAAAAATAAATAAACATTAAAAGCAATTATAAAAATAAAGTAACAGGAGATATGGCTGGGGGGGGGCAGCTAGAGTAAGACTGGCCATGAGTTGATAATCATTGAAGCCCACTGATGGGCAAACGGGGATTCATCATGAATTCTTCCCTACTTATGTGTTAGGTCCAAACTTTCCCACTGTTAAAAATTTAAAGGCTGTAGGGGCGCCTGGGCGGCTTGGTTGGTAGAGTATCAGGCTCTTGATTTCGGCTCAGGTCATGATCTCACAGTTTGTGGGTTGGAGCCCCGCACTGGGCTCTGTGCTGACAGTGCAGAGCCTGCTTGGGGCTCTCCCTCTCTCTCTCTCTGCCCCTCCCCGCTCATGCTCTCTCTCAAAATAAATGAACATTAAAAAGCTTTAAGAAGCTAGGACTATCCATCTTCAGTAGAGAGAATGGATAGTGGAGAACACGGGAGGAAACGGGAGGCAGCAAGTCGGGGCTGGTGCAGTTGTCCAAGGCAAGGCGCTGGGGCCTGGCCCGGGAAGGTGGCCTTGGGGAAGATAATTTCGGGGGCAAGGTCAAGCTCAAGAGGATTTCTGATGGAGGGATGAGGGAAAGAGAAGACTCAAGACGAATCAGCAGTGGCATCGAGGGGCCACCTGGGTGGTTGGGGGCCCACTGCTGAGACGGGTATCGGAGGGGGTGGGGGCAGGCACAAACGGAGAGGTCTGTTTTGCACACGGCACATCTGGGATGCTGTACTGGGTTGAGCGGTGTCCCCCCACGTCTCACATTCACCCGGAACCTCAGAATGGGATTTGTTTGGAAGAAGGTTTTCCCACAGGTGCTGAGTGAAGATAAAGTCACACCGGATTAAGGTGGGCCCCAGACCCAGTGACTGGCGTCCTTGTAAGAAGGGCCAAGCCAGAGACACAGGAACACGCAGGGAAGAGGGCCATGTGGCAACAGAGGCAGTGATGCAGTCACAAGCCAAGGGACGTCGAGGGTTCCCAGCGACCCGGAGCTGGGAGCGAGGCACGGAGCAGATTCTCCCCCAGGGCCTCAGTGAGAGAATAAGTTTGCGTTATTTTCAGCCACCGAACTGTGGTCATTGGTTACGACAGCCCCAGGAAAACGCTGCAGGGGGCTGTCACCACCCCCTGCCCCTGGCGGAGAGGTCCAGTAGGCACGCCAGTGGGGAGCTTGGCGGGGGGGGAGGGGACACTGAAGTCATCACGGGCTCAGAGGACACAGACTGACACAGACTGCAAGGTCTCAGGGGCAGCGCAGACCGAGGGGTGAACGAACCCCTGTGGACAGGCCAACATTTAGGGGTCTGGAAGGGGGCTAAGAGGCTGGAACTAGGGAGTGAGGCCAGGAGGGGGACGAGCAGAGAGATGGGGTGACAACTGGAGGGACACCAGGAGCTCACAGGAACGTTCTGGGTTTTATTTTTGACTCTCAACATGGGTGGGGAGGAGTGGAACTTTGGGGCCGTTTGCGTCACGGTCGTCACGAATATGGTCATTATACGAACAGCAGCAGCAGACCGTCGCCGTCTATCACGGTCTCTCCCTGCATCTCCCAGTTGGGAGCTGGAGGATCGGCTGCGGGGTGGGTGGCCAGGAGAAGGGGCAAGTGTGCCAAGACACACACGATGAGAGACAGACAGACAGACAGACGTGCAGCCTGAGCACGAGTCGAGAGAAGAGGGAAGCCCCTGAGCAGAGAAGGAATGGGCCCGGCTCCTGAGACTGTGTCTTGCTTTGCGTCCTTGAACTGCGGGTGACACTTCCCTGTAGCCTTCGGAGTGAGCAGGAGGGGTCGCTGTCCCTCGCAACCACGGGTGCTTGTCCCAGAAGCCCACCCCGACGCCTGCAAGAGGGCAGCCGCCCGGCAGGAAAGCCAGTCACATGCGACCCCGTGACCTGTCCTCTTGGCTAAGAGGGAAACGTACAAGGGAACGGCCTGACGCCAGGCTGGGGCTCCTACATCAGGGCTGTACCCCAACATGCATCCTTTCAAAAGGCTCGGGCAGCAAAATCTGCTCCCACAGGGCCAGCTGGCAGTGACCCTATACAGGTCACACATGTCCCTCCCTTAGCCGGGTTCTTCAGGGACGGGACAAGCACACGTACACTTCTGCTGGGCAATGGAAGTCAGGGGCTCTTTGGCAAAATCAGAAACCGTAATTTCCCATCTGAGCTCAGAAACGACCTGGCACAGGGGCGCTGGGCCGGCTCGGCGGGTGGAGCGCGCGACTCTTGATCTGGGGGTTGTGAGTCTGAGTCACCCCACGCTGGGTGCAGAGCTTACTTAAAAATAAAATCTTAAAAAAAGAAAAAAAAAAGGAAATGACCTAGTGCAGGGATCCCCAGAGTATGATGGTTCCTAGACCAGCACCCCCTGGAAACTTGCTAGAAATGCATATTCTCAGGCCCCACCCAGGCCTCCTGAACAGCCGCTCTAGCACCGTGTCTGAACGCGCCTTCCAGGGTCTGCGAATCACTGACCTAGGTCAACCTCCTCATTTTGCAGATGAACAAACTGAGGCCGGGGAAGGGAAGCGGCTGTCCAAGGCCAGTCAGGGCCAGGCCAGCGTGTGGAGGACTGAACTCCCGGTTCCCTGCCCCATCCGACAGCTCCAGGGGTCCTCGGCCCCTGTCACCGCCCAGGGAGCAGGGAGGTCCACAGCAGCGGGCCACCTCTGTCTGCCCGACCGTGGCCCCATGAGCTCTGAGGTCTCTGCGCAGTGGGGTGAGGAGAGCTGGGGGGGGGGGCGGCGGGGGGCACGTACGGACTGATGGGAGCGTCCCGCGTCCCTCAGCCCAGGACGGGTGTGGTGGGGCGGACAGGGAAAGGTCCCCCTTTGCCCAGACCACCTGTCCAGCTGCTGGAACGGAGGCGCCCTAACTGGTCACCCTTGCGGGCTGACGCAGCAGCCGGGAGTCCTGGGTCCCAAGGGTCCCTGGTCCCCTGGCCTTTCCGAGTCCGTCTGGCCATCTAGAAGTTCGGAGACTCAACAATGAGCTACTTGCAGCCAAAGTTTCTCCTGGAATCCAAGAACCCAAGGGATACATTTTGCGGCTACGACTGTCCAACAACGAAGGGACAGGGAGTCCAGCCGCTGTGGCCTCCGGCCTCATCCTGTGGGCACTCGGTTCATCCCACCCAAGTGCCAAACAAAAGGACCCATGGCCCATCCACACCTCTGACACGCAGGTCTCTTATGACCTGCCCCCTCCCCATTCTCCTGGGGGGCCCGCCTGGATTTCCCCCCCAAACGCCCCCAGCCCCCTCCCAGGGGGCCAGGGTTGCTGCCCGGACCTCAGGACCGTTTGCCCTGCACGGGCTGGGCTGGGGTAGCAGAGCGAGGTGGGGGCGCGGCGGTCCTCGGTCCATTACCTCCAGGTCTCCCTTGGTGATGGATTCCTCCTCCACTCGGAACTGCAGATCCTCCACCTTCCTGCAGGGGGAGACGGGGCTGAGCGGGCTTCGCCCAGCCAGTGGCGGCAGAGACGGCGAGGCCACCAGGGGCTCAGACCTCGCAGAAGGCACTGTCCCAGCGTCGTGGCTGGTGGGGGCAGGGCCTCCAGGAAAGCTGCCCCCCCCACCCCGATTCCCACCCTATGCCCCACTCAGGGGCCACCGGCGTCTCTAAACTGGGGGCGTGGAAAGCAAATCCTGCCCCCCACCCAGGGTGGCTGAGGGACCAGGCGGCAGGACAGGCCGTGAATCGTGCGGAACTGAACAGTCTGCGGGGAGGGAGGGAGGGGGGTGGGATTCTCCCCCGGGTGGCCTCATTCTCATCCTCCCACTCCAAAATCGGGCTGGGCTGCGCCCTGACGAGGGCCCCAGTGCCCTGCTGCAGGACTGGAGGGCGCCCTGGGCGAGACCCACCGACCCACCCATCTGCCAGCGCAGGGGACACAGCCACGTTGCAGCTCCTGACGGCTCCCGGCACCTGGGTGAGGAGACGGGGGCCCAGAAAGGGCAAGAGACCTGCCCAAGGTCACCCAGCAAGTACAGGGGCCTCTGCACGTGGGCCCTTGCTGAACGCAGCCCCCAGGACAGCCTCAAGTTTTTGTTTGTCAGCAGCGGGCGTGTCGCCATGGGAACCAGATGTGTGGGCCCGAGAACGCTCTCAGGCAGATATAAATACGCTCTTCTCTCTCCGAGTCAGACCGTCACAACCGGCCTCGGCTGAAAGCCCAAAACCAGACCCAAGGCGGGAGCTGAGGATGGGGGCTGCCCGCGGCGCGGGGGAGGGGAGGGGGTCACAGAAATCTGTGTATCAGCCAGAGGCCACAGAGAGGCCCCGGGCCAAGAGAAGGCCTGTCCCATCAGCTCTGTCCCACCAGGTGACCCGGGATCAAGTCAGGCCAGAGGCCTCACACTGGGGGAACCACAGTCCCTGCTCATCACGGAGGCAGGAGGGAAAGAACCGCACCATCACCAACAGGCTGGTGGCCTCGGGCAAATCCCTTGCCTGCTCTGAGCCTCAGTATTTTCATCCATGACATGGGGACAACACCTGCCTCCTGGGCTCACAAGCTGGGGGCTGCACGCACGCACGTAGCCCGGAGGGGTGCTCCGTGGATGTGAGCCGGTCCGGGGCATGGGAGAACCCCCAGTCCAGCAAACTCTCCACCACCCCCCCAGTCGGGATGGAGAGCAGCGGACGGCTGTGGGGACTCCCACGCAGGGCGCTTCCCTCAAGCCTGCAGAGATGGGGACCATCACCCCCCTCTGCGGAGGAGGGCCAGGCCCACAGGGCTCTCGTCACTGGTCCGGGTGGCGTGTGGCAGAGGCCCCGAGCCCGGGCCCTGCCTGGCCATGGCTGACAAGGCCCGGAGGAAGCGCCCCCGGGGCCGGGGCGCGGGCGGCACGCACCTCCTCTCCTCCTCCAGCTGGTTGGACAGGTCGGCCTTCTCCTTCCGCACGCTCTCCACAAGCAGCCGGGCCCGCTGCAGCTTCTCCTCTGCTTCTGCAACATACTGGGCCCCGGGCGAGGGCCAGGACAGGCTCAGCCTCCTCCCGGGACCAGGCCCCAGGTGGCAGAGGCCGCTCCCGTCACCGCCACGCCCCTGCTAGCTGGCTGGGCACAGACCGTGGGCTGAGCCGTGAGAAAGGAGGGCCCGGCTGAGTGCCAGGCATGGCTCTGCCCCATGTGTCCCCAATACCCTCCGTGTCCCTCAACCGCTATGGGCCTAAGGCCCTGCTGTCTGGTAAAGGCCTGTCACAGCCCGCAGGTGCCTGGCCTTAATGACCCCAGCACTTGAGGCCGGGGTGAGCCATCCGAACGGGGACGGGGACCTGGGAAGGAGCTCTCACGCACGAGACAAACATGTACATGAGGGAAGATGAGACACTGCACAGCCGCAGACTCAAGGCTACGGGCGAGGGCTCCCCTCCCTGAAACCCAGCACCCGGAGCCACTGGAAAGCACGATCTGGAACGTGGACAGTTGTAGACAAAAAATGTGTAGACGAGTATATTTAGACAAAGTGAGTAATTGGAAATAACCTGGACGACCACAGGGGACTGGCTGCGTCGGTAAGGACACGGCCCACGACGGATGGCAACGCGGCCGTTCAAACAGGGAAGAATTTTCCATGACCCAGAAAACACCCCCGCTAGAGTGAGTCAGAAGGAGCACGATATACCCAGGTTCCGCATCCATTAGGAGGAGGAGGGGTCTTCGTATTCTCTGCCTACCCCCAGTCCCCTCTGCACGCGGGGGACTCACAAAACTGGCCTGGGGAGGCCGCTGGTGCCCTCTGGGTGCCCCCACCGCCCCGCCGGCCCAGCTACCTGCTCATGCTGGGCCTTGAGGAGGGCGATCTCCTTCTCCACTTCGCAGATGTGGCTCGTGGCCTTGGCCACCTCGGCCCGCTCCAGGTCCCGCTCGGCCAGCAGCTGCTCGATGTGCTGCTGCTTCTCCTTCAGCGCCTCTTGCAAGGCAGTCGTGCCCGAAATCTTGCGGGCATAACGCGAAGAGGTCTCCGTGAGCTGCAGGAGGGCGTGGACTCAGCGATCCGGAGTGCCATCCAGACAACAGCTCGAGCGCCTCGACGCCCAGGGCCCTGCTCCTCCCTCTGCCAGTGCCCCAGACGCTCTACGCAGGGAGAATCGTGATGTCTGAGATCCAGGGAACGCTCCCTGCTCTCAGGAGAGTCACGGCCCATACAGTCACCGCACCTGGGCTCTGCCTCACGGTGGCCTCCCTCACCTGGACCCCTTCCTCTGGAGACATCCTAGACTCCCCGCCTAGACTGGGCTTGCACAGAAGACCCCTTGCCCAGCAGGGCAGCCTCACCTTCTCCCCTCGCCCAGGGTGACTATGGCAACCTTTCAACTCCCTGCTCTGTGCCTGTATTACCTACCCTCTACCCATATCACCTGTCCTGTATCCTTAACTCCCAGGAAAGGGATTAGGCTACTGACAGGTCAGTAACACAAAAACAACAATAAATGTAAATGGATCAATCTTCCCTATTAAAAGATATGGACTTTTCATCTTTTTTATTTTCTTTTTCTATGCCGAATGTGGGGTTGAACTCATGACCCTGAGATCAAGGGTTGCATGCTCTACTGACAGGGACAGTTAGGCGCCGCTAAGCTTTCATCTTTGTTCAAAAACTCCACAGAGGGATGGAGCGCCTGGGTGGCTCATTCGATTAAGTAAGTGTCTAACTGTTGATTTTGGCTCAGGTCATGATCTCGCGGTTCGGGAGTTCAAGCCCCGCGTCGGGACCTGTGCTGACAGCACAGAGCCTGGAGCCTGCTTCAGATTCTGTGTCTCCCTCTCTCTCTGCCCCTCCCCCACTTGTGCTCTGTCTCTCTGTGTCTCAAAAATAAATAAAAACATTTTAAAAATTAGTAAATAAACAAATAAACAAACAAACACATATAAAAAACACCCCACAGAGAAATACTTGGAACCAGAGCAAGTCAGGGGACACTGACCACCTGGCTCCGTCTGTCCCTACACCCACCCCCACACCCAGCTCCACCCTCACCAGTCCACTGCGGCTGGGCCGGCCCCCCACGGAAGAGGCCACCGAGCTGACGGAGCTGATGGAAGAACTGCTGGGGCTGTGGGCCAGTGCTGAGACACCCATGGCCATGCGCTTGGTCTTCTTGGCCTTGGCCGGGCTGGTGGACGGGAAGCCGATGCGGATTACCTTGTGGATGGGGGCGAAGAGACCAAACTTGGGCGGGCACTGGAAGTACCTGGGGAGGCAGGACAGACACACACTGCCGTCATGGTCCCCCCTAGCCTCCCCCAGCAGAGAGGCTTGGCCTTGGGTCCCAGCACCCTCACCCCACGACCAGTGGATGGGACTCCCAGAAAGGGAATAGCAATGAGTAGGGCCTGAGACTCTCTGTGGCCATCAGTAGCCAGGGGGCACATTTGGGAGGGGAGGGGATTTACTGAGCACCCACTCTGTGCCGGTCCCTCTACACAAGTGCTATTTCCAATCCCCCAACCACTCTAGTGTTATCCACATTTCACAGGTGAGGAGATTTGGGATCAGAGAGGGTAAGTAACTTGGCTGCAGTCACCCAGCTGGTTAAAAGGCAAAGCCAGGGCAGGACTCCCGAGTCTTCTGGACTTGGCTCCCTCACCATTCAGTGCTCACCACCCCCCCAGCCATATCTGCAGCCCCACTCTCACGACTGCCCCTGGGCCACCCCCCAGACCCAAGAAACCCCACTGGCCCTCTGCCCACGACGCTCACAGCACAGAGCAACAATGGCCCCGGATTCTGAGAGCAAGAGCGAGCGGAGAGAAACCGCCATCATGAAAACAGAAAGGCCAAGGGTTGTCATGGAGACGCCGGACTGTCTTCTCTCAAAGCCTCTCTGGGCACAGATTCCACACGGGACCAGGGAGCTGGTCTTGTCCAGGTCCCGCCTCTCCCTGTATGCAGGCCTTTGCTAGGACTGCCCCCCCCCACCTCACCCCATAGAGCAGACCTTCCTCAAGCCTGTTCCAGAAGCAAACCCCCACTTTCCTTCAAAGCCTGGTTCAAGCACGGCTCCTCCCCTAGCGGCCTGGCCTGCACCGCCCTGACCACTCCTTTCCAGAGCTGTCACAGCCTCACTTGGGCCACACAGTCTAGCCTAGGGACAGCCAACGCGGGCTCAAGGGCCCCCAGGCCTTAGCCCCACACCCCTCACAGACACGGCCCACCCAGAGCATCACGCCCCCGGCCCCAGCCTTAGACCCTCCTGACCCAGCAGAACTGGCAGTCACTTCTAATTGGGGACAGCAAGAGGCCTGGGACCCCGTGGTGACCCACCATGGCTGCCGGGCCCTGGACAGTGTCAGATTATTTCCTGTGTCACCTCGGGAAACGCCCAGAAGGCAGAGACCGCTGCCCTTTTGTAGGGCTCCCAGCCCACATGACCATGTATGGCATGGAAGAGGAAACAGAACCAGTGACTCGCTTAGCGCTCGCCTGTGACTGTGTGACCTTGAGCAACGAACTCTCTGGCCTCTGTTCTCTCATCTGTAAAATGGGGTGCTTTCCCCGCCACCTGCCTCAGGCAGGAGGAAGCTGGCAGCATCTATACCGTGGCGAGTGGCCCGGACCCTCACTGCCCGCTTCCTCAGATGCCCCAGCCCTTGCACCCACCCCAGGTGAGGAGGAGCACCCCCCCCACCAGACTCCCCGGGGAAAGTCCGCCCTACCTGGTGCCCGCCACCGCCCCATCGTTCTTCCCAAGGGGCTCGTCCAGCTCCACGCCACACCACTCGCCCTTGGCAAAGTCTGTCTCCCCCACGTATCGCACCACGCCAGTCTTCGTCCCGCCGACCTGTTGGCGCACAGAGAGACTCAGGCCCAGAGGACGCAGTGGGCCCAGGCAGAGATGACCAGGCTCACCCCATCTCTCCCTTCCAGTGTGCAGGGGAGAGGGAGGATGGGGGTGAGAAGGAGGAGAGGCCCGAGGACAGCGGGGAGGGAGGGAGGGAGACACGTATAACCAGGCCTTCCAGGGCTGTCCCGTGCCAAGAGCTTTGGAGACAGACAGACGTGCACTGAAACGCTGCCACTTAGAGGCTGTGTGAGCTTGGGCAAGTTACCTAACCTCTCTGAGCTTCAGCATCTTCATCTGTAAAAAGTTATTTTTTCCCCCTTCCTGAGGATTAAGTACTGAATGTGCAGAGTCTGGCAATAATATTATCAATACATAATGTCTCAATAAATGTTATCATTAAAAAATGATTCAATGATGGTTGGTTGCCAGGGGCCGGGGGAGGGCGGAAACGGGGAGTTGTTGATTGGGAATCGAGTTTCGGTTTCGCAAGATGAAAAAGACCTGTGGACCCAGTGCGCATCCATGTGAACACACTTACCACCCCTGCACTGTACACATAAGAACGGGTAAGGCAGTTAGTTTTATGTGTACTTTGTCATAATTTAAAAACAAACTCACAGAACAGGCCAGGAAGTATGAATATTACTCCAGGGGCGCCCGGGTGGCTCAGTCAGTTAAACCTCCGACTCCCGATTTCCGCTCAGGTCATGATCTCACGGTTCATGAGTTCGAGTCCTGCATGGGGCTCTGTGCTGACAGGGAGGAGTGTGCTTGGGATTCTCGGTCTCTGCTCCCCCCCAAATAAATAAATATTTAAAAAATATTACTCTAACAACGTTCACATTTTTAAAAATTAAACTTCGATACAACACGGGTTTGAACTGTGTGGGTCCACTGACATGAGGATTTTTTTTGATAAATACGGTACAGTACGGTAAAAAAAATGTGTTTCCTCGTGACATTCTTAATGACCTTTTTTTCCTTTATTTTACTGTGAGGATAGAGTATGTAATAAGTGTAACATATAGAATACGTGTTCATTGACTGCTTATGTTATTGGTAAGGCTTTCGGTCAACAGAATGTTAGCAGAAGTTAAGTTTTTGGGAGGGGGCGCCTGGGGGGCTCAGTCGGTTGGGCATCTGACTTCAGCTCAGGTCATGATCTCGTGGTTTGTGAGTTCGAGCCCCGCGTCGGGCTCTGTGCCGACAGCTCGGAGCCCGGAGCCTGCTTCGGATTCTGTGTCTCCCTCTCTCTCTGCCCCCTCCCCTGCTCGTGTTCTCTCCCTCTCAAAATAAATAAATAAACATTAAAAGAAAAAAAAACCTCCCTTCCATGTCATTCTAGGGCAGATTCAGGGAAAAGCGGAAGCAAACACATGTTCATCTGCCGTTGTTTGTCGGAACCTAAATGTTACCACCTCTGACGCCCCCAAATGTGTGCACGTGTCGTGCCCCAAAAAGGGACCAGCTCGCTAATCAAAACTCAGCCCTCTCCCGGGGCGCCTGGGGGATTCAGTCGGTTGAGCGTCCAGCTTCGGCTCAGGCCATGACCTCGCCGTTCGTGGGTTCGAGCCCCGCGTCGGGCTCTGTGCTGACAGCTCAGAGCCTGGAGCCTGTCTTCAGATTCTGTGTCTCCCTCTCTCTCTCTGACCCTCCCCTGCTCACGCTGTCTCTGTCTCTCTTTCAAAGATAAATAAAACATTAAAAAAAAAAAAAACTCAGCCCTCTCCCAACGTCTCTCCCACGCTGACTGCACGCCAGGCACAAAGAAGACACGAATTCTAAACTTCACAACACAGTGCGGTGGGCAGCATTACTCCACTCCTAGATGAAGAGACTGAGGTTCCGAGTAGTCAGGGAGTGGAAGAGCCTGCCGGGCTTCACTCTGCTGGCTTCTTCAGTCTTCACTGGGCACAACTACCAGGCTCCCCTCAGGGGAGGTCTGTGGCTCTAGTGCACTACCGACCCCTCCCCGGCCCAGGGGGGCACTGCCTCACCCTCAGTCCTAGGCTGCATCTGGACCCGAGTCCTTCCCTCGTCCCTCCCATCCTCCTTCAGCACGATGGAGCCAGGCGGGCACCTTTCCAGAGCCGGGAGCAAGGCAGGAAACAGTGGAAAGGTTTCCAGAGGGGTGGGTGTGACACTGACCGCCCTGCCCTGGTCGGCACAACCCTGGGACACTGGTCTCCCCCAGAGATTCTGCTCACGGAGACCCCAGCCCGGGTGTGGCAGGCCTCACCCTCCAGACGGAGGACGTCAGCCTCTTCTCTATTTTTTTTTTTACTATAGTCCTTTTTCACTTTAAAAAAGGTACTAGACTTTTTGGGGGCAATTTTAAGTTCCTAGAAAATGTGATTGGGGCGCCTGGGTGGCTCAGTCGGTTGAGCGTCCGTCTGACTCTCGATTTCGGCTCAGGTCATGATCCCAGGGTCATGGGATCGAGCTCCGTGCTGACCCTGTTCAAGAGTCTCTCTCTTTAGGGGCACCTGGGGGGTTAAGCGTCCAACTCTTGATTTTGGCTCAGGTCATGATCTCTCCATTCACGGGTTCAAGTCCCACGTCAGGCTCGACATTGGGGAGCCTGCTTGGGATTTTCTCTCCGTCCCTCACCCACTTTCTCTCTCTCTCAAAATGAATAGACTTAAAAAGAGAGAGAGAGAGAGAGAGAGAGAAAGAACACCTTCCTTGCGTCCACCCCCACCGCGTGCCGGGCCGCAGCCTCCCCATTCGGCCACCTGCAGGTTATCTGTGTCCGGGGTCCCTCCTGGCAGGGGCCAAGCACCAACCGCATCTCGGGTCTCCCAGAGCAAAGCTGGTGGTAACGCTGGGTCCGTCTGTCTCTCGGGGACTTTCCCCTGAGGAAGTCAGAACCGGTGACTCACTTAAAACGCACGCCTCTGCCGCAGATCAGGGTAGCGCCCAGGCGGTGCGAGAGCGGGGCCCCAGAGCCGTCCAGCTCGGCTCTGCCATGGGCGGCGGGGGGCAAGCCGGCCCTCGTCACGGGGCTGCTGAGGGTGCGGCGAGGGGCTCGTGTCCGAGGCTGGAGCAGCACTGCCAGGGTGCCGTGGGGGATGGGGGTGCTGGCCGGGAGAAGGGTGGCCCTCAGGGAGACTAGGGGACAGAGGCAGGCGGCCCCTCAGTGGGCCTCCCTGACCGCGTCCACAGCCGCTGACCTGACCCCCCGGCAGCGAGGGGAATCTGGGGTTCGGCTAGCCTGCGCGGCCCCGACATGGGGCCAGCGGTGCCCCCCGGCTCGGGACCACCCCACGTGGCCCTGAGGGCTCATTCGGCAGGTACGTCCGGGCACCTTCCTGGCACCAGGCTCTGGTGTAGGCACCGAGGGCACAGCCACGGTCATGGCGCTCTCGGCCGTGGCTGAAACAGGCGGTGGAGGAGGAGGAAGTGAATGAACGGTGCCAACCCAGGTGGTTGGCAGGGGCCGGGCAGAGTGCCATCAGAGGCCTCGATCTCTGAGGAGAGCCCGAGGCGCAGACGCCTAGCGGAAGTGGGGCATCAAGCCGTGGGAAGCCCTGGGGGGACAGTGAACCCCGCACAGGGACCAGCCTGGGACACTGGAGGAAAGGACAGAAGGCGGGTGCGGCTGGGCGCGGCCAGGGAGGGAGAGGGATGCCGGGTCGTCCGAGGCTGGGTGGCCAGCTCACCAAGGTCTGGGGGCCACGGGGAGGCGGGGGGCCTTATCTCCGGTGAGACGGGAGCCTGTGGGGTGCCGGGACCTGGGAGGAGGGGGGAGCACGGAGACCAAGGAGGAGGTGGGATGGGGCGGATCAGTGTGCTTTCGAGACAGCCCCGGGGACTTCCAGGTGAGTCGCGTGGCTGGGGAGGAGAGAAGCAGGGCACAAGGCCGAGTCCCAGGTTCCTGGGCTGCCCAGTGGGAGACGCAGGCGTGTGTTCACAAGCGTGGGGAAGATGGGAGGAGCAGGTCAGGGATGGGGGCGGGGGCTAAACAGACGAGTTCTACGTGGGGCACGTGTGACAGGTTCCCTTGTGTCCCCTACGAAAGCTACGTTCAAGTCCTGACTCCCCCCACCCCTCGCCCTACCTGTGAATGTGACCTTATTCATTTATCTTATTTCATTTTTAAAAATTTTGTTTAAATGTTTATTTTTGAGAGAGCGAGAGAGCACACGAGAGTGTGTGTGAGGGAGGAAGGGCAGAGAGAGAGAGAGAGACAAAGAATCCAAAGCAGGCTCCAGGCTCTGAGCTGTCAGCACAGAGCCGGACGCGGGGCTCAAACCCACAAACCGCAACATCATGACCTGAGCCAGTCGGATGCTTAACCAAGTCACCAGGTGGCTCTATTTTATTTTATTTTTTAATGTTTTATTTTTGAGAGAGAGAGCGAGCGAGCAGGGGAGGGGCAGAGAGAGGGGGACAGAAGATCTGAAGCAGGCTCTGTCCTGACAGCAGCCAGCCCCACGCGGGGCTCGAACTCACAGACCATGACGTGAGCCGAAGTCAGACACTCAGCCTACTGAGCCACCCAAGAGCCCCACCTTACTTACTTTAAAGTTTTTTTATTTTATTTACTCATATTGAGAAAGAGAGAGAGAGAGCGTGCGAGCGCAAGCACGAGTAGGGGAAGGGCAGAGAGAGAGGGGAAAGAGAGAGAGTCCCCAGCAGGCTCTCCGCTGCCAGTGCGGAGCCTGACATGGGGCTCAAACTCACAAACCATGAGGTCATGACCTGAGCCAAAATCAAGAGTCGAACGCTTAACTGACCGAGCCCCCCAGGTGCTCCTGAATGTGACCTTATTTAAAGCTAAGGTCCCTCACATGGGATTTTAAGTGAAGGGGAAGTCACTAGCGTGGGCCCTAGAGGGACAGGACTGGTGTCCTTGTAGGAAGAGGGACACGGACACACGGAGGGAAGAGACCGTGTGAAGGAGCAGGCAGGGGCTGTGGCGGGTGGCCGCGGCCCAGGATGCCACGGGGCGCCGGCAGCCTCCAGGACCGAAGAGAAAGGCACGGAAGGGGTTCTTCTCTTGATCCTTCAGACACCGAATGGCCCTGCCAGTACCTTCGCCTTGAGGTTTCTGACCCACGGAACAGAGAGAAAACCTTTTCTGCTAAGGAGCAGTTGGTGGCACCTGTTAGAGCAGCCGCGGGAAAGTAGTACAGGCCAAGCAGGGATGCTGCGTAAGAGCTTGACGTAAGACACTGGCCGCCCCTGGGCAGTGGGATGCCATGTGTGCCCAGACTGTGCTAAGTCACAGGCCCAGAAGGTTCCAGCAGGGAGAGAGCACGGGGGAGGCGAGCCGAGGCCGGAGTTCGGACCTGACCTGAGGAAAGGAACATCTCCCTGCTGGCCAAGGAAGTAGGAGGAAACGGGGCGGGGGGGGGGGGTGTCAGAAACGTTATCCGTGGGTGCTGGGCAGGGGAGGGGAAAAGACAAAGGAAGGGCAACCAGCCTGTGGACCCAAGCAAGTGCTTGACCAATGACGGCCACGGACACCAGGCCGTCGTGAGCTTCAGGGAGGCTCTCTGAGCTCCGAGCCCCCCACGGCACCGGGACTATTTGGCCAGTCCCTGGACCCCAGGGGGTAGCTTGGAGCCCCCAGGGACGCCAGGATCCACAGGGATCCTTGAAGAGCAACATGACTCAAAGGTCATAGATGATCCCGCCTATGCCTCGGACCCAGCTCAGAAGCGGGAACAGCTTCTGCGCCGGCCTCTCCCAAGGCCCTGGGAAGGGCCCTGATGATGCATTTACAGGAGCACAGGATTTATAAAACTCACAAAAGCAGTTATTTTTCTTTATATTGTTTTTCCTCGAGTCCCCCGTCCTCCAGTCAGTTCCGGCCTCTGTAGTCGCCCACGTCCAGCCTCTAATTTTTTCTAAGGGCGGGGTAGGGACAGGAAGGTGATGTGGCAGGTGCTTACAGCAGGCCCAGGGGAGAAGGAAGTCCCGGGGTCGGCCAGCCAGCTTGACCCTGGCCGTGAGCAGTGGACCAGGCTGCGGGACCGACCCCGGAGAAGCTGTGGACTCGGGAGGGGGGGGGGCGGGGGGGGCACGTGGGGCTCCATCCTTTCTGTAGAAACAAACCCCGTGTTCAAATTCCTCTTCCCTACCCAGAAGCCGAGGAGATCCCGTTCCTAGGGCAGTTGATAAGTATAAACTGAGCGTCCGACTTCAGCTCAGGTCATGATCATGCCGTTGGTGAGTTCGAGCCCCGCATCTAGCTCTGTGCTGACAGCTCAGAGCCTGGAGCCTGCTTCGGATTCCGTGTCTCCCTCTCTCTCTGCCCCTCCCCCGTGCGCATGTGCGTGCATACTCTCTCTCTCTCAAAAATAAATAAACATAATTAAATGAATGAATGAATGGCTATTACCTCCTGGCTGTGTGACTCCAGACAGGCTGTTTCCAGGGCTGAGCCCAGTTTCCTCATCTATAAAATGGGAGGTGACTCCCAGTTTATAAGGCAGCGGGCAGGACCCAAAAAGACTAGGTATAGAAAGTGCTGGGCACCGCGCCCAGCATGAGGGACGCCCCCAAGACAGCGATGGGAAGTCAACAAGACCCGACTGCTTCGACTGCCGCTATCCCTGCTGATGGGCTAGGGCCTGGCAGAGACTTCTAGAGCACTGCCCGCCCTGTGCAGGCTTGCATGCCCCCTGTCCTGCATGCCCAGTTCCCACTCCCTGAAAGGGGAGCAAAGGGAATTTCAGACAGGCTCAGACTGGGGATCACCCTCCCTGTTCCTTCAACCTGAGAACCAACCAGGGCTGGCCAAGAACCCCACCCCAAAGAGGTCCCAGACCACACCGGGGGCACTCATGGGACCAACCAGGCTCCACGTAACTGTGAAGATTTCATGTCCACCTGCTTTCGACGAAGGGAGCCCAAGGTGCTTCTATGCCCATTTTGCTGAGACAGATGGATGAATGAATGAATGAATGAATGAATGAATGAAAGAGGGTGAGGCTCGGTTAAGTGCCTTGCCCAGCATCACACAGCTGGGAGGTAGTAGGAAGGGCAGAAACCTGTGCCAGCAGGTGCCCTGGGCCCCCGGGCCCCCAAAGACAGCTTGCCTGGGTCCCACCGGCCGGGTGGGGAGGGATACCTGGGGAGCTGCGGTGGCAATAGGAGAACAACAGCCCCACCACAAGGACCCTGAACAGGAAGTCACAAGTGCCCTGAGAGTCCAGTCTCCCCTGCGCCCGGAGCTGCCACAGCAGCTCTCTGACCCTCCCCTACTCCACTCTTGCCCCTCTCATCCTGTCCCCGTCAAGCAGCAAGTGAGATGTGCCTAAAGCATGGCTCTGCCCATACCGTGCTCCCTCTGCAAACAGAGCACCCTCACCCCCACCCCTTCAGGGTCAAGCCCGCACCAGCCTCATGGGCCCGATACTGCCCAGCGCCCTTGCTAACAGCTACTCATCGAGTCCATGCCCTTGTCTCAGCCCAAACACCGGGCCTCGGGGATGCCCCCCACCAGCTGTGATGGGCACATACCTCTTCATGGCACTCACCCGGATCTATAAGGAAACACTGACGTCTGTCTCTCTTCCCTGATAGACAGTAAGCTGCTGGAGGGCAGGGACCAAGTCTGGCCACGCCTGCCACCAGATCACCGCAGCCGGTAGTTCTGTCCACAGGGAAGCAGGCTGGCAAACCGGCCCCTGGGGTGGGCAGACCCCAGAGAGATCGCCGGTGCAGAGACTCGGGAAGGCGGGCTGGAGGGGCTGGTCTGAGTCCTTGCAAGTTCCTACGTAAGTTCTTAAAACTTCTCTGAGCCTCGGTTTCTCCACCCACAAAGTGGGGATAAAATTATATCGCGGTGTGGGCTTGAGGATCCAACAGGCAATGGGTATAAACATTTCCTCTATTCCCCCTGCCCCGGCCCCAAATGCTCTTTCCAGATGCCTCCAGGGAAACCTGGGCGTTGTGAGAGGTCCTCGGGGTAGGGAGGGAGGACCCCAGGCAACAATACTTTCCTGTGATCCCCACAAGGGGACCCCGCAGCCCCCAAACCCTCCGCCACTCAGCCTTGGAGCTCCAGGCCTGCGGTCCCAACAGTCCAGCAGGAAGACTGATGAACACAGGCACCCCCCGCCCCCCGCCGCTGACTCCACCCCCACCAGACGCCCTTCAGGGACTGCCTCCATCCACCCTAGCCCTGGGCTTGGTACAGCAGGGACATGACCCTGTCCTGCCATGACCTTGCCACCCCCAGCCCAGGCCTGGCCCACAGCAGGTGACAGGGAAACCCTGCCTCGTTCGGACTTGGAAGGGCGGATCCAGACTCTAAAGGACTTGGGGGCCACTGCCCCCTTCCAACGTGGCCCCAACGACAGGGACCACCAGAGAAGAGGGGCCCCCGGCAGAAAGACTTGGCTGAGGGTCCCTTTGGCTCCAAAGAGTGACCCAAGTCTCTCCCTTACGCCAAGAGTGATCACTGCATCACGGCTGATTAGGTGTCTGGGTTAGGCCTGGCGGGTCCATGCCGGTCAATGGTCGATACCAGTGGGTAAAACCACTGGGCTGGGTCAGTGGGTAAAACCAACAAGAGCTACCGCGCATGGGGCAGTTCCTAGGTATCTGGCGCCGTCTGCAGGCATTACACGTATTCACGCATTCCGGCCCATTTCATAAATGGGAAGACTGAGGCCCAGAAAGGTTAAGACACGTGCCCAGGGTCACACAGCGACAGTCTCCAGAGCCCACTTGACCAGCGTCCCCGGTCACTCTGCGTGGTTGGGATGAGGATTGGGCGCCCCAGCCTGGACCCCGCCCGAGCCCCCCCCCCCCCCCCCGCCCCAGTCCCTTCCCCGGCCCCGCCCGTGAAGGGGGGGTGGGGGGGTGGGGCACAGCACTCACCAGCACGCGGTCTCCCAGGCGCAGGTCCTTGTCGCCGCGCTTCACCGAGCCGCTGTCCGAGAGGTTGGAGCCCGACTCGTTGCCGGTCTTGACGGAGCTGTTGAGGACGCTCTCGCGCAGCGGGATGACCCGGCTGCTGAGCGGCGGCGTGGCCGTGCCCGAGTGCAGCGACAGGTTCTGCGCGGTGAGCGACTCCACCGAGTGCGCGTCGCTGCCCGAGCCCTCGGCCGCCGGCTGCCGGGTCAGCTTGGAGGGCCGCGTGAAGATGCCCTGCAGCGCCGGGCACTCGAAGTAGCGCACGCCGCCCACCGCGCCGTCGTTCTTGCCCACCGGCTCGTCCAGCACCACGCCGGCCCACTGGCCCGGCGCGAACTGCGTCTCGCCCAGGTACTGCACCACGCCGGGCTTGACGCCGTTCACCCACACCCGCTCGCCCACCGCGAAGTCCCCCAGGAAGTCATCGCCCACCTCGGCCGCCTTGGGGCCCGGCTTCTCGGCGGCGGGGGCGGCGGGGGCGGCGGCCGGGCCCGAGGCCTGCTTGTGCAGGGGGGAGCCTGCGGGGCGGGAGAGAGGCAGCAGTTAGGGCCCCCGGGCTGCGCGGAGCCCGGGGCCAGGGGGCGCCCGCGCGCGGCTGACGGACGGGGAAACTGAGGCAGGCGTGGCTGGCGTCCGGAGGAGAGTCTCCCCCCATCTCCCAACCCGTCTGGACGGTTCCAAGGATTAAAAGCTCAGGGGGCGCCCGGGCGGCTCAGTCGGTTAAGCGTCCGACTCTTGATTTCGGCTCAGCTCATGATCTCGGGGTTTTGGGAGTTCGAGCCCCGACTAGGGCTCTGGGCGCTGACCAAGCGGAGCCTGCTCGGGACTCCTCCCTCTCGCCTTCTCTCTGCCCCTCCTCCGCTTGCGCTGGCTAAGTCTCTCTCGAAAATAAATAAACTTAAAAAAAAAAAGCAAACTCAGGAAAGTACTTCCTCAGAGCTACACCTTTCACAGCTCGGGGTCACTCAGGATGGAGGGCCAGGAATGAACCCGTTCTCGAGGGTCACAAGCTGCCCCCTCCCCCACCCAGGGGGCTCAGGCTCCTGGCTGTTAACCTGAGACCACTCACGGCCCACCACCAAGGGTAAGCGGTCTCTGTGCCCCTAGCCTGCACCCCAGCCAGCTCGGGGCCCCACAAAGGGCTCCCAACCCATTCCTTGACAGCTGGGGGCAGGCACAGAACCTCGGGGCAAGGAAGGAGCCAGAAAAGCCTCTTGTTCCACTGCTGAGTCTCCCCTCCCTGAGCTGCAGCCCAAAGCACCAGGACTATACAGACCAGGAAACGGCAGGGGGGAGAGGGACACAAGCTCTTCACTTCCGACATCCTGGGGCTGACCCCTGGGCTCTCTGTGCCCTGACCCAGTCCCTCTTTAGAAGAAAAATGAGCCCTGAGGCTCAGAGAGGCCAGGGCCTTGCCCAAAGTCACACAGCGGAGATGGGACTCAACCCCAGGGAAGGGGCGTGCCTCCCGGGCTCTGACGTGCTATAGACGGGGACGTGGAAGGCAAGGGAAGCAACTTGCCCAAGGTCACCCACGAAAACACAAAGCAGGGCTTGACCCCACATGCCTTGTTATCTGGGCCCCGCGCAGGGCCTCCTGTGCTATGGGGCTCGGGAAACTTCCCCATTTGCACCGCGAGGCCTGGAGGCTGCCCAACCCCCCCCCCCCACTTCCTGCCAGGCTCAGTATCAGGCAGAGAAGGACTCATCCTTCTCCACTCAAGGCTGATGCTGCCACAGCCACGTCATCTGTGTTTCTAGTCCTTTCCAGGGGCAGCCAGTGAGGGGCCACAGGGAAGCAGCCCCCACCAGCATCCTCCTTTCAGCCACAGCCAAGAAACCCCGGGCCCCAGGCCTGGCGGGAAGCTCAGGACTGGAAGCCAGACCTTCGCGGGCTGGGGAGCCACGTAACGCCAAGGCGAAGCCCGACGCACAAGGCCGTGCATGTGGCCTCTCTCTCTGGGGTACGGGCAGCGGGAATGGGGAAGCACGTGGGACCCAGGGCCTGGGCAGCCAGGATGGGGGGGGGGTCCTGACAAAGGGGACCTCTCAACTGTGAACTGGGCTCTTGGGAGATCAACGGGCTTCGCTGCTGAACTTGACTGACAACCACAGTAATCAACCCATTAACTGATGCTCTGCGCTAAGACGCTGACGTACAGTAGCTCATCTGACCTTCACGGTCAATCCGGTGAAGACACTGTCATCCCCCATTTACAGATGAGGAAAACTGAGGCTAGAAGAGATCAGGCGTTTTTACCAAGGCTGTCAGGTAATAGGCAGCAGAGCCTACTGGCTAAGGGCCTCTGGCTCTTGGTGTGGGGCACCTACGTTTATTAAACCAAAAATAAAGCACTAAGCACCTGCCATGCCAAGCCTCAAACTACAGTCACCCCGAATCTTGGACTCCCTTGAATGGGCCTGTTTTGCAGAAACTGGCCAAACCCTACAGTTCCTTATAGGCAGGGACCAGTCTTGTTTTTCACTCCATCCCATGTAGAGGTGGCCCCTTTGCTTCCTGTTTAGAGAAGACCCCTAGGTGGGGCCCTGGAAGGGGGGCCCCCCAAGGCTCTCTTCCACCTCTGAGACCCCATGAGGCAGGGCCACACAGCGGCTGCGGGAGCAGCCCCGAGACCCGCAGCTCCCAGCCACACCTGGGTCTCCTGCCCACCTGCGCCTTGGTTTCTGGGGCTGTTTCCTCAGGGCCTGGCCCATGCAGGGCACAGGGAGGGCTGTTATGGTATTTTGATAAGAATCATTTACATAAAGACTAAAGAATTAAAAAAAAAATTAAGGGACGCCTGGGTGACTCAGTCCGTTGAACGTCCGACTCTTGGTTTCGGCTCAGGTCATGATCTCATGGTTCGTGGGTTCGAGCCCCGCATCGGGCTCTGGGCTGGCAGCGCAGAGCCTGCTTGGGATTCTCTCTCTCTCCTTCTCTCTCTGCCCCTCACCTGCTCACGCTCTCTCAAAATAAAGGTTTAAAAATATTTTTAAGGGGCACCTGGGTGGTTCAGTCAGTTGAGCATCCGACTTCGGCTCAGGTCATGATCCCACAGTTCGTGGGTTCGAGCCCCGCGTCGGGCTCTGTGCTGACAGCTCAGAGCCTGGAGCCTGCTTCAGATTCTGTGTCTTTTTCTCTCTCTCTGCCCCTCCCCAGTTCACGCTCTGTCTCTCACAAATAAATAAATTTAAAAAAAAATGTTTTTTTAAATGTATTTTTAATTTTTTTTATGTTTATTCATTATTGAGAGAAAAACAGAGCATGAGTAGGGGAGGAGCAGAGAGAATGGGAGACACAGAATCTGAAGCAGGCTCCAGGCTCCGAGCTGTCAGCACAGAGCCCGACGCGGGGCTCGAACTCGTGAGCCGCAAGATCATGACCTGAGCCCAAGTCGGATGCTTAACCGACTGAGCCACCCAGGCGCCCCTATTTTTAAAAAATTAAAAACCACAAAGGGTCCCGGGAGGCCAAAGAAGGGTTCCAGGCAGGTTCTGGTGACCTTGGGCACATGACCCCACCCCTGAGGAAGACGAGGCAGGTGGCTGAGTCCTCTGCAGTCAGTGTACAGCATGGAGTCACTAACGTCAGCTCACAGACTTTGTCCTGCTGGCTCCCGTCCCCGGGCCGAGCTCCTGGGGACCCTCGGTCCTGATCAAGGACAGTCCTGTGTCGCAAGGAGTGTCTGCGGGGATCTGGGAACCCCACCCACCCCCACAGCGGCTCTCCCACTCTGATCAGGCGGGCACCTTCCTTAGGAAAAGGTGCTCTGCAAAGCAGCCGGAGGTGGAGGAAGCCGCACTGGAACATGGCCCAGCCCGGCCCCCGTAGGGACGCCACCCAACGAGCCGTGGGGTCCACGAACGAAGGGTCCTTATTAAAACGGCAGCTACCAGTCCACCGGTTAGGAAGTGCCGATGGCACCGGCCCTCGACGGGCTAGATACTTTCTCTATGTTACATTCTTTCTGATTTTTTTTATTTATTTATTTACTTTGAGACAGAGACAGTGCAAGTCGGGGACGGGCAGAGAGAGGGGGAGAGAGAATCCCAAGCAGGCTCCGTGCTGCCGGCGCAGACCCCGATGCGGGGCTCGGACTCACGGAACCACGAGATGGTGACCTGAGCTGAAACCAAGAGGCGGACGCTTCAGCGACGGAGCCACCCAGGCGCCCCCGCTGCATTACATTCCCACCGTGCAGACACTCTTGTCCAAAGTCACCCAGACAGGAGTCAGGCCCGGCCCTCCCCCTGGACGGCTCCCCCATAAAGCTCGCGTGCGTGGCACGTGCCCTTCCGTATCCGTTTCTGGAACGCCTCCCTGGGCCCAGCGGCTCCATGATGCCTACTCACTGACCTGGGCAGCTGTGACGCAGGGGCCGGTGCCTGCGCGGCCTCTTTGCTTGGAGCCCAGAGGAGGGTCGCAGGTCGAGGGGGACCCAGCGTGGCTATTCTGGGCCAGAAGCCGCCCCCACAGCCGTCCTCCCCAGCTGTCCCGGGCCTGCAGACCCTCAGGTCATCTTCCTTCCCCACCCTGCCCCTTCTAGGGTCACAGGCCCAGAGACCAGTTGTTCTAACAGCTGCTAAAATCCAGGTCCCAAGCCTGAGGCGACGGCGCGTGGGGGCTTCGCTTCATTTTTCCTCTTTGGTGCCCCCGGCTGCCCCAGCCTCCTGGGGACAGACCCTCATCAAATTCCCCCCTCACACCAGCAAGCCTCCAGTCCCAGAGCCATCAGACCTGGCTGGCTCCCCCTCCTTCTCCCCGTCACATCCCCCAGGCCCTCGGAGGCAGGTTCCCGAAGGGCCCCCCTCCCTCGGAGCCTCTGCACCGGCCCAGCAAGCCCCCACGAAAGCAAAGGGCAGCAACGGACTTAAACCTCACTTGAGCACTGGATCCCTTCCCCAGACTCCAGGCGCAAGGGAATTTACGGCCGGTTTCAAGTTCAAAGCAGGACTTTGAAGAACAGGGCTCAGGGGCGTGGGGTGGGGTGGCGGCAGCTGGCGGCCTGCTGCAGGGGAGGTGGGGGCTGGTGGGGGTGCCCGGGCGAGAGCACACCCGCCCCTCCTCCCACGGGGACCTGGGGCCCACTCTGCCTTGGGAAGAGGGGACGGGCCCCTTCCATACGACCTGAATCTCAGCTCCCAGGGACCCTGTTCTCCGAGCGCCCAGGGTCAGATGCTGGGGACGGCAGGCACGGCCAAAGGGGGGCTCACACGGGGTGGGGTACAGAGAGCAACCGCAGCTACAACTCGGCTGGCCACCTCCCTGCCCGGCGGGAACTAGATCCCTGGGGGCCTGGGGCTGGGGAGAGAAGGTTCACTGTGATCAGAAGTGGGGGTGCGAGGGCAGGAAGCACCTCCCAGAACCTCTGCCCTGACAGGCACACAGATTGCTCCTCACCTCCTCAGAGAAGCCTTCCCTGACTGCGTCTCCTAAAAGCCAGTCCTCCTACATCGCCCTCTACCCCCTGCATCCTTCCAGAGCTGCAGCCCGTATTTCACCGTGTACGTCCGCCTCCCTCAGGAGGGCTGGGTTTCTCCTGGAGGACCCAGGCCTGCAGGCCCTCAGTGCAAGCTGCACGTGGCTGCCTGCTCGGAGCTGGTCCCGCGCCTAGAAGGAGCCACCATGACTCTGCACTGGTGCACGGAATCTTCACATCCCCGAGCAGCGAGAATTGTCCCCATTCCTTCCGTCAAGGACACGCAGGCTCGCTCCAGGCAGCTCCTGGTTCGCCGGGTCTCCGTCCACCTCTGTACCTCCCCGAGCCCACCGTGCTCCCCGTCATTCTGGAGGAAAGCTAAGAGCTCTTCTCTTAGAAGCAAACCCCCGTCCCCCTTTGGTCTCCCCAGGGGCCGGCCTCCCCACCATCGCTCCCCTCTTCCCCCCCACTGCCTCTCCATGCGCACCATGAACACCCCCCAGCCCACAAAATAACAGCTTCCTCCAATGACCCCCCCCCGTGGTCACCCACTGTCCCTTCCCAGCAGACAAGCCTTTCTCCTTCTATCTAAACACGTGTACGACACAGATCTGCGGAAAAATTAGAAAGCAGGGTTACCGACTTATTTTTAAAACTTTAAAGCACCCTATAAACATAATTACACCTAACATCTGGGAGCGTGTTCTTCCAGACTTTCTGCTGTGCACGTACGTGCGCACGCAGACTGCGTAATTAGAAAACCAAACACAAGTGGGACTGTATTTAGATGCTGCCTGGTCCTCTGCTCTTCCCGCAGTGGCTATTTTTCCATCCAGCTGTGTCTAAGGAAGTGGCTCCGTCCCAGTCCCTCTGACCCTCAGCTCCTGACCCCTCCCCGCGTTGCAAACTGCTCGTGGAGGTGCTCGTGGAGGTCCCCGTGGCCTCCCTGCTGCAACTGCATTGGGCTCTTCCGAGTCCTTGAGGTGCCCCACTCCGCTGCCTCTCAAGGTCCCACTGCCCCTGTGACAGCACTCCTTTCTATGGCCTCCGCCTCTGCCCACCCTGGTGGTCTTCTGTCCACCGGTGTTCCAGCCGTGGGGGTGCTGGTAAGGCCTTACCAACTAGCTCTCCACGGGGCGCTTGGGGGGCTCAGTCGGTTAAGCATCCGACTTCGGCTCGGGTCACGATGTCAGGATTTGTGGGTTCGCAGGGCGCTGTGCTGACAGCTCAGAGCCTGGAACCTGCTTTGAATTCTGTGTCTCCCTCTCTCTCTGTCCCTCCCCTGTTCACGCTCTATCATTCTCTCACTCTCTCAAAAATAAACATTTAAAAAAAATTTTAAGAAAAAAACCAAAAACAAAAATAATTAGCTCTCCAGGAGAAGAATAACCCCAATTTGCAGTGTTCGCCAATTTCCGTAATGTAAATTCTCCCACCGTGGTCAATTTCCAGCGACCAGCGCGATGTCACTGAACACGGAGTTGGAACGAGATTATATGGTGTTTCTACCATAAAGCAATAACCTTAGAGACGCAGATACTAAAAAATCCTACTAGAAGGAAAACAGTGCTGTTTCACCAATAAGAAAAGGGTAGTATAAACACTAACTATAAGTCCTAGTAGAAGTCGTGAGTTTTCAGTATTTATTACCTATGTTTTTAATAGAATTTATTAAATGGTTAAGTTCACACAATCTAGTTTTTTTAAGCAAAGGCTGTGTCTAACATCTGGCTTGTAAAATTCTGACAATGTCACCACTGGTTCTTGTGAGCCGGTGTGAGCCAGTGTGGGCCGGTATGAGCTGGTGTGAGCCAGTGTGGGCTGGTGTGAGCCAGTGTGGGCCGGCGTGGGCCAGCGTGGACCAGTGTGGGCCGGTGTAAGCCAGTGTGGGCTGGCATGGGCCGGTATGAGCTGGTGTGAGCCAGTGTGGGCCGGCGTGGGCCAGCGTGAGCTGGTGTGGGCCGGTTTGGGCCAGTGTGGGCCGGTGTGGGCCAGTGTGGGCCAGTGCTGGCACAGTGCTGATCCCAGCCCACACCCTGGACAGGTGGCCAGTCTTAAAAACCCATCAAAATGCTCTACAGACGCCCTGAATGACAGGCAGGATAGAAGGCAGACAAGCACCAAGTCTCTGACCCGTCTCCAGTGCAGGAGGAGGAGGGGAGGGGCAAGATGCAGGAGGAATGCCCCCCTTCCGTGGTCAGTATCTGGGGAGCCCTGATCTATACTGTGCCCCCTACAATCTACCCCACCCCTGCGCCTTTAGCTCCTGCTTACATGCTGCCACGTCCCTGCCTTTGTAAAAGACACGAATCCATTCTCCTTGTAAAAGATCCAAATGACACAGGAAGACATGGTAGAAATTGGGCCCCAACTGCTCTCTCCAGTCCAGATCCCTTTCCTGGCTGCCAGACCTGCCCTTCCAGCAGCTGCCTCCTCCTCGATGTCCCCTAGGATCTCTCACACTTGTTCTGAACCACAGTGATCCCCTCATCTCTGCAGTGCACCCCCCAAAGCCCACTTAGACCACAGATGTTCACTGCTCTTTCCCCTTCTGTTGCCCCCAATCCAGTGATTCACCAGATCTAGCCATTCCACGGAAGACATAACTCTGAAATCCACAGCTCCCTCTAGGGTCTCAGAGGCCCCTCCTGAGATCAGGCCTGCGAGATTCCACACACTTTGCCACAGAAACTTCCAGAAGTGTCTCTCCCAGCCTCCAGCACACCCTGCCCGGCTTCACACCTCTCCAAAGCCATCTAGGAGCCCCCCTGAACACAAACCCACTCACGTTCTCGCCTCCCACCCGGGTCACTTCAACTCTAGGCAGAGAATGCTTTCTAGGTGAACCCTGGACTTGTGTAACGAGCCTGTGTTAATTTGGTTAATGAAATGCCATAAAAATGAAATACAGTATTTTTAATGAGAAAATATTAAATAGGAAATGTACTCTTTGGTCCACTTCCCAAAGGAATAATTTAAAAGAAGAAACGGACATACTGACTTGTTATCCACAAAACAGACGCCAACAAAACTCCCTGGGGACACCTGGCTGGCTCAGTCGGTAGAGCATGTGACTCTTGATCTCGGGGTTGTGAGTTCAAGCCCCATGCTGGGTGTAAAGATTACTTAAAAATAAAAAAATCCTAAACAACAACAGCAACAACAACAACGAAACCCTGAATCCAAGTGCCCCCAAACAGGGATGCAGTTATATAAATTATGGTCAAGTCTTTCAGATTCTTTTAAAAACAAGTTTTTTAATGTTTGTTTATTTTTGAGAGAGAAAGAGACAGAGCATGAGCAGCGGAGGGGCAGAGAGAGAGAGAGGGAGACACAGAATCTGAAGCAGGCGAGCTGTCAGCACAGAGCCGACGCGGATCTCGAACTCATGAACCGTGAGATCGTGACCTGAGCCGAAGTCGGACGCTTAACCGACTGAGCCACCCAGGCGCCCCAAGTCTTTTGGATTCTTAAGCAGCTTTAAAAATACTTCTTTCAAGTGACACAGAAAGGTGTTTGCAATGTGATACTTGGTCAGGAAGGAGCGCTCAAGAGTGTCCTAACACAGAGCACCTAGACATGGATGAGGGCAGGTGGGAGGAGGGGATGCGATAAAAAGGTATCAATTTCACAAAAACACAAGAGGGGACTTGCAGGGCCTCACAGAGACGGTATGTCATGAACTGAGGAGTGTAATGAAGGCTGCCCTCTGTCCCTGAAGGCCAGGGGGGGAAAAGCATGCCTATGCACGACCCAGCCCCTCAAGGAAGCAAGCAGTTCCCCAAATGTTCTACAGAACTTGGTTCCACAAGGGATAATAGATACTGTGAACATAATCACTGCCCCTCCAGATTCAAAGAAGCTTGACAAATTGCAGCTTAAATAAAGTTAAGGTTACTTTGCTGCAGGACTTGTCGGAGCCTTTAACGTGCTAAGGACTGCTTAGGAGGGGCTACAAAGAAATGTAACGACATGATTCGTCATCCAAAACCAGACACCTTGAAGAGAAAGGAGGTGCTATTAATATGGTGTCGTCCCATGACCACAGACGCGAACTAGGGCTGTCCCGGACAGAATGGTCACGCTGGCCATCTTCCTCTCTGTGTCACCTAAAGAAGCCCTGCCCGTCCGTCACGGCAGCTCCAACACTCCTCACCGGCACAGCCACTCTACAGGACTCCGTCTCCCCTTGGTTTGCACGGGCCGCCCCCCCAGGCTGCTAGGGCACGCATCTCAGTCCCACACTGACCCCCCCCCATCCTCGGAGCCCGGGGCCAGTCCGAAATGCAGACTGGCCACAACCCTGACCTCCCCCCTCCCCGGCGGCCCCAAAGCAACATAACATAAATGTACCACAAACCCCAGAGCAGCCTTGTGCTCAAATTAGCCCCCTCCTGTCCCCAGCAGGTGCTCAAGGCAGAGGTTATGAAGGAAGGGACAGGGTCCCCCCATCGAGTTCCTTCCTCAAGGGTGCGGGCTTTCCCATAGCGCACCCCCCCCCCCGGCCCAGTCCACTCCCCAGTCAGTCCTTCTGACAGCACCAGCTGACACGGCCTCCAGGGAGGGCGGACTCTACCCCCCCCCCGCCCCTGGCCCACCCCCTGTGGCCACAACAGGCCCGGCATCCACCTGCCACACTGCCTCCCACCATCCATCCCTGAAGAAGGAACCCCCTGTCAGCCCACTCCAGGGTGTGCCCCGTCCCAAGGACTGTTCACTGTCCTTCCGGACCCAACCTGAACTCAGAAGTCCCCTTCCGTCCCCCCTACTCCTGAACCAGGAGGACAGAGCCCCCCACCCAGCAGGCTCAGGCAGGGAGCCGGGGGAGAGAGGCGTGGAGAGAGGCTTACCATGGAAAGAGCAGAGCCAGCTCCCCATGGAGAACCCCTGCTCTGGCCACACCACGGCAGAGAGGCACAGGCAGACGGGCTCCTGCGCCCCCGCCCCCCACCCCCGGATCGATACCGGGCGACGTCAGGAGCATTAGGAGGCTGCCCCGCCCCCCACCTGCTCTGCAGCCCGGCCACAGAAAAGCTCCGCTTGGCTTTCCCCATCCTGAGGCCATCAGAAAGTTTAGGATGTGGTTAGGGGAGGAGGCCCGGAGGAGTTGACCTTGAAGGGAGCTGAGTGCTGCCTGGGGCAGGATCAAAGGCTGGGGGGGGGGGGGGGTCTGTCCTGGTTCTGCCCGGGTTTGCACGGCATCTGCGACGAGTCCCTGAAAACGGGCAGGATGCCGCCTGCCCTCCCAGGGAGCCGGGCACCAAGGTGAAAGGCATAGCCCGCCAGGGGTGGGGTAGGGTGGGGCCAGCTCCAAGCTCTGCCAGCCCCTCCTCGGGCACGTGGGGCCGGCTCGCATGTCTGCAGCGCCCACAGGGGATGGAGGGCATCGGGCCCCAGCTTCATAAGCCAGAAGAGCTCTGGGACCGGCCCTGTGTAGAGGTTTTTGGGGGGATCACGATACAGGAGGAGGACCCTCTAGGCCCCGCGTGGCCTGCGCCCTGCCTGAGGGGGGCTCCCATGCATGCTCATTCTTGGCCGGAAATGCCACAGGCACAGTGGGGGACAGTTGTGACCAACGCGGTGAGAACAGATCACTCCTCTCACTTGCCACCTGCCCAGGACAGGAGCGCGGTGTGTGGAGCTGGGACTGAACTGGGGGCCCCCGGCCACGCCTGCCCTGGGGCGGGGCCTGAGCCAGCTTCAGCCCCAGCCCCGAGTCTCCATCCCAGGGCCACCACTCTCTGGCCCTCTTACTCTGGGCAACTCGGAGGACAGCTGTGGCCTCAGTTTTCCCTCTTTAAAATGGGAAGAAGAGTTATCCCACTGGGTTGTCAATGAGAAGCAACACGGTCAGACACCTGCTTGTGAAGTAGAGGGAGTCCAAGGCCGAGCCTCCTAAATGAGATGCCCCTGGGGCCAGACCGCAGTGCAGGGGCTGGGGGGAGACCTGCAGGGGAGGGGCAGGGGCAGAGGGAGTGTGGGAGTGCCCTGTGAGCGGTCCCTTGGCCCAGCAGCCGAGTCCTCCCCATGTCACTGTGGCCAATCTTGCCGGCCTGGCCTGCCTGCACCTGCGGCCCAGAAGCAGACCCCAGGGAGGGGCTGGGGGCTCCTGTTTGTCCCTTCCCTCCCACCGCTGCGGGGCCGTGGCGGACCCTGCCCGATCCCCGCAGGGACTCGAAGGGAGGGCTGTTCCCCAGCACCGAGACGGCCGCCAGCCTGGAGGCCTGGACCCCCTTCTCCTCGCTCAGGCCCAGGAGAGACCGCAAAGCCCCAGGCAGCCCTGGCCCCAGTTCCCAGCTCTCTGCCCTGACCCATTCCCAGTACTCCCCCCTCGCCCGCTAGAGGGGCTCTCCGGCCCCCGCTCCGGGCATCTCAAGACTCAGGGCCTTTGCAGATGCTATTCCCTCTGCCTGGATGCTCTTCCCCTAACCTCGGCTGGGCTGGTTCCTGCTTGCGGCCCAGATCTTTGTACCAACGTCACCTCCTGAGCAAGACCCTCCCGGGCAGCCCGATCTGCCCCATCCGGTGTGGCTGCGCTGCCCCTGACCTCTCCAGCCTCTGCCCGAGGGTGGGGCCCAGACCGCCCTCCCGCGCACCTGCTGCTCTGACCCCCTCTGGGCACCTCCCCCCCGGGAAGACAGGCTCCCTGCAATGGCTCCCTTGTTCCTGCCACTTCCTGTGTGTCACCGCTCTGGGGACCGACACAGCCCCCCCCCCCACCATCTCCACGGGGGCGGGGGTAGGGGCATCAGTCCAGGCCCGGCCCTTGGCCAGACCCTCTGCCCAAAGGCTGAGCTCATGCTTTGGGAGACAGCCATTGCCCCGATTCCCAGAGCAGAGCCCAGTCCCCCCCAGGTCCCCAGCCTCTACCAGACTCACCTCTGAGGCCCCAGTGTCCCTCACACAGGGTCCCAGCCTCCTGTAGGGGTGGGCAGGTGGCCAGAAGGAGCCTGGGGAGCTGGGGGGGGGGCAGGCGGGGACGCTGTCCTCCTCCCGGTGCTTCCGCCTGCCTCTCCCCACTCCAGACACTGGGGACAGCGACAGAAGCAGCTGTGGGCCTCGCAAGTCCTCCTTCCCCACTCACCAGGCCAACTGCTCTGGGCTCCCTGCTCCCTCCCCGAGCCTGGACACCTCGCTGGGACCCGCAAAGGCATCGGGTGCCGGGGACTGAGGGAGGGGACCACCAAGCCCAGCTGCAGACCAGCGCCGCCGGGCATGCGCGGCTCTGTAATCAATCAGGCATTCACTGAGCGGCTCCTCCTCTGCCCGGACCGGTCCTGCAGGGCGGGAGCCCGGAACACCCGGCGCCCACCCTCGGGGGTCCCCAGACGGCCCTGCAGTGTGCCTCGGAAGCAGCCGGTATGCCACACCGCGTGGCCCGTTCCCATGTCCCCTGAGGGGCTACGTAGCCGAGATGACAGCACAGACCCCGCGCGTCCCCCGGAAGGCAAGAACGTACGGAAAAGGGAGACGCGGGGTCGGGCGCAGCCCATGATTTCACCGCTTAGAACAGCAGGCGCAATAGGAGAAAAGACTGGAAGGAAATCTGCGGCGGCGGTGGCTGCGATTATGTTAACTCGAAGGGAGACGGGTGCTTGTCACCTCCGAGGTGTTCAGGGATGAGGCCATGGGCGGGGGAAGGGGAAGAAAGGAGTCTTTAATGAGTTTCACCCCCGTTAACTGTCTGGATCCCACCAGAGAGAGGTTATTCTCCCATCTGGGGCTCAGAGACGTTAAGTAACTCTTCCAGGGTCACACAGCAGGGGCAGTTAGAAGGGGCATTAAGGGCTGCATCAGAGTGGGATTTCAGGCCCCTGTTGGTCAGGGAGGGCGCAACGCGGGGAAAAAACCCAGAAGCTGCTACGGGGCTCCGTCCAGTAGACAAGAGGGCGAGGCCTGGCTGGCGACCTTCCCCAGAGAGGGGGCTACGCCACGCCCACCCCCTCACGCCCCCACTGGCCCAGGCTCGGCCCGCGTCGTGCCTTCTTTGACCCTGCTGTTCCTCCACTACCAGCCTCGTCCCCCTTTCCACGCTTCCGTTCCCCCCATCCTGAAGGCTGAGCTCATTCCACCTCCTCCGGGAAGTCTTCTCTGATGGCCCACTCTTGGTGGTCAGCCCCTGACCTCCCCCGGCGCTGGCAGCGAGCGCAGGCATCCCCTCCCGGGCGGCCGTACGTGCCCCCCTCGCCGGTCTCCCCACCCGGCTCAGAACCCGTTCTCCACAAGGCGGGCTGAGGGATGTGAGCGCCCGGCCATTCCTCCGCTGCGTCCCCCGCCGGCTCTTGTCACTCCGAAACGAGCCCGAGCTCCTGCCCTCTGCAATCTGCCCCCGCCACCCTCCCCGACTTCACGTCCTACTCCTCTCCCCCCAGGCTTGTCTTCCTTCCTGCTCTGACAAACCAAGCCCACGCCTGCCTCAGGGCCTTTGCGTCGCTCTTGTGAACCTGGAACATCCTCTGCCCTGCGTTTTCTCTCTCTGGCCTCTCCGCCTTGCTCAGGAATTGCCTCCCATGAGCCAAGGAGGCTCCGCCACGTTGGAAAGGAAGTCTGGGCCTCCGACGGGCTGTCCTGGGCAAGCCCTGCCGGCAGAGGTCTGCCCATGGGCCACACCACGCAACTTCCTTACCCTCCCGCCCTGGCTGCTGGGTCTCGGCTCAAACCCTCCCTGACCCCACCCCGGGCCCGGATTGCCTAGTCTGTCCCTGGCTATTTTTTATTTTATTTTATTTTTTTACATTTATTTATTTTTGAGAGACGGAGAGAGACAGAGGAGGGGCAGAGAGAGAAAGAGACACAGGATCCGAAGGAGCTCCAGGCTCCGAGCCAGCGGTCAGCACAGCGCCCGACGCGGGGCTCGAACCCACGAACCGCGAGATCATGACCTGAGCCGAAGTGGGACGCTCGACCGACTGAGCCCCCCGGGCGCCCCTGCCCCTGGCTATTTTGTGTCTCTCCAAACTCGCATACCAATGAGACGAGACGGACAGCATCTTGCCCCGCTGGCGGGGGCGGCATCACAGCAAGGATTTGTGCCCAAAGACGCTCATCACAGCACCGTTTACCGAAGTGAAAAATCAGGGGGGCACCTGGGGGAGGGCTCAGTCATTTCAGTGTCCGACTCTTGGTCTCGGCTCAGGTCACGATCTCCCGGTTCGTGGGTTCGAGCCCCCTGTTGGGCTCTGCGCTGATGGTGGGGAGCCTGCTTGGGATTCTCTCTCCCTCTCCCCCCCCCCCACCCGCTTGTGCTCTCTCTCAAAATAAATAAACTTAAAAAAAGGAAAGAGGTTGTGCCGTTGCTACAGACTAAATGGAATAATGTTTTTAAGTGAAAAAATGAGAAAATCAGTCCCAGCTGCAGAGGTCGGGTTAAGACCACGTTTCCAATCCTTTATCTTATTCCTTTTGATTTAAAACCTTCCGATGGCATCCCGTTGTTATTACGACAGAAGCGAAAGGACTTGGACCCCAAGCTGTCCCCACCCTGGCCCACGCTCTCCCACCAGCACCCTGTCACCGGCCACATCCCAGCCACACTGTCTTTCTTTCCCTCCCTTATACTTGCCACGCTTCCTTCTGCCACTGGACCTTTGCACGAGCTGTTCCCTCTGCCCGAAATACCCTCCCCTCTTCAGTAAACCGTCACCCTCCGGACCTCGGCTCACGTGTCTCCCTCCTCGGGGCTGACCTCCCGGACCCGGTCGGGCCCCAGTTCTAGGATCTTATGACACTCAGCCTCCCCCTGCCAGACCGGCAGCCCCCGAGGGCTGGGCCCACATCCGGTTTTGCTCAGAATGAGAACTCTGAAGGTTAAGCCCATGTCGACAAAGCAGGCCTTTGATTTATATTTGTTGAACGGACAGCATGCTCTCTGGCCATTAAACAGGACACGGAAAATTCCACTTAGGGAGAAAAAAAGGCAGATTTTCAAACCGCATGTGCAGCATGACTGCGGACGGGTAAGAAAAAGAGAACTAAACCCAAGTACCCAGCTGCCTCCAGGGGCTGAGATGACAGGCAACTTAAGCTCTGCCCCAAACCTCCTCAACAGTCCGCCGCGGCCCCCCTCACTTTCATCTTCGGAGAAGCAGACAGCTGTCCTCCGCCCAGCAGAGCCGACGCCCCCCAGCCTCCAGACCCGGCCCTCACGTCTGCCCACCGGCGGGGAGACGAGGGCTCCGATACGCAAAGGTCAAAGGGCACGGGTCTGGGTGGCAGACGAGAAGGCTGGCGGAAGACGGGCCCGGCTCGCTAGGACGGTCTCAGGCCCTGGCAGGGAACCGGTGGGGGCGGGGGGGCCGGCGGAGGCTGAGTGACCTTGGGCGCGGTGCCGTGCCTACCTGGACCTCCATTTCCGCATCCCCGAGCAGGGCCACCAGCACCCCCGCCTCCCGCGTCGGGGGAGCACGAGAAGGAACGAGGCGCACAAAGCACGCACGGGGGCCTGGTGCTAGTCAACCACCAAAGGGATTGCAGCCGGACGGAGAGAAGGACTTCCCTGTACCGCTCGCCCCAGGCCGGTCGCCGGGCGATTCTTCCGGAAGAACCACTCCGCACCCCCAGGCCCTCGCCCACCGCCCCCGGCCCCGCGCACCTTCCTTGGAGCCGGTGGCCGCTGTCGCCGCCGCGGCAGACACGGCGGCCGTCCCAGTGGACGCGCGGCCCACAGGGCTCGAGTGCTTCCCGCCGCGGCCGGGGGGCTTCAGGCCACTGGGCTTCTGCATGGTGGGGCCGCTCGGCGTGCGGGTAAGGGTCCGTGCGGGTCACGTCCGCTCCGTCATCGTCATCCACCTGCAGGCAGATGAGAGGGGTCACATCGTCACGCGGCCGCCTGCCAGGGCACGCGGATGGTGACGCGGCAGGATTCCTGCACCCCCTGCCCGGGGGGGGGGGGGCACCGCCACAGCCCTTTTTCCCAGACAGGGAAACTGAGGCCCTGAACAGCGGCAGCAAGCATGGGTCCGGCGTGGCAGCCGTGTCGCCTGACGCGCGTGCTGGTCTGCTGGACTCCGAGGTCGGGCGTGCTCTGCCCACCTCCTGGGCCTAGGAGGGGACAGTCAGGAGCAAGCTGGCTTGGGCGGGGGCGGAGGGGGGGGGTCTGCAGCGGCAGCTGTATTAACCCCCGCAGCCTTCCACCAGGACCACGCAGGTCGGCACAGCCACCGACGGCTGAGCGTGGCGCCCACAGAGCACGGGCTGTTCCGGATTCTGGCGCACGTAGCCAGTCGGCAGGGAGCGGGGGAAGGGGTCACTCTCCAATGGCCCCCAGACCCTCCCGGACCAGCCAACGATTCGCCCCCCTCCTGATGCTGGCTAGACAGGGCGACACCTAATTCAATCGCTGTTTCCCCCATCACCCGGCAGCCCCAGAGCCACCGTGCCCACGCTCCCAGCCCCTGCCCGCTCCATGCCAGGTGCGGGGGCTCGTGCACACGACACTGGCTGAAGGGACCGGAGGAGAGGCGGACAAGACAGGCCCGCCGTCCCCTGGCCTCCCCCCCTCCACTTTCCTGTGCACGCACCCTCTCCTGTACCAGACATTCACAGAGGACACTGGGGGCCAGGCCCTGTCCTGCCTCAGAGCCGCGGGCCTCTGTCTGGGGAGCACACTGTCCCCTCAGGAGACACAACACGGAGCACCGCCGGATGGGCAGAGGATTCTGGGCTAAAGCGTCACCCCTGGGGACCCTGGGAAGAGGGGCATGAGTGTCCCCTGGCTGCTTAGCGCTGATGTGGCAGGAGATGCCGCCAGTCCAGCCAGATCCTTCCCTTAACCATGGTCCCAGAATGCTACTCCCTTTCAGGGAACCCTTTCCTCCACTCTTGACCCATAAGACTTCTAGAAGCCGATCCTGCCGCACACGCGGGGAGTGGACACGTGACCCAGGCCTGGCCGGAGCCCCCGTGGTTAGTTAAAAAAAGATCCTGTGACATCAAGAGCACTAGAGCCTGGACTCGGGCCGCTGGTACCTTTAGGAAGAGGTTCTTTCCTTTCTCTGGGGCTGCCTGGGAGTGGGTGGGGTGCCAGGAACGGCAGGGCCACCCCAGTTACCGCACGGGGGAGCCCGCCGGGGAGTGACGCCAGCAGGGAGAAAGCGGAGCCGAGCTGCCGGATTTGGAGGGCCTGGATCCAGCCGAACCTGAAGCCCGTCACTTGAGCTCTGCACTTAACACCAGCCGCCAAACCCCCTCCCGCGCGCGCATCCTTTTCTCCGTTCGCCTAAACCTACTTGCAGCCAAAAGAAGGGCACCAGGCGCTTGCAACCGAAAGAAGTTCTGA
>CM053564.1:28114644-28131741 GCA_028646485.1 Cryptoprocta ferox
GGGGGGAAGGGGAAGGGGTAGAGGGGAAGGGGAGGTGATGGTCATGGTGGAGGACACTTGTGGGGAAGAGCACTGGGTGTTATATGGAAACCAACCTGACAATAAACTATAAAGTTAAAAAAATAAAAATAAAAAATAAATAAATAAATAAAATTAAAAAAATAAAATAAATCTAGAAATTATAGTCTGTCAAAAAAATAAAAATAAAAAAAATAAAAGTAAAAAAAAAAAAACAAGATGGAGTTCAGGGGCACCTGGCTGGCTCCGCCTGTGGGGCGTCTGACTCTTGATTTTGGCTCAGGTCATGATCCCAGGGTTGTGGGATTGAGCCCTGCGGCAGGTTTGTGCTGCACACGGAGCCTATTGGGATTCTCTCTCTCCTCAATCTCTCTCTGCCCCTCCCTGATTGTGAGCGTGCACACACACTCTCTCAAGATAAACTTTAAAAAATTTTATTTAATGTTTATTTATTTTTGAGAGAGAGACAGAAAGAGTGAGAGAGAGAGAGACCGAGCATGAATGGAGGAGGGGCAGAGAGAGACAGACACACAGAATCAGATGCAGGCTCCAGGCTCCGAGCTGTCAGCACAGAGCCCGATGCGGGGCTTGAACCCACAAACCGTGAGATCATGACCTGCGCCAAAATCAGATGCTTAACTGACTGAGCCACCCGGGCACCTCAAAATAAACAAACTTTAAAAATATATATAAACAAACAAATAAGTAAAAATGAAGTTAGTAGACAACCATTACTGATAGTATCAAAAACCAGAGGGCGCTCCTGGGTGGCTCAGTCAGTTAAGCATCTGGTTCTTGATTTCTGCTCAGGTCATGATCTCACTCTGTCATGAGATCCAGGCCCGCATCAGGCTCTGCGCTGACAAAGTGAAGCCTGCTTGGGATTCTCTCCCCCGCTCTCTCTCTGCCCCTCCCCCACTAGCATGCCCTCTCAAAAATAAATCAATAAACATAAAAAAAGAACTCAAGGAAGGGGTCCCCCGTGGGTCAGGGGTATCGACTGGAAGGACAACAGGAGGGGGTCTGAGAAGCCAGCAGGCTCTCATTCCTGATCTGCGCCATTACACGGGGATTTCAGTTTGAGAAAATTCAACAAGCCTGCTTACGTCACACACGCTATTATGTATGGACGCTGTATTTCAATAAAAAGGCTTAAAAAATTGTTTTAATTACCTGGGCTGGGGGTGGGTGGCCGCAGAAGGGGAGGAAGCAGGAGTGGTCCCAGCCCCTCTGGGTCCTTCCCCCCTATCAGATAGCCCCAGGCAGGGGTGCCTAGCCATGGGGACCCACCGGATCGTCCGTCTCCCCACGGGTCTGCGAGCTCCCTGCGGGCAGACCCGAGCCCCATGGACTTCAAGCACCCGGTGCTGAGTTCGAGTTCCGTGCTGGGCTCACTGAACAAGCTTCCCGAACACCAACCTTCTTCCCTAAACAAGTCAGCGCCCCAGCATCCTCTCTGGAGCCGTCCCCTGCAGGCAAGGGGCAGGGAGGAGGCTGAGCCCACTGAGGTCTGGGTGAGGACAGAACGCAAACTAGGGCCCACGTGGCAGCCTGCAGACGGCATGAACCGGCCAGGGGGCCAGGGGCGGCACCATCTGAGCCTCTGAAGGGCAAAGGGCAACCCGGGGCTGCCGGTGGGTGATGGGACGGGACGGGTGGAGGAGGGGCAGGACCTGGGGGCCCCGGGGATGAGGTCAGTCACTAAGAAGCCCTCAGAGTCAGCGTCTTAGTGCTTGCAGAAAGGCAACCACCGCCCTCAGCCACCAAATGCTGCCCGAATGCCACAGACGCCCACCCACACCCACACACCTTCTACCACATCCCCGGGCCTTTGCAAACGCTGTTCCCTTGGCCTAGAATCTCTTCCTCTCATCGACTGGTAAGCTCCCTCCTCTCTGGCCGACAGCGGCTTGAAGAGGGCAGATTCTTCACAGAGCTTGCTCATCGCTGAGCTCTCGGTACCTAGGACAGCGCCCACGGATGTTTAACGAACACCAACACACGGATGAACGAATGAATGAATGAAAGAAACGCTAACGAATGGAAATGCCCTCCTCTGCCATCCTCCTCCTCTCCACATCCAGCTGGAGGTCCACGACTGCTTGTTCACACACCACAGCCACACTCACTAGCCGGCGCGGAGCGATCTCTGGGAAGCGCAGAAGGTTCCCAGCGATTAGCATCGGCAAAGTGGATGCTAACGACATGTGGGTCCAACGAACAAAGAGGCAGGCAGTGAGCCCCCCCATCACCAGAGGAGATCAAGCAGAGGCCAAGGCCTGTTCTCAGAGCAGGTTTCTGCTCTAGCTGGCACCGCTGCCCCGAGAGGCTCTCACGAACGCACACGGCTGCTATTACTGTCAATAACACTAACCCAGTGTGCTGAGCACGGCCCCCCGCCTGCGGCTGGAAGGGTGACCCCGCGTCCACACCACGGTCACAGAAAGAGCTTGCTTCTTCACTGTGCTGGCCTCAGAGCCTGTGTGGCTGTACTCGGTGTAGGGGGCTCCGGTGGGATGAACCCCCATCTTCCGCTGAGCTGTTCCAGCCTGAGGAGCCACAGACCTACGATATATCTGTTCTGCTCCAGACACCAGCCCAAGTGCTTAATAAACACTAGCTCACTTAACCTTTGCAACAGCCCTGTCACGAACTCCATCCACTTTACTAGTGAGGAAACTGAGGCTTGGAGCGGTCAATCGTTTACCTAGGGTGACACAACTGATCCAACAGTAGACGTGGAATTCGAACTCGGGCCTTCTGGCCATGGAGCCTGAGTTCTCTCTCTCTCTCTCTTTTTTTTTAAATTTTTTGGTAACGTTTATTCGTTTTTGAGAGACAGAGAGATAAAGCATTAGCAGAGGAGGGACGCAGAGAGAGGGAGACACAGAATCTGAAGCAGGCTCCAGGCTCCGAGCTATCAGCACAGAGCCCGACGCGGGGCTCGAACCCACGAACCGTGAGATCATGACCTGAGCCGAAGTTGGGACGCCCAACCGACTGAGCCACCCAGGCGCCCCCGGAGCCTGAGTTCTTAACCCCTCTTGTTCACTTCCTGTCTTGGCTTCCTCAGAACCAAGACCAACTCTCCTCCTGGTGCCCAGGTTGGGGGGACAGGGCAGAGGTTTAAGCAAGAGGACAGGAGGGCCTGGGTGCCGAGGCCATGGTCTGCAGCCTCTCTGCCCACCAGCCCAGGCTTTGCCTGCCTCTGGGCTCGTTTCCTGGGACCCCTGTCCACGAGCACCCTTTGTTCTAGCTTCCTTGTCTGTGCTGACACCTCAGAGCCTGGAGCCTGCTTCGGATTCTGTGTCTCCCTCTCTCTCTCTGCCCCTCCCCCACTCCCTCTCAAAACTAAATTAAACATCTTTTAAAAATGAAAAAAGAAAGAAAGAAAGATCAGAAGGCAGCCGCTCTCACCCTCTACCTTCTGGACAAGGGACCATACCAGGGTCACTCTGGCCGGCACCCGCCTGGAGTTGCAGTCTGGCCCTTAGGCTTTAGTGGTATATGTAGCAAGGCTCACAGGAGTGAGTTGACAATACAGCCACTCCAAACGGATCAGGCTGCAGGAAGTTCAGAGTCACATTACCTGCCACAGAAGGCGCACCAGCCCCCTCCAGCTTCGTTTGATTTTGGCTACCCTGGCTTTGCTCTTGCTCAACTTTCTCAGCTCATTTTCATCTCGTTTCGGTGCTTTTACCTTTGCGAATCACCTCCAGCCCTTTCTGGAGTCAAAGAGCGCCCAAGACCCTCTCTCGAATGTCCTCCCTCCTCTGCCCTGAGCTCCTGGTACCGGGCACAACAGAAACTGAAGCGTGAGCTGCGTCGGCGAACCAACGAATCTGTGCAAGGAACAGCCTGAGCACTCAGGATACGAGGCAGTGAAACGTCCACGGGCGCCAAATGCCGCCCCTCCCTCGTGGCAGGGTCCAGCTTCACACTCGACTTGGAAGAGTGGGGGGCTTTCGGCTGAGAACTCCAGGCTGGAAAAACAGGGGCTGCTTGTGAGCCTGAAATTCCACCCTCTCGTGGCAAAGAGGCCACGCGGGTGAAGAAGGACGGGTGCAGAGCAGGTGTGCTCCTGGGCAGACAGGGTCAAAGGCAAGATTCCAGGGATGCACCGACAGCTGCCCAGGGAAGACGGAAGCATTAAGGTTTAAGGCCCCGGATTTATGCCTTGTTGATAAAAACCACCTGACATGCTCTGCTTTCTATTTATCTTTTTAAATGTTCATTATTTTAAGATGGAGAAAGAGAGCACACGTGTGTGAGCAAGAGGGGGAGGGGCAGAGAGCGAGGGAGACACAGAATCGGAAGCAGGCTCCAGGCTCCAAGCTGTCAGCACAGAGCCCGACCAGGGGCTTGAACCCACAGACCGTGAGATCATGACCTCAGCCGAAGTTGGCCACTTAACCGACTGAGCCCCCCAGGTGCCCCATCTGCTTTCTATCCAGAAGGGACACATTTCATTGTCGTTTTCAAGCATTTCCTCTGAGAACGTGAGTTTTGCATTAGTCTCTGTGCACCGACCCTGGCAGCCCTGGAAGGGGGTGGTGGGACAAGGTGGGCAGTGCGGTGGCCCAGGTCTCCAGGTCCTGAAGGGAGGAGCCTCATCTGCTCCTAAGCCGGGATGGGGGGAGGGGGGCAGGGAGGACATGGTTCATGGTCCTGACTGTCCCCCACCCTCATTCCCTACGCCGACCAGACTGGGGCACTCCAGCCAGTCCTAAGAAATGCCGCTGCCTCACGGTGGAGATGGCACTTAATGGGCTCTGGGTCTGCCTCTCCCATTGGATCTGGAGTTTTCCAGGCTGGCGATGCCTGGCTTGCTCGTCCTCCCCTGGCACACACCACGTGCACATGAACCAGAGGCTGAGGCTGTAGCTGCTGTTTCCCAGCCCCCCAGCCCCAGAGATCACATGGCCTGCCGCCCACCAGCTGGGCACCCAAGCCGGGCCAGTGGGTCTCTCGAGCACCCCCAACACTGAGGGGAGTGCCCACAGGAGGTCCTGTGGCCTCCAGCTAAAGCCATCATTCCAGGGCAGCCACACCGGCAACCCAGAGAGAGACGGCCTCCAAGGAGAGAAGGGACAGAGGCACCAGGAGAGGCGGAGAAAATGAAACCACAGTCCAGAAAGAGCGAAGCCAGAGGAGGGGCTGTCTGCCAGCAGCCGGGGTCCTGGGGGAGACAGGGCGGCCTGCAACTCTTTGCTGCAGAAGTTTCCTCTCCCTCCTAACTCTTTCGCTTAACCTAATTGGAGAGGCTTCCTGTTCCCTGTAAGAAAATAATCCCGAAGGCGCGGATCAGGGCCCTCCCCGCCTTCCTGCTTGCCGAGCCATGCCCACCACTCACAGCTTATTAAGGCTGGGACGTGTCTGGGAAAGGCCAGCGTGGGAGGGTGGGACGAGCCGAGCGGAGAAGCCAAGGCACAGCCGGCGGGGGGTGGGCCTCGGGAGCTAGACAGTGCCCGGACTTCGCACTTGGGCGACTGGGGTGGTGTCTGAGGAACGCACGGCCCAAACCAGGCTTTAGTGAAAAGCACACGGTGGCATGTCTCCCAGGCACCCGGTAGGTGCTTAATGCACAGAAGGCCAACAGGGAAACCTCTCTGCGCCCCGACGTCCTCATCTGTAAAACACAGGCAGCGTCGTGAGGATACCCACAAACGAACGCACGCATTTAGAGAGCTCGCAGACAGCTCCTGGCACAAAGTAAGCACTCGGCATGTGCCGTTTTCTTAAAAACTACACAAAAGATGACGTTCCCCCCCGCCCCCGCCAAAAACCGCAGGCAGGTGGTACAGTCTGAATGTTTGTGCCCCTCCCCATTCATATGTTGAAACCTAAGCCCCAACCTTTGAAGGAAGGCCAGGCCAGGCGTTGGGAGGTGACAGGGTCAGGAGGGAGGAGACCTCCAGAATGAGACCAGTGCCCTCATTAAAGGGACCCCAGCCAGCTCGCTAGTCCCAAGTCTGCAACCCAGAAGACGGCCTCCCCCGGAACATGCTGGCACCCTGATCTTGGACTTCCAGGCTCCAGAACCGTGAAAAAATCTATTTCTGCTGGGCATAAACCACCCAGTCATGGCATTTTGTTACAGCGGCTCAGACGAGGCTGGCAGGGAACCAGCAGGGTCAGGAGCGCCGCTCCCTCCTCTGAGCACAGACACAGAGGTGAGGGCAGAGGGTATCAGGAGGCAGGGTCAACCTTCAGGGCAGCAGGGCCAGGGAGGGGATGCCAGGAGGGAACTGTCCTCCACATCGAAGACCAGAACAGAGGGGGCGGAGCTGGGAGGAGGCTGCAGTGAGCGGCTGGGCTGCCCCAGGGGGGGACACACAGCTGGGAGTAGGGGATGAGCCACGTGTGTGTGGACAGAGGCTGCACCGGGCACAGCAGCAATGACAACTGGTCACCAGCCCTGTCCCAGTGCACACGTTTCACACACATCCATCCATTCGATTCTCGCAACAACCCTAAAAGGTAGACAGCGTAGAACTCTCGTTTCATAGAGAAACTGAGGCAGAGAGGGGCAGCGACTTGCCCGAGGTCATACGACTAGGAAGTCACAGAGCTGGAATCTGCACCCAGGCTGTCAGGTGCCAGCATCCAAACTCTTAACCGCCAAATCAGGCAACAGATCCTGTAGAGGGATTGGTTCCTCTGCAGGCGGATCCCCCCACTTGGGAGTTTGAGCTCTGGGTGCAGAATTCCAGACAGCACCTTGCCAGCCTGCCGGGTGCTCCTAGAAACGGAGGCTCTTCCCAGGCTCCCTCTGCAAGGTCGCCTGCCTTTGAAGCTCCGCTCCATCCCTCCCTGCTTCGCCTGACCCTGACCCGGAGCCCTTACCCCAACGTCTCTCCTGGGCCAGGCACTGCAGATGCTCATAGCCCCCGGAGGAAGGTGCCTGGGCCCCAGCCCCTCCGTGTGCAAAAGTAGGAGGCACAGAACAATCCCTTCCCTCAATCACCTATAGCCTTTGCTGCTTCTCCTTTCCGACAGACACTGGGCCTCCTTTTCCGACTCCAAGCACTTACCCCCACTACTTCCCCTGCCTGAAGCCCCCCTGTGGCATCCTGGCACCAAACTTATGCCCCGGTGCCCCATCAAGCTTCCTGCTCCACCCCATCCTCGAGGAGACCCTCCTCTGTATTTGCAGCCACCCCACCAAGGTGCTCATCAAGCAAGCCACCAAGGGTCGCGGGGCTGTGCTCCCTGGGGGCAGCGAGGCTCCTGTTCTGTGTACCTGCCAGCCCCTGGCGGTGCTGGGCCAGGTGACAGCAGTTGGGTGAATGAAAGGCTCATTGTTTATATTACAACTGGTGGGGAGTCTTGCCCCACGTGGTGCTCCCGGCACTCTCCTCCTTCTCTGCCAGCAGCCCTAGGCCAGTGCTACCACCACCAGCCTCCCTTGGGCATCTTACAGGGATGAGGACATCTCCCCCCCCCCCCATTGGAGAAGCAGGGTATCAAAGGTTCGGAATGCGCTGCTGGGTGTGTGACTCCCCCCACCTCAAGATGCCTCCTCGGTCCATCCTTCCCAGGGTGGGGCCAGGGCCTGCATGGCAGTGCCCAGTGGGCACCCGCCCCGCCCAGGCCCCGCCTGAAGGGCCCAAACGGGCGCGCCCTGGAGGCCCAGCAAAGCATCTCGGTGGCGATGGCCCCTCCCTGTGGGGAGGGCAGAAAATCTGCTGCCTCACCAGCTACCAGCGCCAGCCTGGGGGGGCACCCCTGCGGGAAGCCGCCCTGCCCCGGTCTCCCCCATACCCCCTCCACCATGCACTTGAACCAAGTTTTGCAAAGGGAATCGGCCGGGCGACCCCAGCCGGCGGGGCGGGGGCTCCGTGTTCTCCCAGACCCCGGGTCTGGGGAAGGGGTTGCTGTATGGCCGCGCCCACCGGGCTGGGCCCCCTCCTTCCCCCCACCGCCTGGCAGCTCAGAGAGCCCTGCGGCGCGTCCAGCCGCGCGGCGCTGCCCTTGAGAGCCGGGACGGGCGCCCCCCCACCCCCCAGCAGATGTGCCGAACCCCGGTCTGCGGATGCGCGCGCCTACGGTGCCGGAGATGCCTTCACCCAGGGGGCTCGCCGCCCGGGAAGCCCCCCAACCCCCCGCAACGCCAGCAGCGCCCCCCCTCCTCGCCCGCGGGCGACGGGGAAGTTGGGGGTGCACGGGGAGCAGCCCCCGCTCACGCCCACCCGCCGGCCCCCGACCCTCCACCCTCTCCCACGCCGCGACAATGCCTGCGGGCGGCCGCCCCGCCGCAGCCCAGGCCGGGCCGCCGCCGCCTCCCGCGCCCCTCGCTCCTTTGTTGCCCGACGAGCCCCCTCCCCCGGGGGCCCTCCGGCTGCTCCTACCTGCGCCCCTCCGGCGGCGGGCTGCGCGGCGGGCGCCCGGGCTCCTCCGCTCCCGGCCGGGGCGCCGCGGGGGGAGAGGATGCTGCGGCCCCTCCCCGCGCGCCGCTGCCCACCGGCCGCAGCCCCTCCCGGCGCCCGGGCTCCGCGCTCGCGCTCCGGGCCCGGGCCACGCTCCGCGGCCGCGGCGGCAGGAAGGCGGGAGGCGCGCACCGAGCAGCCCCGGCCGCCGCCTGCGCGCCCCGCGGCCGAGCCGAGCCGAGCCGAGCCGAGCGGGAGCGGAGCGAGCGGCCCGGCTCCGGGAGGGAACAAAAGGGGCCGGCGCTGGGGCGGGCGCGGGAGGGCGGGGCCTGGCGCGGCGGGGGTCAGGCGCGCGTTCACGTGGCCTCGCGTTTCTCTGGCCGCCGCGCCGCGCCGCAAGCGGGCGGGCGGGCGGAAAACGCAGCAGCGTACCTTGTCCTCGGCCCGCCGCAGTCAGCTGTGGGGCGTCTGGGGTGCGCCCGCTCCCAACTCGGCGATGGTCACCTATTGACGCTGCAATCGTGTTAATGAAAGAGCATCCCTCCGCCTTGCTCTGCTCACAAGGATTTCCCAGACCATTGGGAGAGATGCAAACTCGAGATGCTGGAGGGGAGGGATGGGGAGTTTCCCTGAAGGCTTCACGGAGGAGGTGACATTTGGACTGGACAGGAACTGAGGAGGAGGGGATGGGGTCGCCGGTATCGCCAGGCTGAGAACTCCAAGTCTTACTGAGCTGTCCTGAGGCCAAGGCAGGTGGGGGGAAATGGCACTGGTGTCTTGGTGATACACTCCCAACATGTTATTGGAAAAAGTGGTACCCAAGACCCAGATGAATATCGCACCCTCCTCCCCGGAGTAAGACCTGTCTCCTGGGGTATCAGAGGCGTTGACATAGCTTCCAGCCACCCTGGGGTGGGGAGGCAGAGGTTGCGTGCCAGCCCAGGAGCAAGAAATAACGGAATCCCAACACCCATAGGTGCCTGCACTGTAACTGACCTCTGTGCCTCTCTGTGCCACCTTCCCCGGCCTTGATAAGCTAACCTCTGGAGCCACTGCCCTTAGTTCTACCTGTAGTGCCCTTGTCCCCTTCTCTTTTGGACAAATCATCCCTCCCTTTCAAAGCCCAGCTCAAATTCACCTCCATTTCCCTTGAGCATGAGAACGTGGCTGTGTTGAGGCAGGTTGTGGTCCGCACAGTGACACTGACTCCAAGGAGGACAGGCAGGCACTGGGCAGTCTCGTTCATATCCCCTAAGGCACCCTGTGCCTGGCCAAGGGTAGACACTCAATGACACTCGAATGAATGAACTGGCTTAGTTACCGCCACCATCCCTCCCCTGCTCTGGTATCCATCATCTTTGAGAAATGAGTTAACCTCTTAAGAGCTTTTTTTTTAATGTTTATTTATTTATTTTGAGAAAGAGAGAGTGCACATTTGCAAGCAGGGAAGAGACAGAGAGAGAGAGAGAGAGAGAGAGAGTGAGAGAGAGAGAGAGAGAGAGAGAGAATCCCAAGCAGGCTCCACGCTGTCAGCGCAGACCCCAGTGTGGGACTTGAACTTACAAACCACGAGGTCATGACCTGAGCCGAAATCAAGAGTCTGATGCTTAACCCACTGAGCCAGCCAGGCACCCCCAGGCCAGAGGTTCTCAAGCTTCAATTTGAACCCTGTGGAGGATCTCCCAGAAACGTACAATACGCTCAGGCACATCCACGTGTGCACGCACGCACACATATTCACGCACATACGTGTACACACAGTTTTGCAGACAGCTTCGGACAATTCACGGACCCCCCTGAATCCCCACCTGGTCTGTACACCCAGGTTCTAGGGTAGAAAGCTCAGAAAAGATGGGGGTAAGCGCTTGGGGGGGGACAGGGTATAAAGAATATGATTTACCCAAATGGGTGGGTTTCTGACCCAGATCGAATGGCACCCGGGTCCTGGGCACACGTCTCCCTTTGACGCGTAAAGCTTCTGGAACCAGGAAAATGGCCAATGTTCCCAGACCATCGGCCCGCCAGAAACAGACGAAGAAGATTCCCTGTAGGAAACGAAACCATTGTTTAGTCCAATCCCTCCTTCCACAGGTGGATAAACTGAGGTCTAAAGAGAGGCAGGAATAAAAATAATAATAATTTAAAAATAAAGAGAGGCAGGGATTTACCCAGGTCACAAGGTCCCGCTGTGATGCACCTGAGCTCCCCTGTGCCTGCCGGGGTTCAGCCACCCCCTCCTGCCTCCCACCCACCCCTGAATAGCACTGGGGGCCGTCAGTGAGGGAGGGTCCCCAGTGCTATTCAGACCAACAGGGCACACAGAGTACTAGCTTCCCCTTCCCTGCACCCCGAGGGCGAGGGCCGAGCTGCAAAGGGGCAACTCACCTGCTTGAGAAAAGATACTTTGTCTCGTGGAAGCTTGCATTGCGGTTTTCCGCTTCCTGCAGACCAGTGAACCGCTGTAGATGTAAAGGGTGAGGCTGGGCATGATGCCCTGGGCGTCGGGCCTGGGGAGGGGCGGGGGTGGGGGGTGAGGACCAGGGGAGGAGAGCCGTCCCAGCTGACCTCTCACCCAGGGCTTTTGTCTCCACAGAAAGCGCTGATTTGGCCATTTTCTTGCTGACACTGGCCCTGACTGGCAGCCCACAGGACGAGAGGGTGGGGGGGTCGTGGGGGGGGCTTTCATGGGAAGAGCACACTGGGAATAACAGGGGGGGCCAGGGCAGAGCCAGGAGAGGCTTGCGTGCCTAGCAGGTTGCTGTCTCTGCTGTGCTTTTTAACTGTTTTATTTTTTAGGATCAGCACGACATCGGACGTCATGGAGTATCTTACAGCCTCTGAATTGCTTTTTACTAGGAATTTGTAACAACGGTCCTATATTTAGGTCAGTTGAAAAATGCATGTCACATACACCTGAAACTAACATAATACTGTGAGGTTAATTCTACTTCCGTTCTTTTAAAAATGCACATTTTTAAAACCGTCCGTACGGTAGACTTTCAACCTTGTCACCTACGAGGGGGCGGGGTGGGGGGACTTGTAACCCTGGTGGGCTTTGGGGGCGGGGGGAGGGATCTTTGAGATACTTCTCTCCCCTTTTCTGTATTTTTGCACAATCAACATGTGTTACTTAACTAACAAGAGAAATGTGAACCCAAACCCGTTTCTGTTAAGATGATTGTTTGGATGTTGTGTTTCTGTTAAAAACACAAAAAAATGATTGTTTGGATGCTGCCGCTGGGGCTGGGGCCTCGGGCTGGGAGTGACGTCACCATGGAGACATCAGCTGAGGCCATCCCTCGGAAGGCCACACCCTGTCTTGCAAACGCCTGGACTTTCTTCGCCTTCCCTCCCAGAGAATCACAGCACCTCCCTCCGGGCTGATGCAGCCCATGGTGTAATGAGCCCAGCAGCAACTGGAAATTGGAGTGCTTCCCTCTGCCGGGGGTCCCCCAAGTTCCTGGGGGCTTTGTCCGGGCGGCCTCCCTGATTTCCTGAGGACAGAGGGTAAACCAAGGCTGGCCGAGTGAATAAAAAGCTGGCAGTGCTGAGTACTGATTACAGGGTAGATTTCAAGCTCAGAGCTGTCTATGGGCTGCAGAAATAAACGAAGACCCCTTGGAGGGGAAGAAGCAAAGGGAAGTTTCTCCAGAGCTTGCGATACAGTAAAGGACGCAGTCCTGTCACTTGCAAAGACTCCAGGCTGCCCAGGGAGCGGGAGAGCCTCCGAGTGGGCAAGAGGGACGACGCGGGTGTGTCTGGATCGGAGGCTGCTGGCACCAGGAGGCTGGAGGCGGGATAACTTGAATCGGGATGCGTGTCACCTCTGGGATTGGTGAGGGGAACATACTTGGCTTTTTCTGGCTGGTCCCGAGTTGGCAGTGGGGGCAAAAATGCAGGAAGCCGGCAGTTACTGATGGAGTCCAGGCCATCCGGGGCCGGGCGCTACGGGGATTAATCATTTGTCCTTCCCAGACCGCAGGCTGCGGATTGTGGGTCGGTTCGTTTTCATACATGGTCTGGCCTTTGTATTGTAGAGAGGAGGAAACCGGGGCGCCTGGGTGGCTCAGTCGGTTAAGCAGCCGATTTCGGCTCAGGTCATGATCTCACAGTTCGTGGATTCGAGCCCCGCGTCGGGCTCTGTGCCAACAGCTCAGAGCCTGGAGCCTGCTTCCGATTCTGCGTCTCCCTCTCTCTTTCTGCCCCTCCCCTGCTCACGCTGTCTCTCTCTCTCTCTCTCTCAAAAATAAATAAAAATATAAAAAAGAATTTAGAGAGGAAGAAACCGAGTCACGGAGAGGTTAAGGACATGGCCAAGGTCACACAGCTCCTGAGTGGAAGGCAAGGTTGGCCAGGCCTCTGGGCTTCAGTGCTGGGCATAGAGAGAGCAGAGAGATGCCACCTTGAACTCCGACGTGAGCTCTGCCACCTTCCGGCCTTGTGACCCGCAGCAGGCAGCCTGGGAAACCGTTCCCTCCGGTCCCTCCTCGACCGCCAGAGCCACGAAGAGAGGGGTCTCTGCCTGCAACGTGCCAGCTCCACGCACACCTGCTGAGGCCCTACTGTGCGCTGCACCTATTGCTTCCTGTGTGCCGTGCATGGTTCGAAGCCGCTGAGAGCCTGTAAACTCGTGGCGTCCTCGGGATGCCCCGGCAGCAGGGTCTGTTTCTGGCCCCGTTTAGAGGCAAGGGTCTGACACAGGCTCACAGGGCAGGTAGCGAGCGGCGCTGTGTGGAACCCAGGGCCCCCGGGACCAGACTCGATGCGTTAGCGCCCGCACGTCCTGCCCCTCGGACAAAGTGGAGACTGAAGGGACGGCAGGAGCCCCTGATGAGGTGGGTTGCTTTTCCTTGGGTGGCTCCTGAATGGGCTTCTCCAAGGGTCGGGGCTTTGGGAATTTGGGGGGCGAGGAGGGAAGAGGCCACCCCTCGTGGCGGGATGACACCAGTACTCACCCAGGGTCAGGTAAACACCCGTCTCAAGGCTGAGGTGGAGACGAGGCCCAGGTGCCTCCGGCCTCCACTCCTCCTGGAGTTACTTTCCCCTTGGGTCCCGCGCTGGGCCAGCCACCTGGTCTCCTCTCGCCAGGGGAAGTTTCTAGAAGGTGCTGGCTGCAGGGCCCCTCAGCAGTCCCTTGGTTTCCAGCCTCCATAGCTGCTATTCCTCATTCCTCTCTCCTCCTCCTTGCCCCCAGGCTTGCACATCTGGGCCTGGCGTCACACCCGGGGGGCGTGTTTCTTCTGTGTTTCTGCGAGCCTCTTGCCTGGGGACACTGCCAGCGGCTTTCTCCCTGGGACACTGCCCACTGGCCTTTCCTCCACCACCACCACCCAGCCCAGGGCTTGCCCACCCCCTCACAAGTGGCCCGGGTCCAAGCGAACATCTCCTTTGGGTCCTTTTGAGTCCCTCGGAGAAGTCACAGCGATCACCCGTCACCAGCGCCAAAACCACGAAACCGGAGCCCGGCAGGAATGTTACCGGTTTGTTACTTCACCACGAAAAGCCACTGGCAAAACAACTGTGCCGTCACCATGTCCTAGAAGAAGGGGTGTTTTGGCACCAGGAAAAGGTGAGAGCCTCCTTTGGGAATAAAGGACAGCCCTTGAAGTACCCCTAGCTTTCCGGAAAGCTCTTGTTTTGTTCACTTTGCTGCCGCTGGAGGAACACTTGGTTGAAGTTGGCAGCTGTTCCTGGAACGTGTGGGACCCGTGTCCTGTGGAAGGTCCCACTCCAGCTTCGAGGGGCCAGGTCGCTGACTTTCCTGGTCCCACCCCGATCCTGCTGGTCTCGGCCATCTTGCTTTCCTAACAGGATTACATGGCTTTTCTTTTCTTTTCTTTTTCAATTTTTTTTAACGTTTTTTATTTATTTTTGAGAGACAGAGAGACAGTGCGAGCAGGAGAGGGTCAGAGAGAGAGGGTCAGAGAGAGAGGGAGATAAAGAATCTGAAGCAGGCTCCAGGCTCTGAGCTGTCAGCACAGAGCCCGACGCGGGGCTCGAACCCACGAACCGTGAGATCATGACCTGATCCGAAGTTGGGACGCCCAACCGACTGAGCCACCCAGGCGCCCCATTGCATGGCTCTTCTTAGACCGGCTCACACATCCTTCCACTTCCCCGCTGCCTTCCGGGGCCCCTCTGAGCCTTGGATGTCATTACGCTCCCCTGTCCCCGGTGTCTGCGAGCCAGATGTTTGGGGAGAAACGAGGAGGTCATCTGTCCAACCCCTGCTGTTTTGAAACAGCAGAGAGAAAGCACCATTAGGTAAAGCACCACCAAGAAAGCTACCAGCCCTCTAAAGTCCGCGGTCCCCCTCTCTACCGCTCACTCCGTGGGCCCTTCATCCCACGGATGGGGCCCATGTGTGCATAATATGCAGAAGCTAGAACTCGTATGCGAACCGCAGTTGCCCAGCAACAAAACCCCTTTTACTGCTTGAAATCCTTGTAGCCCCTCTTCTGCCCAGTGTGTGGCTACACAATTGCTTTGCAAATGCATACACAGGTGTATGTACAGAGTATAAATTTTTTTGAACGTTTATGCATTTTTGAGAGACAGAGAAACAGAGTCTGAGCGGAGGAGGGGCAGAGAGAGAGACACACACACAGAATCGGAAGCGGGCTCCAGGCTCTGAGCTGTCAGCGCAGAGCCCGAGGCGGGGCTTGAACCCACGAATCGTGACATCCTGACCTGAGCGGAAGGCAGATGCTAACTGACTGAGCCACCCAGGCGGCCCCAGGTGTACCCAGTATAAAGTAATAGGAGCTCTGAGGGAGTTAACGGGCAGGAGGCTTAGGGCTGTGTCTAATTCTCAAAGGCAGCTTCCTGGAGGAGGTGACAGCCTGGATGTGTCTTGAAGGTTAAATGTGTGGCAGGCAGTGGGGGGCAGCCTGAAGGTGACGTTGGGAGGAACCTTGAGGAGCTCAGGAGGCAGGGACGCAAGGAAACCAGGGCTCAATGGGGACCGAGGGGCAGGCAGCCTGGTCAGCGAGGGCCTCAATCGGCAGGGCTGCGGAGGTGGGCTTTTTTTCTCTAAGGACAGTAGGGAGCCCTGCAGGGTTCTAAGCAGGGAAGGGACATGAATTAGCCCTGAAGCCTGGCTCCCTAGGGCTCGTAGGAGGAGGAACAGGGTGGCCAAGGACAAGGGGCTGGGGCAGAGGCTCTGTGGACAGAGAGGCTCGACCGCTCAGCTCCCTGGGGCCCCAACCCCTGGCAGGGACTGGGCTGAGGAAGAGAACATCATCGAGGATGGGACCCCCCCCTACCCCCGCGCTCTGAGCTCCCAGCTCCTCCCAGTGAGAGGAGCACCCCCCCCCCAGCCCCTGAGGCCTGTAAGCTCCCCGCAGTTCGGGTGAGGGGTGGGCTCCAGCTGCCTACCTCCGAAAGCTCCCAGGGGTCCGGGCAGCAATTGGCCCAGCCTGGCAGGCAGGGACAAGGACACCCTTGTTTCTCCAAGCCTGCCGCCCTGGCCATGACAATCGGCATTCTCGCGGCTCCTGAAGGGATGTTGTGTTAGAATCCCCCTCTCTGGGCCCAGAGCTCCCTGTGGCCCTCAGGAACGGGGGCTGGACCCAGACAAGAGTGGTTCCCCAAACAGGGATGCTTCGGGGGTGCAGATCGGGAGTGGGGAGCACCTGCTGGGGTATCCCTCTGGCGCTGTAGGAACGATGTAGGAACATCGATATATCGATGTAGTAACAATGCCAATACGCCTTTCACTTGGAGAAGCGGCCCTGGGTGGGGGGGGTAGATGTGGGGCAGGAAGAGGTGCAGCCCTGGGAAGCCGTGACCCTGGATGAGGGAGTCATGGCCCAGCCTCGGTCTTCTTGTCTGCAAAATGGGAATGACTGGCTTCTGTCTGTTCACGCTGGTGGGGCTGGGAGGGGCAGGGGCAGGGACGGTTGTCCGGAGCGGTCAGCGCGGATCAAGGACGTGACAAAGGATCGGGGAAAGCGGCCGAAATGAACTTTTTGCCTTCGGCAGGAGGGAGGGTGTCCGTGAATGTCGTCGGCAAGCTGGCTCCCCGCCTGCCCCAGCCTGGAGAGCAGGAAGCAGCCTCTGCATAAAGCTTCCTTGGGGCTCTATGCAAGACACGGAAGGCCCCTGCCTCAGTTTCCCCATCATGACACTGCAGCTCCTTTTCCTTTTTAGCCAAGCTCCGCAGGGTCCCAGGGCTGGTGCCCTGCACAGCCGAGGGGGCTCCAGCCCCGTGCAGGGGAGGGGTGATGCTGATGTGGAGCCAGGGACCCACACCTCCCTGAAGACCCCTCGTTGTCACCCCAGACTTCCCCTCTGGCCAACCAACACCGAACTGAAGTTTCCGGAGGCCCCAGAGCAAGCCAGGGGGCTGTCACCAACCCAGAGGGTATTATCCACCGAGGCCACCCAACCTTATCTAGCAAAGGACCTCAGCTATTGAATCATGGGGTGCCTGCCCGCCCACCCCCAGTCTGCAGCTGAGGTCTCCCCCGATTTCTTGTCCACGGGGATCTCTACGCGAGGCCCAGAGAAGAAAGCCAGGTGGCCTCTCTCCCACCGTTGTGCCTGACAACTCGCCACAAGTGAGGGACAGTCCACCAGCTAGGGGCTGATTGGCCTTCCGGTTTCTTCGCCCTGGGTTTGGGGTTGGCACATTGACCCGGGTTAGCCTCCTGGAAGCACCGAGACCAGAGTCACAGCGGGGCCTCTAGATCGGGATAGGGGTGCAGTG
>CM053564.1:28132241-28174249 GCA_028646485.1 Cryptoprocta ferox
CCCCCCCCCTTCCTTGATCATCAGGGCTCCTTCACCCCGCCTTCCTCAGCCTGAAACGTGGGACTGGCTTTCTGGGACTTGGCAGACGTGCCTGGCTACCTCTCCAGCCCCTCACCTGCCCTTCCTGCACCCGGACACCCTTTGTCTCAGCCATGTGGCGTTCCGGCCATGCCCCAAGCGCGGGCATCACTTCCTCCAAGAAAACGTCCAGCGCTGAGCTAAACCTCTTCCTCTTCTGTATCCCACGCTCCGATAGGGTCCCAACTTTGGTCCCCGTTCGCTACATAAATACTTGTTGAATAAACGAATGGATGGTTGGATGGGTGGATGGATGGATTACCACCTGTGTCTGTGGCCATCTGTGACTCGCCACTACCCCCGGATCTTCACCCCCACGCACCTGCACCGTGGATGGCAGTCCCCACTCTTTGGTGCCTTAGGTACACCGCATCAGTTGGTTTCTCGCGTGTGTCTTCCCCACCCCCATCCCACAGCCTGTGTTCTGCATCTCACACCCAGGACAGTGCCTGGGGCATAATAAAGCGGTTCATCTTGGCGCGATCCCCCAGAGCATGGAGGATTCCCAAAGTTATACCCCGCACCCAACAACCTCCAGCATGAGGCAAACATTTCTACCTGTGAGACGCACCTTCCTGGAATGGACACCCTCGGGGCCTTCCCGGGGAATGTTGTGTGCCTACAAGTTGGAGTGGGCATGCTCCAACCAAGTAAGCCTGCTTCAGATAATGGGCCCCATGCTTGGCGGTTTCTGGGATTGCAGAAAACAAAAGACACCCCCACACTGGAGTACCAGCAGGTCAGACTGGACAGGAGAGAAGCACCCCGTTTGCAGAGGCTGGAGAATAAGGTCTGGGGAGATTGCCATAGAAAGGAATGTCGAACTCCCTGGGTGAGGTTTTCAAAATGCAGTTAGTCAACACTTAATTGGTCCTGTGTGGACATGTAGTTTTTCTCAGGACAGGGCTTCTTAGCTTAAAGTGGGCTCCCTGGTCCAGCTGTCCAAATGTTCCATGCCACAGAGAATCCAGTAGGGAGCAAAAGGAAGGCAGGAAGGAAGGAAGGAAGGAAGGAAGGAAGGAGAAAGGAAAGAGTCTCACAGAGTAGCCTAAAAAGGGCCTGGCCTGGCACTCACTTTTCTGCAGGAAGAGTCCCCACACACCCACGCACACTGCGGTCCTTGAGTTTATCATGTTTCCCATTTATCGAGGCCTTAGATGGGAGATTCATACCTGCTGCATGCCCGGGGCCCCCAGACCTACTGCATCAGAACCTCTGTGATGCCCCCCCACCCCCACCCCCACCCCCAGGCCTCAGCATTCGTGTCAAACCTTCTGGGTGATTCTGTGCAGCCAGGCTTGAGAACCCTTGACCTTCCTGAGGCTGCATTTCTGACCTGCTCCCAGCTGATACGGATGTCACCGTAACACACCTGATGGGATAAGACTTCAGGCAAAATATTTTTTTACTTGAGGGTCTCCTGGCCGGCTCAGTCACTGGAGCATGTGACTCTTGATCTCGGGGTCATGAATTTGAGCCCCATGATGGGTATAGAGATTACTTAAAAATAAGATCTTAAAAAAAATATCTTTTACTTGAAATAAAAAAAATTTTAATTTTTTAAAGGTTATTTTTTTTTTGAGAGCGAGCGAGCGAGCACGAGTGAGCTTGCGCACAGAAACAGGGAAGAGCAGAGACAGCAGGAAATACAGAATCTGAAGCAGGCTCCCGGCTCCAAGCCGGCAGCGAAAAGCCTGATAAGGGGCTTGAACTCACGAACTGTGAGATCATGACCTGAGCCGAAGTCGGACGCTTAACCGACTGAGCCACCCAGGCGCCCCCCAGATTTTTTTTTTTTAATTTGAGAGAGAGAGAGTGTGTGTGTGCGAGCTGGGGAGAGGGGTGGAAGGAGAGAGAATCCCAAGCAGGCTCCACACTCAGCATGGAGCCTGATGCAGGGTTCGATCCCATGACTCTGGGATCATGGCGGGAGCTGAAATCCAAGAGTCGGTCGCTCAACTGACTGAGCCACCCAGGCGCCCTTGCAATAAACATTTTAGGATGCCAGTGGTTCACAAATATTTCGTTTCAGAAGATTAAAACAGAAATTCATGGACTGAACCTTTTCCCCTTTGCCAGATCCCCAGAGGGAAACATAACCGATGTTTGTTCTTTCTGAAGATAAAGTTTCTTTTTAAATACATTGGATTATGGGGGCCGCCTGGCTGGCTCAGTTGGTGGAGCGAGTCACACTTGATCTCGGGGTCATGAGTTCAATCCCCACATTGGGTGTAGACATTACTTAAAAATAAAATCTAAGGGGCGCCTGAGTGGCTTAGTCGGTTAAGCGTCCGACTCTTCATTTTGGCTCAGGTCATGATCTCACGGTTCGTGAGTTCGAGCCCTGCATAGGGCTCGGCGCTGACAGTACGGAGCTGGTTGGGATTCTCTCTCTCTGCCCCTCCCCAGCTCACACACTCTATCTCAAAATAAATAAACTTAAAAAACAAACAAACAAACAAAAAAACCTTTGGTTTTAAAACAAATCTGAAAAAAAAAATACCCTGGATTATATATATTTTTTCCATGGCTCTTTTCTGCATGGAGACTTTTTCTGCTCAGGGCGCATGGATGGCCTTCACTTTTTAGTGACCATGTAGTGTGAACATAACATAACTGGCCTCCCCCTTCCACCTACGGATGGAGTTTCCTATCATTTCCTGCTTTCCCCCATTCTAAACTGCTGTAGGGAATATTATTAGAATACATACGTCTTTGGGCATGTGTGTAAGCATTCCAGAAAGACAACTTTCTGGAAGAAAATTCTGGGTCCAAGAATGTATACTTTTTTCTGTTTAATGTTTATTTATTAATTTTGAGAGAGAAAGAGCGCCAGTGGGGGAGGGGCAAAGAGAGAGGGAGAGAGAGAATCCCAGGCAGGCTCTGCACTGTCAGCACACACCCCAACGCGGGGCTCGAACCCATGAACTGTGAGATCATGACCTGAGCTGAAACCGACGAGTCACCCAAGGTGCCCCAAGAATGTTTACTTCTAACCCAATGCTAGAAATTGACAAATTATTCTCAAAAAGAGCTTTATAATTTGTACAGAACAGAAGAAGAGGCAAGGAGGTAAGTCACAGGAGAGGAATATAAAAGGTCAACGCACATATTAACATGTGCTTATCAGGAAAATGAAAATTATGAAACTAATATAACACTGCATGTTCACTAACTGGAATTAAAATAAAAACTTGAAAAAAAGAAAGTGAAAATTAAAACAGCAAAATTATATAGACACACGTTATATATTACATATACTATGCATGTTACATGTAATGTGCATGTGTGTATATATATCTGGACACCACATTGGCAAACAAACCTAAATATCCATTTCTGGGGCACCTGGCTGGCTCAGTCCGTGGAGCATGTGACTCTTGATCTTGGGGTTGTGAGTTCTAGCCCCACGTTGGGTGTAGAGCTTACTTAAAAATAATAATAAATCTTAAATTTTTTTTAATGTCTTTATTTTATTTTGAGAGACAGAGAAAGCGAGCAGGGGAGGGGCAGAAGGAGGAAGACACAGAATCGGAAGCAGGCTCCAGGCTCTCAGCTAGCAGCACAGAGCCCGATGTGGGGCTCGAACCCACGGACTGCGAGATCATGACCTGAGCTGAAGTCGGGCGCTTAGCCGACTGAGCCACCGAGGCGCCCCAAAAAAATCTTTAAAAAGAAAGAAAAGAAGTATGCACTCCTATCTCGCGTCAGCCGTTGACGGAGGGATGAGTGGACAGAACGGGACTGAGCTCGGCGCTCTGGGCCCCCATCCCTCAGCAGACTGAGAAGCAGCCCCAGGAGGGCCAGGGCAGACAGGCTGACTGAGGACAGGAAGAAGGCAGGGCGTGGATGAATAAACAAATGGAACAAAACTAGAAGAATCCAAACAGCCTAACGATCCAGGACCTATAGTGTGGGGTCAAGAGTCCCACATGCCTTATGTAGCCCTTGGGTCAAGTCCCCATCACAGCACCCGAATCCCATGGCCACTGTACTGATGACCCTAAAGCCTTTGGAAAAATTCTGTACCCTTTTTTTTTTTCAAGAAGGCGAGGGAATGTGTAAAGCGGGTTTTCAAAGTTTCCCGATTGTCAAAATATTACAGAATAGTTAAAACGAAACACTTTGCAGAAGGAGGGCACTTAAACAGAACGTGTATTTATGTAGAACAGCGTGTTCTCTGAGAAGGTTATTAAAACACTGCTACTCAGAATTTGCTTAAGGCAGGACAGGATCTCCTTAAAATCACCAGCCATACCCATCCTAAAATGCCACCTTGTGAGGAAAAGCAAAGGACTTTTAAAAGATGCCCCTTGCGCTTGGGTGGCTCAGTCGGTTAAGTGTCCAACTTCGGCTCAGGTCATGATCACGCAGTTTGTGGGTTCGAGCCCCGTGTCGGGCTCCGTGCTGACAGCTCAGAGCCTGGAGCCTGCTTCGGATTCTGTGTCTCCCTCTCTCTCTGCCTCTCCCCCGCTCGTGCTCCCTGTCTTTCAAAAATAAATAAACATTAAAAAAAATTTTTTTTAAAGAGGCAAACTTTTAACATCTGTCTTGGGGGGTGAGTACATGAATATTGATATTATTTTCAGTGTGTTTCAAATGTTTTATCATTTTAAATTTAGAGACTCATAGATCACAAAACAAACACTGACACAGTTTTCTTTTTTCTTTTCCTTTTTTTTTTTTTTAAAGTTTATTTATTTTGAGAGAGAGAGAGAGAGAGAGAGAGACTGCAAGCGGGGAAGGGTCAGAGAAAGTGGGAGAGGCAGAATCCCAAGCAGGCTCCATGCCATCAGCGCAGAGCCTGACACGGGGCTCGAACTCATGAACTTCGAGATCAGGACCTGAGCTGAGATCGAGAGTCGTCGCTTAACGGACTGAGCCACCCAGCCGTCCATCCCCCTCCAATTTTTCTTTTCTTCTTTCTTTTAATTTTACGTTTTAATTCCAATATAGTTAACATACAGTATTGTATTATCTTCAGGTGTACAGTGTGGTGATTCAACAGCTCTATGCATTTCTCAGGGCTTATCACGGTGAGCGAGCGACACCCAGTTTTCTCTACAAGCACCCTTGCCTTCCTCCATACCCCTTACCACATGGCAACCAGGGACCTAAAATCTAAACTGGGCCCTGTGGCTTTTACCCAGCTTCTCTTGTCCTGCACAGTCTGTCCCCTCCAGGCCCCCTTCCTCTCCAAGCCTGACTTGTACCCACTGCGGATCCTTCGGCCGCCGTGTGCTCATTCCTCCTTCAGGCCTCTTCAGGCCACGGGGATGCAATGGTGACCAGGACAGAGAGAGCTCCTGTTCTCAAAGAGCTGCCACTCTAGGGGGGGGTGGGTGGGTGGGGAAACCAACAATAAACAAGGTAATAAATCCAGATAACCGTAAGCACAACACAGAAAGAAACAGGGTCCACTTAACCATCACTACAGTGGAGTAAACGTAGGATGAGCCGCTTGGTGTCTGTCTCCCTCCCCGCAGCAGGACGCCTTCCCGGGAGGGCGGAAGCCTGTGCCGTTCACCCATCCTGTGCTTATCCGAGTGACAGTAGGTGCTCAATCAGTTATCTGTTATAGACAGAAACTGACAGTCAGGCTGAATGATGTCCACCAGTTTCCAAATTCCACAAATGTAATCAGAGCAGTTCCCGAGGACGAGTGTTACCCAGCCAACACATCCTTACACCGTAGGTAAGTTTAGGATATATGCTTTTTCACTACATAATGAGCCTTTTAATGTTGAAAATGCTAATGCGGATGCTAGAAAAAGTCTAAGGGGGATGGAACACCATACTGTCTGAGAGCGAACCAGTTAGTTCAAAAACCAAACGGCTACAGTTGATAAAGAAAGCCACTGGGAAACACAACAGACGAGTTTTAAAAAACTCAGGGTGAGCAAGGCAAAACAGCATCAAGTAGGTTCGACATTCCGGGCCAGTGGTGGAAAGAGGTGTGTCTGGCAGTCCTGGTCCTGGGACGCCACCAGATTTTCAGCCCCACGTCCTTGGGAAATGGGCTACACCCCAGTGGTAAAAGGTCGAGGTGTCGTTTTAACCAAGATTTGTTGCCTGTCCCATATGATAGTTTGACGGGAGGGCTCTGGCTTTTGGTAAAGGATTTTGTTTTCAGTTTGCTCTCCTCTTCCGAGTCCTTCCTCTTTTGTGTAACTAATTGCCCAGGCGAGGGAGGGAAGAGTCGAGGGGCTCAGCCTCTGTGTGGATTCAGTTCCCTAGGATTTCGCAGATTTCTCAGAGCAGGGGAGGAATCACTTTGGCTTTCCTTGACCTTTCCTTTGGTTTCTTCCTGGACCTGTGGTTTCCCCAACACGCTGGCCCTCCCGTGTGGCTGCTGTGTGGCTGTGTGAGACTCGGAGTTTTTTAAGCTCTGAGCTCGGTCTAGGTCCAAGAACAAGTCACAGAAGGCTCAGTCTAAAGAGAAAGAAAAAAAGAAAAGAAAAGAAAAGGAAAAGCCCTGATGATTCAGTTCTGCCCCAAAAGTCACCTCCTTCCCTGATCCTCTAGGCATTGGAAGCGCATCGGTGAATGCAGAGTCCTGGGAGTGCCAATAGGTTTCCTGTAGAGTGGCATTTCTGGAGAAGCACGAATGGGGAAAGAATTATATATTGTTTCCTGCATTTATTGAAAACATTTCAGCTTTTTTAATTTTTAAATTTTTAAAAATTTATTTTTGGGCGCCTGGGTGGCTCCGTCGGTTAAGCATCTGGCTTCAGCTCAGGTCGTGATCTCGTGGTTTGTGAGTTCGTGCCCCGCGTTGGGCTCTGTGCTGACAGCTCAGAGCCTGGAGCCTGCTTCGGATTCTGTCTCCTTCTCTCTGCTTCTCTCTCTCAAAAATAAATAAACATTAAAAAATTTGTTTCAATTTATTTTGAGAGACACATAGTATGAGTGGAGGAGGGACCGAGAGAGAGGGGGAGAGAGAGAATCCCAAGCAGGCTCTGCACCGTCAGCGCAGAGCCAGACGTGGAGCTTGAACCCACACACCACGAGACCATGACCTGAGCCAAAATCAAGAGTCAGATGCTCAACCGACTGGGCCACCCGGCGCCCCAGAAATGTTTTGTTTTTAAGCTGTGTGTGTCTGTGGTAGGGGGAGGGTGTGTATGTGATGATATTAATATTATCACATGGGAACAATCCCAAGGGAAAACGATGAAAGAGACATTTCAAGAAAAGTTTATATTTCAAGAAAATGTGTATCTTCTCCAGAGAAATAAAGCGTCTGTGAACAGTGATCTTGAAAACATGCAAGACGGTTCTCTTAGTTTAAAGGAGAATGGAAGAGCCAACTTCAAGCCTTCACCCCCACCCCACCCCCAATCATATAAAAGGGAAAAAGAAAAACACGGAGAAAGTCCTGAACCTGGAGACTTTAGTAATTACCACCATGCTTCAGAATCGGAAGTCATTTGAAGTTCCTGCCCAACTGGCAATAACTTAAACAGAATGAGAAATCACGCGTTTCTCATCCACCTCGCAGGACACAATTATAGATTGTCCCCATTGCTGCGAACTTGCTAGCCTGGCTGCAGACCTCGAATGAACAATCAGCAGACATGAACTTCACGTCTGTCTACTAGGTGCAAGGGAAGGCACCAGGAATCGGGGGGGCTGGCACCTCGTCCTCCAGGAGCCGACCACTCAGGTTGGAAAGATCAAGCGCAGAATATACGCATGAAAAATGAACACAACACCAATATTGTCTTCCCCAATAAGTTTCTGCAACTGGGGAAAGAAAACTGAAAGGTAAGGATAAAAATAGAACACAATCCCTTGCGATATAGATTTGGGGGCCCGTGTTTATTTGAATGATGAATCCATCACCTGGAAAACAAGGTTTTCTACCTATAATATATGGAGATTTTAGTTGGTGATGGAAGGGAAAGAGCCACAGGGTTTTGATCAGTTCTCTGGTGAAAGCAACCCAGTTCCTCACGGCTGACCACTGGACACACGGATCCTCGTGGTTCACTAAACACACTCAAAGTGAACATTCACAGGGCGCCAGGCTTGTGCTAGGCGCTAGAGAGAGAGAGAAATGGGTCCCAATTCCTACCTTCAATTCGGACACGAAAGCCAATTTTTCTCCCCAAATTAGGATGCGGTAGTATGCTAAGTGCAATACAATAGAATTTTATATGAATCGCTTTGGCAGCACCCTGGGGAATGAATCTTGTCTGCACCACTTACAACCTCAATGACATCGGACAAATGTTTTCATCACTCTCAAGCCTGTTTCTGTGGATAATTGTAAGTATCCACCTCGGGTCTAAATGACAGTCATTGTGCATTATTTTTATTTATTATGCATCCTTATTATGACATTTGGGCTATGCGAGGAAAGAGGAGTTAGGTCAGTAGGCAGAATACGAGCCCAAAACAGTGCTCAAAGCACTCGTGAATACGGAGTACCTAGTTTTCCGGAATGAAATCGAGTCACGTCCTACAGAGGGGCAGTTGCCTCCTCTGCAAAACGGGGGTGACTTCCACTGTGCAACACTGGGAAAACTCCCCGATCGCAAGCGCCAAGCTCCAGGGCGCAGGAGCGCACGCCATGGGAGCTGCCGTTTCCACCGGGACACCTGAACGACCGGGACAGCTGGCCACAGTCAGGTCCCAGATGACACCGCCCAGACGCTGAGTCCCTGTGCGTGTCCGCTGTCAAACCCACGTCTGGGCGGTGGCGGGATGTTCCCACCCCCCAGGCCAGCCCGCGCGCCGCCGCTCCAGACCGGCCGCGCTGACAAGGGCCTCCCAGACCAATCACACAAAAGACGAAAACTGCCGAACGTCCCTTCCTGGAGCGACCTGTCTTCTCGGAAGTCGAAGCGGTCGAGTCTCGCCTCCCTCTCTCGCTAGCGGGCTGGACTCCAGGCCTCCCTTAGCAACCGCGGCCTCTGGCAACCGACGCCCCCATGACCCTCGGCCACGCTAGTGCTCTCTGCGCAGGTGCGAAAGGGGCCGGCTCACGGCTTCCGCGGGCGGCCTGCGTCTCTCGGGCGGGCGGGGCGGGGCTTGCGTGATGGCGTCACGGGGCGGGGCCTCGGGCGCGGGAAGAGGCGGCCGGAGGATGGAGGTGCCGGAGAGCGGCGGTGGCGCGGGAGAGCTGGGGGCCCAGGACCCTGCCCCCGCCTCCAGCAAGACCGCAGGCAGCGCCAGCCACTACGAGCTGCCGTGGTGAGGGCCCAGGCCATAAATGACGGGTGCTCTGGGCTTGTGGATGGGCGAGTGGGAAGGCCGCGTCCCGGGGGTGGGGGGTCCAGGGCCTGGAGCTGGTTCCAGGGGCTCCTTAGCGGAGCAGGAGGCATCTGGGCAGCGTCGGGTACATTCATATTTGGAGAGGGCGAGGGATGCGTTTCGTTGACCCCACCTGGCTCAAGAGCGGCCGCTCTGAAGTCTGGAAGGGGGGTGGGGGTCTCGGTCAGAATAGTGCTCCCTGTGATAATAGCCGCCGCCTGTGACCACCTACTCAGCTCCGGGCGCTGTGCCTGGGGCGACTCTGATGCCGGTTGCAGGTTCGGAACATGGGGTTGCGTGCACAAGGTGCATCCTGGGTAGCTAAGAGGAGCCGGTGACAAGGGAAGCCACCTCTCGGGCACAGGTGCGGTATGGCCGATCCGCTCCGCTCCCACGCCCTGTGCGCGTCGTAACGGTTTATTCTCCCTGGCCTGTGTGTGCCCAGCCTTCCAGCCCAGCCCTCTTGACCGGAGCGACAGCGCAGTGCCGTCCACTGGACTATCCACAGCTGTACTGCCCGGTGCCCCGGCCGCTGGCCGCTTGAGTCGGCTGAGAGCACTGGAAACGAGGCTGGTCCGAATTGAGATGGGGTGTAAGTGTACAAAATACACTAGATTTCCAGGACTTAGATTTTTTTTTACTGTTTACTTATTTTTGAGAGAAAGAGAGACAGAGCATGAGCAGGGGAAGAACAGAGAGAGAGGGAGACACAGAATCTGAAGACAGGCTCCAGGCTCTGAGCTGTCAGCACAGAGCCCGACGCGGGGCTCGAACCCACGAACTGTGGGATCATGACCTGAGCCAAAGTCCGATGCTTAACTGACTGAGCCACCTAGGCGCCCCCTAGGTTCAATAAATTATTAGTAAAATGAACTTTGCCCGTTTTCTTTTTACCTTAAGAAGTTTTGTTGTTGTTGTTGTTGTTGGAATTGAGAGAGAGATGGTGTAGGGGAGAGGGGCAGAGGGAGAGAGAAAAGGAATCCCAAGCAGGCTCCACTCTCAGCACAGTGCCCAGTGCGGGGCTCCACGCAGGGCTCCATCCCACGACCCTAGGACCACGACCTGAGCTGAAATGGAGTCACATGCCCAACCAACTGAGCCACCCGGGGGCCCCTTTTTTACCTTTTTTAAGGTGGCCACTAGAAAGTGTAAAATTACATATGTGGCTTGACTTACATTTTTTATGCACAACACTAGATGCTTAGGATACTTCATTATACAAGTCACACTGTGCTGTCATGAGCTTCTGTCGGATAAGGACAGAGTAAAGAATAGACGAGGAGGCATGTCGCATATTTGCTGGTGACCCGTGGCATGGGGTCAGTGGGTCTGGTGGTCAGGGAAGGCCTTTGATGAGGTGATATTTCAGCAAAGACTGGGATTCAGGGAGTGAGCCATGTGGCAATGTGGAGAAAGCTTTCAGTTAGGGGGGAGCCCCTGCGAAGGCCCTGAAGGAGGACGTTTGCCTTCTTCAAAGTCTAGCTTGACTTTCAGCACCTGACGTTCCCAAGCGGGGACTCTCTCCCTCTGGGCTTCCACGGCCCTGGGTTTTTGTTTTGTGTTGTTTTTTGATGTTTTATTTAGTTTTGAGAGAGCGCAAGCGGGGGAAGGTGAGAGAGAAGGGGGACAGAGGATCTGAAGCGGGCTCTGCGCTGACAGCAGCGAGCCTGATGCAGAGCTTGAACTGATGAACCTCAAGATCCTGACCTGAACTGAGGTTGGACGCTCGACCGACTGAGCCCCCCAGGTGCCCCAGCCCTAGGTTTCTATAACCAGTTTAGTGCTGTAGCATCTGCTAGGCTTTATATGCTTGCTGATAGGAAAGGCCTTTAGAGGGGCGCCTGGGTGGCTCAGTCGGTTGAGTGTCCAGCTTCGGCTCAGGTCATCATCTCGCGGTTCGTGGGTTCGAGCCCCACGTCGGGCTCTGTGCTGACAGCTCAGAGCCTGGAGCCTGTCTTCAGATTGTGTGTCTCCCTCTGTCTCTGAACACCCCCCGCCCCCATGCTGTCTCTCTCTCTCTGTCTCTCAAAAATAAATAAAACATTAAAAAAAAAAAAAGGAAAGGCCTTTAGAGCAAGAACAATGTCTTGTTTCTATACCTTCCACTTTGCTCCCCTTAAGATCTCGAACTGCTGGGATGCCTGGGTGGCTCAGTCGTGAGATCAAGCCCTGAGTTGGGCTCTGTGCTGACAGCATGGAGCCTGCTTGTGATTCCCTCTCTCTGCCCGCCACCCCGCGCACACCGCTTTCTCTCTCTCTCTCAAAATAAATAAACTTAAAAAAAATTAAGCTCTTGAGCTCCTTACACGGTGCTTGGCACCTGGAAAGGGCTGAGTAGGAACAAGAAATGAGTAGGAGCAAGCACGCCCCCATCTGCTAGTCTTGGAGGAGGGCTGTTTATCAACGGTACTATGTGGCACACAGGCTTCTTGGCATGAACTGCTTCTGGAGGGGATGCAAGCCGAGGGCAAATCAGAGAGCGTAATGAAGGGCAGAGGAAAGTGCTGATGGTCACATCATTGCAAATCTCCTCCCACTTCTGTTCTCAGAGCTTGAGAAAGTCCTCTTCTCGTAATATTGCTTATTAATTTAAAAGGAGAGAAGTATTGGGGCGCCTGGGTGGCTCCGTCGGTTCAGCGTCCAACTGGGGCTCGGGTCATGATCTCGCGGTTCGTGAGTTCGAGCCCCGCGTCGGGCTCTGGGGTGACAGCTCAGAGCCTGGAGCCTGCTTCGGATTCTGTGTCTTCCCCCCCTCTCTCTGCCCCTCTCCTGCTCATGCTCTGTCTCTCTCTCTCTCAAAAATAAATAAAAACATTAAAACAAAAAAAGAGAGAAGTATGGATCTGAGTAAGCCACCAGCCTGCGCACGTCACACAGGATCACAGGATCGCCCTGCGGTTCCTGTCTAGCCAGCCCTGCCGTGCACCTGGCGCAAGTCTGCAGAAACCGGCAGGCGAGGGATGAGAAGGGGGCTTGGTTGCGCCCGTGTCTGTCAGATCAGATGTCAGCGCCTCATGCTCTGAGACTCCGTTGTGACAGGCCGACTGTGCCGCTGCAGTGTCACATTGTTCCAGATGGCCCGCGCTGGCCTTTCTCCAGCAACAACAGGTGTTTCTGTGCCGCGGCGGGTCTGAAGGCTTCGGCGTACAATTCTCATGTGCTTAATCTTTCAAATGGCACTTAGATGTCTCTTGAAATTTAAAACCTGCAACATTTCCTATATTTAAGTGGAATGTGTATAACTTTCAGACGGAGCTCTCAGGATAGCCCTCCAGGTCTTTCTTTGGGGTGTTGGGAATAGTCCTCTCAAGACCTTTCTGCGTTTTCTTAAAAACAGGGTTGAAAAATACAGGCCAGTAAAGTTGAACGAAATTGTTGGGAATGAAGACACCGTGAGCAGGCTGGAGGTGAGTGATTTTTCTTTCTTTCTTTTTTTTTTTTTTTTTTTTTTGAGATGATCTTATGTTACATTATTGTGGCTTTGACAAGCTCAGGGCATTTGGAGGAAGACGGCTGAGATAGTGAGGGGCAGGACGAGCCAGGAATCCAGGAGAATTAAGGGATAGAGAGAGACAGTCTGGAGAAGACTAGAAGCCTGCACATGTTTGAAGGGCTGGCTTAATGGAGAGGGTTTCTCTGACTTGTTCTGTGTTGTTCTTCAGTTGGGGTGGCAAACATTTCCTGTAAAGGCCGACTAGTAGATATCTTAGGCTTTGCAAACCGTATGAGGTCTTTGTCCAATATTCCTAATTCTTAATTTTTTATTTTTTTATTAATTTTTAATGTTTTATTATTATTATTTTTAATGTTTATTTACTTTTGAAGGAAAGAGAGACAGAGTGCGAGCAGGGGAGGGGCAGAGAGAGAGGGAGACACAGAATCGGAAGCAGGCTCCAGGCTCTGAGCTGTCAGCACAGAGCCCGACGCGGGGCTTGAACTCATGAGCCGCGAGATCATGACCTGAGCCAAAGTCAGTCATCTAACTGACTGAGCAACCCAGGCACCCCTAAAATTTTTTTCATGTTTATTCATTTTGAGAGAGAGAGAGAGAGAGAGAGAGAGAGAGCCCGAGTAGGGGAGGGGCAGAGAGAGAGAGTCCCAAGTAGGCTTCTTGCTGTCAGCACAGAGCCCGATGTGGGGCTCGATCCCACAAACCGTGAAATCATGACCTGAGCCAAGATCAAGAGTCAAACGCTTAACCGACTGAGCCACCCCGGCGCCCCAACATTCTTAATTTTTTAACCCAATCCTTTAAACACGTATTAACCATTCCTAGCTAGGGGGCTTATAAAAACAGGCCTCAGGCCGGATGACCCCCGCCTCCCCCCCAACACCCCTTTACTGTAGTTTGCCAACCCCTGCCTAGAGGGACTAAGTGACAAGACAGCTGGCTTCAGGATGACAGGAACAGGAACAAGCAGAATTGTTGACCACGGAGCACACTTTGAAATCCTCGCTCTAGAGGTCTTCAGGAAGAATCTAGAAGCCCAGCTATTTGAGACCTGACAGAGGCGGTCTCTGCAGTAATTGGGACTTAGACTTTAACAGCTAGGGTCCGGTGTTGGGGGCTATTGATACAGGTGTCAGCAGAATAGACATGACCCCTGCCTGTGGGATTTAGTCTCACAGGGGCTAAAGTCAACAGGTAATGTGATGAGCGCTCTGCCAGAGGAGGGACAGGGTGCTGTGGAGACACATTGGGAGGACACCTGTTCACAGTAGCTTAATTCTCAAATGGAATAAGGGACGGCAAAAGCTACGTGAGCGAGAGTTAGCAAGACTGGGGGGGCGGGGAGCGGAGGTAGGGAACGCAGCAGGAATGGCATGTGCAAAGGCCCAGAGGTGAGGGGGCCTAGCTTGTTCAGGGGCGGGCGTGCAGAATGCCATCTGATTGGAACACGGAGAGTAGTGCTTTCCAGACTTTAATGGCTGCAGGAATTGCCTGGGAATCTTGTTAGAAATGCAGATCCTGATCCAGGAGGTCTGGGGTGGGGCCGGGGAATCAGCATTTCTAACAGGCCCCCAGGGGTGCCGATGCTGCTGGTCCATGGAGCCCACAGAGTAACAAGGCTGGGGGTGGGGGGGTGGGGAGAAATGAGCTGGTGAGGTGGGCAGGGCCTCATGAGCCCCGTTGAAGAGTTTGGGCTTCACAGTGAGGGCAGGAAGGAGTCCTCCAAGGGCTGCAGTCAGGTGCACATGTTTTAATAGATGTGCGTTCTAGAAAATGGGGAAATTCGTTGTGGTTGCAAGTAGGGAAAAGTGCATGGGAGTGGGGGACCAGTTAAAAGCGGTCCGGGAGAGAGGTAATGGGCAAAGGAAGTGGCCGTGTGGCTGAAGAGAAGGAAATGCACTTGAGCTAAAGGAGGAAGAATGGCCAGGTCTCTGTAATTGAGGCACGGTGTGGGGCAGGGGGGCGGGGGAGGCCCAGTCCAGGATCGCCATGACCTCCAGCTTCCTGGCATGGGCAACAGGATTGGTGGCATTGACAGTCCACGCAAGGGGAAGCCTGGGTGGAGGGGGACTGAGGGATTCAGTTCGGAAAATGCAGAGGTGAGAGCTCCGTGGGGCATCCACATGGAGACATTGGTGGCCATGCTACCCCACGGGCCCGTGTGGCTGGGGACGCTTGGTGCCTCGGGTCTGCAGGTCAGTCAGTTCTGATGCACATTTCTTCCTGCAGGTCTTTGCAAGAGAAGGGAATGTGCCCAATATCATCATTGCTGTGAGTACCTGGTCCCGGGCCTGTTGGACGTCTTAGAGTCTCACTCTCCCCCCGAGAGCTTAAGTGCACAGAGCTTCCCGGTCAGGGAGGCCCACGGCCCCCGGAGCCCCAGCCAGTCCTCCTGGCAGGGGAGCGTGCCGCTCCAGGGGGTCAGGAGGCCTGTGGGCTGGTGGCCGTGTTGATTTGGGGTGGAGGTTTGAGGGGGAGGCGAGCGCAACGGTGGGGGACAGTAACTCGAGAGCTAAGGCGAGTTCCTCCTGACGGCTTGAAGCCCTCTCCGTCTCCTCCTAGGGCCCCCCAGGAACGGGCAAAACGACCAGCATCCTGTGTTTGGCACGTGCCCTGCTGGGCCCAGCGTTCAAGGACGCGGTCTTGGAGCTCAACGCCTCAAACGACAGGTGCACCTGGGAGTGAGGACCGCCCGAAGGGGGGCGAGTGTTTGAGGTTTTGAGTTGCCATAGAAACCGCCTTTCTGCAGTTCTGTGTTGTACCTCAAGTTCGTCTCGCCAGCATTGTGTTTTCCTTTGATCCTCAGTGAACAAGAAGTAGGGTCTCTTGCCTGTAGACGTGGCATCATAAGCACTTGAACTGCTTGTCTTTTTTTTTTTTTTAATGTTTTTATTTTTGAGAAAGAGGGTACAAGCAGGGGAGGAGGCAGAGAGAGGGGGACAGAGGGTCCAAAGCAGGCTCCGCACTGACAGCAGAGAGCCGGATGCGAGGCTCGAACTCATGAGATCATGACCTGAGCTGAATGAAGTAGGACATTCAACTGACTGACCCACCCAGGCACTGCTACTTTGTGTTTGTTGGGTTTAAAAAAAATTTTTTTTAAACATTTATTTATTATTGAGAGACAGAGAAAGACAGAGCAGGAGCAGGGAAGGGGCAGACACAGAATCCGAAGCAGGCTCCAGGCTCTGAGCCGTCAGCACAGAGCCCGACGCGGGGCTCGAACTCACAAACCACGAGATCACGACCTGAGCCGAAGTCAGACGCTTAACCGACTGAGCCACCCAGGTGTCCCAAAATTATTTTTATTTTTAAATTTTTATTTATTATTTTCTAATGTTTAAAAAAAAAATTTTAATGTTTGTTTATTTTTGAGAGACAGCGAGCGAGCAGGGGAGGAGCAGAGAGAGAGGGAGACACAGAATCGGAAGCAGGCTCCAGGCTCCGCGAGCTGTCAGCCCAGAGCCTGACCTGGAGCTCGAACTCACGAACCGCGAGATCCTGACCTGAGCCAAAGTCAGGCACCTAACTGACTGAGCCACCCAGGTGCCCCTATCATTTGTTTATTTTTGAGAGCGAGCCAGGGAGGGACAGAAAGATGGGGACAGAGGATCCGAAGTGGGCTCTTCATTGTATTTTATTTTTCTAAGTAATCTCCACACCCAGCGTGGGGCTTGAAGTTACAACCCCCAGATCAAGAGTCACATGCTCTACTGGCTGAGCCACCGGGACGCCCCCCATCTTCAGAATTTTCCAGAGCACCGTTCAGCGGTGTCAAGTGCGCGCACACTGCTACGAGCCGTGCCCAGAACTCATTTCCGTGCGGAACTGAAACTGGTTATCCGCTCGACAATGACCGTCCACGTCCTTCTCCCCCCAGCCCCGGGCAGCCACCATTCTGCTTTCTGTTTCTATGAATTCGACTCCTCTAGGGACCTCTTGTAAGTGGAACTCTCTAGTATTTGTCTCTTTGTGACTGGCCTGTGTCGCTCAGCAGACCGCCCTCAAGCGTCTTCCGTGCTGGGACAGGTGTCAGAAAGGCCTTCCTTTTGAAAACCGAATTGTACCCCCCTCTGCGTAGACCCGCCACATTTTGCTTGCGTTTCATCTGGTTTGGCCCCTTGTGTCGCTTCCGTCTTGTGGCTGCTTGTGAACATGGCTGGACAGACAGCACGTGGAGACCCTGCTTCAGTTATTTTGGGTCTGTGCTCCGAAATGGGATCGCGGCATTATTTTTGGTCACTCTGTGTGGTTTTTTGAGGAACTGCCACACCATGTGTCCACAGCGGCTGCGCCCGGTTCCCCCACATCTTCACCGACGCTCGTTATTTTCTGTTGGTGGTGGTGGCGGTGGTCATCCTGATGGGTGTGAGGTACTGTTTCCTCTTTTTTTTTTTTTTTTTTTTTATGTTTGTTTATTTTTGAGAGAGAGAAAGCGGGAGCGGGAGAGGGGCAGAGGGAGGGAGACAGTGACCTTTTTAGCATAGTTTGGAGTAATGGATAAGTAACGATGAAATAGTTACTAGGATGATGACACTGCCAGTTAGTTTCGAGATACAGGAAGAATAAGGTCACTTAGACCCACGATGGAGCCCAAATTAGAAAACAGGCCGGCGGGGGCGCCTGGGTGGCTCGGTTGGTTGAACATCCAACGTCGGCTCAGGTCATGATCTCATGGTTCGTGAGTTCGAGCCCCGCGTGGGGCTCTGTGCTGACAGCTCGGAGCCTGGAGCCTGCTTCGGATTCTGTGTCTCCTTCTCTCTCTGCCCCTCCCCTATTCATGCTCTCTCTCTCTGTCTCAAACATAAATAAACATTAAAAGAAAAAAGGGTCCCGTGGACTCCTAGGGTGATTGCAAGATAAAATGAGTTTTATCCCATCAAAAGAAGTAAGTAAATTTGTTTTTGGGGAGACTTCCAAGAAAGAATAAAAGTAATAATCTGTTGATCCTTATAAAAAGTTAGAATAGCCTGGGGGCTCAGTCGGTTAAGCATCCGACTTCGGCTCAGGTCATGATCTCACAGTCCGTGGGTTCGAGCCCCGCGTCAGGCTCTGTGCTGACAGCCCAGAGCCTGGAGCCTGCTTCCAGTTCTGTCTCTGTCTCTCTCTCTCTGCCCCTCTCCCGCTCGCTCTCTGTCTCTGTCTCTCAAAATAAAATAATAAAGGCCTATAAAAAAAATTTTTTTTTAAAAGTTAGAATTGCCCCCAAAGCCTAGAAACTAAAATCGTTTCCATGGGGGCGTTCCAGCGGTGGGAAGTCCCCCTGAAGGTACCTGGATTTGTCTCAGAAGCTGACAGTACCATTCTGCCTTGTTGTTTCAGGGGCATTGATGTCGTGAGGAACAAAATCAAAATGTTTGCCCAGCAGAAAGTCACCCTTCCCAAGGGGCGACACAAGATCATCATCCTCGATGAAGCAGACAGGTAGAGCGCTCTGCCAAGTACACATTGACCTTGATTTCTCAGTCTCCTGTCGGACTTAATTACGTGGGAAGGGAAAGCTCTCACCTTTGCACTTCTGGGGCCGCCGGGCTTATCACATCCTCAAAAAGCAATTTTCGAGCAGCCTGAGCTTTAAACCTTATCTTTATTAAGTAGCCGACAAACATTTCCCTAAGACATAAGTCGGTTAATGTGTTCATTCCAACATCACTAATGTGGCTACTTTAAATGATGCATTTTTCGTTGTGGTGAAATACACGTTAAGATTTACCGATTTCAGGCGTACAGTTCAGTGGTATTTAGTACGTTCACAGTGTTGTACGGCCATTAACCGGTATAAATGAGAAATTTGAGATGATGATAGATAACAGTAACTCGTATTCCTTGAAGAAAATACAGAAAACATTGTTCATATCTTGCTTTTGTCTTTTTCCTACACTGTACATTTGTACGTAGTGGAGACCGTAACATACATAATCTGTACATCCCGGTTTTTCTTTTAACGTAAAAACCTGTTCCATAGTATTATTTTCCTGCTAAACGCTTCACAGGCTGTTACCTCACTGAATTGTCCTAGCAACCCTCTGAGGTGGGTCCTATCAGGATCTCCTTCTAGGTGACTTTGAGGCTCACGTAGTTTTTTCCCTCCTACTGCATTTTATTCATTCGTTCATTTACAAAAGCTTTTGAGCGTAGTTGACATAGTATTACGTTAGTTTCAGGTGCACGACATAGGAATGCAACGTGTCTCTACGTTACGCCGTGCCCATCACAAGTGTGGCTACCGTCTGTCACCATGTAACACTGTTATAATGTCACCGACTATATTCCCTTATGCTGTGCCTTTGAAATTATTTTTCATGTTTCCTTCTTTTTTTTTTTTAATATTTTTTAAACATTTTTATTTATTTTTGAGAGACAGAGAGAGACAGATCATGAGCAGGGGAGGGGCAGAGAGAGAGAGAGCGGGACACACAGAATCGGAAGCAGGCTCCGGGCTCTGAGCTGTCAGCACAGAGCCCGACGTGGGGCTCGAACCCACGAACTGTGAGATCATGACCTGAGCCGAAGTCGGCCCCTTAACCGACTGAGCCCCCCAGGCGCCCCTGTTGCTGTACCTTTAATTACCTGTGACTTAACTCCTTCTGTAACTGGAAGGCTGTGTTTCCTGCTCCCCTTCGCCCATTTCGCCCTTCCCCGCCCCGGCTCAGGTGGTTTGCCTGAGACCCCGCGGCAGCGAGCGCCCCCTGCGCCCTGCCTGAGTGAGCCCCACATGGGTCCCGGAGAAAAGCTGAGCATGCTCAGTCTGCAGCCCCGGGCTCCCAGGGGCTCTAGGGAGGGACCTGTGCCCCATGGTCCCTGGGTCCCAGTCGCGAGCTGCCCCATGCGCTTTTCTCCTCAGTATGACCGACGGGGCCCAGCAAGCCTTGAGGAGAACCATGGAAATCTACTCCAAAACGACGCGCTTTGCTCTTGCCTGTAACGCTTCGGATAAAATCATAGGTGAGGGTCAGCTCTGCGTGGCTTGGGGCCCAGGCGGGCGCTCGGGTCGGCCCTTTAGCAACAGAACGGCAGGGGCACCGCTGAAGGAGCCTTTCCATTTAATCGTCTATAATTCTCTGCGACGGTAGTATTAGCTCCGCATCGGAGGTGAGGAAACGGGGGGCTCAGAGAGGTTGAGTGGTTCGCCCAGAGCCACACAGCCAGCGGGAGAGCTGGGACTGGAACCCCAGGCCCGTCAGACTTGCACCATCGCGGGCACACGTGACGTTTCGAGCTGCACGCAGAGCCGTGGCCACTGCCTCGCTCCGGACGTGCTCCCGCACCTCCTGCGCCTCTGCAGGGCTGCACGCGGGGCGTCGCCGTCACCAGGGACCACGCCCGCTGGGGAAGCGAGCCGCCCTGGCGCCTGGCCCTCCCTCCTCGCGGGCGGTGTGCGTCCTCACGCAGAAGTCAGGAGTCCATGCTCAGCCCCCCCAAACCACCCAGGCGCCCCTACCAGTTGCTTTCGAGCGTGAACTGATCTGAACGTGCTCCTCTTATCTGCGCGGATAAACCAAATACGTAATTAAGGTTACATTGCGGAGCTTCCCGATTCCAGAGACGTTGAAATGGACTGTTAGGACTCCCAGCCTTTTTGGACGCACATATAAACTCACAGGAGCGCTTTCCTTGAAAGCGCGTGTGAGCACAGAGGGTGGACGGCAGAGGGACCAGATTGGGGTCGGGGATCCTAGAGAAGCTGGCGTTTTAGTCTAAATCTAGGGTCGGGGAAGCTCCCAGAATTCTGCATCCGTCTGTCTGGTGGTTCTGTGCCCTGGCTGTGGTCAGAATCGCCTGTGGAGCCCTTACAGAAGCCACACAGATGTCCCGTGCTCACCGCGGACCGGCTGGGCGGTGACACCCAGCACACACGGTGACCCAGAGCCCAGCCCTGACTCGCCAGCACGCTGTGGCACGTGGGTGCCTCTGTCCTGGAGGGTCTTGTTGCCTTCTGGGAGCCGCCGGGGGCCGTGCTGGTGAGAGGCCTCTCTTGTTGCCGCTTCTTACTTGATCCTTTGAAACTTGGCCCTCATCCTGGAGCGGAGAGAGCACAGACTGGGGGGGGGGGGGGGGAGCGTGGTGCCCGAATCCCTGTCGCGCGCGGGGCCACCACGCCGCCCCCTGGGGAGAGCCTCACGCTCCTGTCCCGTGCAGAGCCCATCCAGTCCCGCTGCGCGGTCCTGCGCTACACGAAGCTGAGCGACGCCCAGGTCCTGGCCCGGCTGATGACCGTGCTCGAGCAGGAGAAGGTGCCCTACACGGACGACGGCCTGGAAGCCATTATCTTCACCGCCCAGGGGGACATGAGGCAGGTGCGCACCGCCGCTGCCACCCCCCGGGCTCTGTGTCCCTCGTTCTGGGGTGGGGGGGCACAGGGAGTGACCGCTGCTGCAGACAGGGTGCAGCCCCGGGGTGGGGAGCGTGGACCCCACACACCCCGTTGGGGCCTGGCGCTGGAGGAGGGCAGACCTGTGAAGGAGGGGGGCCTGCTCGCACTTGGGGTGGGGGTGGGGGAGCCTGGGGAGGGGAGACAGGACTGCAAATCTCCCTCCACGTCGTCGTTCCTCCACAGGCGCTGAACAACTTGCAGTCGACTTTCTCAGGATTCGGATTCATCAACAGCGAGAACGTGTTCAAGGTACAGGAGCCGGTGGGGCCCCCGGGGGGTTCTGCAGAGCAGTGTCCCCGCCGGCGGCTATGCCGGGGGCCCCTGCTCCGGGTGTCCTCCTGCGCTGGCCCGTGCAGACTCCAGAGGGTGTCGGGCACGTCCCCTCCTGTGGGGAGGTGGACGTGGTGGCTCACCCACCACGAGGGTCCTCGTGTGGCCTTGCACACAGAAGTTCTCCGCCTCTGGTGGCCGAGGACACAGGCTTCTGCTGCGCGTCCCCGGATCAGACGGTCCCACTCTCGGAGGACGGAGGGCCAACGCTGAGCCCCCCTGCCTTCCGAACCCCACCTCCGGCCCAGGGCCAGACATTCCCACTCTCCCACATCCGCAAAGGAGTACTTTTGAAAACTGGCTACTCCATCCTAACAACTCGGGGTCTGCGTGCTGCTTTGGGGACCAGGTTCCCCCCCAAATAAGAGGGGGTAGGGCTCTCCATGTGTTCAGGCCTTAGCCTGTCTGGGGGTAAAGAAAGCCGTGTTGAAAGCCTGTTGAGCCCCCGGTGGTGAATGTGTTTTCAGAGACACTCTGGGAACTTGCTCAGTCTCCTCTAGCTAGTTCAGGCCCCCGGTCATCTGCGGGCAGACCTTCGAGGGCTCTGGAAAGCACGATTTCTGAGGGAAGGTAACTGAGCTGGGAGGACACATCCTAGGGCGGCGTGGGGCTGTCGGAGAGGGCAGAAGCTTCGTTAGAAGCTGTAAGTGTGGATCCTGAGCGGGAGGGCGGAGTGGGACCTCCCGGCCAGTGGAGGCAGGGGCAGTGGGGCGGCCCCAGGCTCAGGGACACCCGCACCACCACCCCCCTGCAGGCTCCTCTTCACCCCCATGCTCTGAAGTGAGGGGCCCTCTGCTGGGAAAGCCGGTTCCTACTCCAGGTGGGAGGTTGGCCCACGAGACCGCCCAGCTCTTAGGTGGATTGTGAGTGCTTTGCCAGAGAATTCGAGGAGGAAAGCCAGCTCAGAGATCGGTTACGCCGGTGGCCCCGCAGTTGGTCTGTCGGGGCTCCTCCCCAGCTGGGCCCCCGCAGCCCCTGACAGGCCTTCCTTTCCCGTTTGCCCAGGTCTGCGACGAGCCCCACCCCTTGCTGGTGAAGGAGATGATCCAGCACTGCGTGACCGCCAACATCGATGAAGCCTACAAGGTTGGCCTCGCGCTCTTTTCCCTGGAGGGCGGGGCGGGGGCGGTTCTGTGCTAGGGTTCTGTGCGTTGTTCTGCTGAATTTTTTTTTTTTTTTTGAGAGAGAGAGGGGCAGAAAAGTGGGGCTCACCCGAAGTGGGGCTCGAGCCCATGAACCATGAGATCATGACCCGAGCCGAAGTCAGATGCTTAACCGACTGAGCCCCCCAGGCGCCCCCTCCCCTTGATTCTTAGAACGAGGCCAGGAGTTGGGTACACGTCGAAGGAGAAAACTGATTCCGAGAGACTGAGTTCCTCACTCTAAATCACACTGTTGACAAGCACTCAACCCGCGATTCAGAATCCCACCTTCGTCCTGTAATTACAGCCCCCACAAGGGGACTCTGTCCACCCAAGACCTAAGGAAAGACCAGCCCAACGCCTTACGTTTCAGCGACGCCATCTGTCTGCAGGGGGCAGGACTTCATCCTCTGGCCCTGCCTGAGGAGCGTGCGAATGACTTCCTGGGACCCAGCGGTCCCCGGGCATCCGGGAGAGGCAGGACCGGGGGCTTCTAGGCTCATGATGGAGCCCAGACCCGTGTACAGATTCCAGAGGGCATCTTCAGGGTGCCGGTGACCCTCAGGTCATAGGCCCGATCCTGGGAAGTCCCCCACACCCTGCTGCCAGCCCACTAGGCCACAAGTGGACTGGGTTTAGGGCAGGGCCAGACGTAACACAAACCTGAAGGGTAAGGCGGGGAGACCTGGACAGAGACCCCGACACACGGCCTGAAGACAGCCTTCAGATTTATGAACACAGAGCTTCCCTACCCCCCTGCGTCTGCCCCAGGATGCCGCCAAAGTCAAACAAGTGGCCCCAGACCCCGCAGCCTGGGTGGACTGGGGGCGGGGTTGGAACTGGGGCCTTGAGAGGGCAGGAGGCCGGGAGGACTGGGCCTCAGTGGAGGTTTGGTGAGGCTAGGCCTGCAGGGGGCGCACCTTGTGCCTGGCAGCGCCGGAGCGCACGGCAGACAGATGGTTCTGCCTCCTCCCCTGGGACCCGCTGCGAAGATTAACCCAGCTTTCTAGAAGCCGTGGGTAAAGATAGTACCCGGCTCTTGTGGTAGATCATGCAGCGCATTTTCAAACAATTGTGATATTGGGGCACCTGCCCGGCTCCGTTGATAGAACATGCGACTCTTAACCTTAGGGTGCTGGGTTCCGGCCCCACATTGGGCTCGGAGCCTACTGTAAATAAATAAACAATAAAACATTTGGGACATCCTCTGTGCCTGCTGGGAAACTCATGACCCCCAGGCGATCCGGAGGGCATAGCCCACCTGCCGCTCCCGAGTCACTGGGTTGCCCAGGACGATCCGTCCACTCCCTGCAGCATCCGGGCCTGAGACTGGTGTGGCTTCAGCTTCGTGTCGTCCCCCCGCCCCGGTACCCTTGTCACCACCTCGTCCCTTCCTCTGTCCAGATCCTCGCTCACCTGTGGCATCTCGGCTATTCGCCGGAGGACATCATTGGCAACATTTTTCGAGTGTGTAAAACCTTCCAGATGGCAGAGTACTTGAAACTGGAGTTCATCAAGGTCAGTGAGAGGACAGCGATGCCTCCCTCCCGGGAAGTGTGGGCCGCACCATGGTCTCTGTCTTGTTCACGGGCCTGGCCCTGGAAGGTGCGCAGCGAGTGTCCCAACCACAGCAGAGGCAGGCGGCCGCCTGTCCCGCCAGCCAGCGACCTAGGGTTCCTTAGGGTGGCTCTCCAATCGAGAGTGATTTGTTTTCGTTTACCTTTAAGGTCAGGTTAACTGAGATATAATTTACATAGAGCACAGTCAGCCTCTTGGGTGCCTTCTCTTGACAAAAGTGTTCAGTCTCTCTTGAGAGAATCCCACAGTTCTGGGATTCCCCGCTCCTCAAATATATGTGCCTGTTTGTAGTCAGCTCCTCCCCCAGCATCCAGAAACCATTGATCTGTTTTCTGTGTTTCCTGTTTGCGGGGACAGAATTTTCCAGAATGTCCTGTACATGGAATCAAGCAGAAGGGAGCTTTTTTTTTTTTTCTTTATTTCTTTAGAGAGAGAGTGTGAGCGCGAGGGAGCAGATGGAGGAGAGAGAGAGAGAGAGAGAGAGAGAGAGTGAGTGAGTCCCAAGCAGGCTCCACACTCATTGCAGAGCCCAATGCAGGGCTCGATCCCAAGACCCTGGGATCATGACCAGAGTCGGATGCTCCACCGACTGAGCCACCTAAGCGTCCCTCCCCCCCCTTATCTATCTATCTGTTTATTTTTGTTTCTTTTTTTTTAATGTTTTTATTTATTTTTGAGAGAGAGCGTGAGCAGGGGAGGATCAGAGAGAGAGAGGGAGACACAGAATCCGAAGACAGGCTCCAGGCTCTGAGCTGTCAGCACAGAGCCTGACGCGGGGCTCGAACCCACAAACCGTGAGATCATGACCTGAGCCGAAGTCGGACGCTCAACCGACTGAGCCCCTCGGGCGCCCCCATCTATCTATGTATTTATTTATTTATTTTTAGAGAGCCTGTGAGTCTGGCTGCTTCTACTTCGCTTAATGCCTTTAGGATTTGTTCACGCGTGGCGTCTGTGGGTGGGTCGTTCCTTTTGTTGCCGAGCAGCGCTCCTCGGTACGGACGTACCGCGTTTGCGGGTTCCCCGGGTGAAGGATGTTTGGGTGTCCGGGTTTTGGGGACTCGGAATAAGGCCACTGTGAACACTCGGGTGCGTGAATTAGCGTGAAGGTGGACGTAAGTTTTTATTTTTCTGGGGTAACTTCCCAGGAGCTGAGATCGCGTGGTGTTAACGGTAAGGGTGTGTTTAACTCTTGAAGAAACGGCCAAGCCGACTCCCGCAGCGGCTGTGCTATTTTGCATTTCTACCAGCGGCGTGAGTGTTCTAGATGATCCACGGCCTGGCCGCCACTCGGAACGTTCGGCTGATATTTTTTAAAGCCGTTCTAACAGGTGTGTAGGAACATTTGGTCATAGCTTTCATGTGCGTTTCCCAGTGTCCGGTGATGTCGAGTCCTTTTGCATGTGTTGATGTGCCTTCCGTCATTTTCAGCGAAGCATCTGTTCAGACCTACCAGTGTTTGAATCGAGTGGTTTTCTTGTTCTTGAATTTTGAGAGTTACTTATATCTTCTAGCTGCAAGTCCTTTATCAGATATGTGTTTTACAAATATTATAATATTTTCTCCAAGCCTGGCTTTTTTTTTTTTTTCCATAATAGTATCTTACAAGGAAGTATCTCCACATCCCCTTAGAAAAAACTAAACTGAGCTTTAAACATAACCCATTATGACCGAGAGTTTACTTCCCAGCAGGAGTGTGAGTTCATTGCATCGAGTTTAAGTAAACTATTAGTTCAAGGTAAAGAAAAACAGAAAGTGCTCCTCACGTATTAACCAGATTTGCATTTGCTTTGCTTTCAGGAAATTGGATACACTCACATGAAAATAGCAGAAGGCGTGAACTCGCTTCTGCAGATGACAGGGCTCCTGGCCAGGCTGTGTCAGAAGACAATGGCCCCGGTGGCCAGTTAGGGCGGAGAACTCACCGATCGGGTGACGAGAGTCCTCCTCGTCCGTGAGACACGGTAATCCGCGCCTTCTGATTGGGAAAAAAATGCTGCCTTAGACCAGCACGGGGACGCACCTTCCTTTCACGCGGTCATGGCCTTCACCTTCACGCGGCTTCCACGAGTGTCTGTGCTCAGCCTCAGACTCACAGACGTCGTGACGGGTGGAAAGGCCCCAGAGAACCCCCAGGGCGTGGCACCCGGTCTGGGCCTGTGTGGCATTGCAGCTCATAAAAAAGCTGTACAGGGGCCCCTGGGGGGCTCAGTGGGTTGAGCCTCCGACTCTTGATTTCGGCTCAGGTCACGATCTCATCGTTCATGAGATCGAGCCCTGAGTTGGGCTCTGTGCTGCTGGCACGGAACCTGCTTGGGAGTCTCACTCCCCGCCCCCCACTCTCTCTGTCCCTCCCCTGCTCATGCGCTCTGTCTCTCTCTCTCTCTCTCGAAATAAATAAACATTAAAAAATACATACAGTTTTATCAGCAGTAAGGTGGCAACACGAGGCCGCCAGGAAACCCGGCTTCCTGTCTCTGCTCCTAGCATCCTCCAAGTAGAAAAGGTGATTTAGGTGATAGACTGATCAAGCTAATCTCAGTTCTTCCAGAAGCCTGGAGGACAGTTCGTGGGGTAAGGGCAGGGTTTGCTGTAATTTACTATTTCGATAGACATCTCAGAACAGCCTGGAGCAGGGGGCCCTTCAGCAGGACGGGCAGCAGTCACGGGATGGTGTTCCACGCTGTGCATGCTGCTTTAGAACTCCCCAGGGAATTTTATATTCCTTTGCATGACTGCTCCCTGCCCCCCATGAGGTAGTTTTTTTCCTCCATTTTTTTTAAATTATAAAAAATACCAATGGTGCATAAAAAGTAGAAAGAACGATACAATGAACATCCCATCTCCACCACCCATCTTAAGTTTTACCAACACATGGCCATTCTGGTGTCCTCTGTGTTCCCACCACCCTCCCCCATTCCGGTTGTTCTGAAGCAAATCCCTGTCATGTTACAGGGGTTGGGGGTGACTCGGCGCCTGTGATTGGTGGTCTCATGTGACAGCTTTCATTGAAAACAGTTGTGGGGTGGGGCGCCTGGGTGGCTCGGTCGATTAAGCGCCCGACTTCGGCTCAGGTCATGATCTCACGGTTCCTGAGTTCAACGCAGGCTCTGTGCTGACAGCTCAGAGCCTGGAACCTGCTTCGGATTCTGTGTGTTCCTCTCTCTCTACCCCACCCCCGCTCACGTTCTGTCTCTCAAAAATAAACAAAAAAAATTTTTAATTTATTTTAATGTTTTTATTTTTGAGAGAGATAGAGTGTGAGCAGGGGAGGGAGGGGCAGAGAGAGAGGGAGACACAGAATCCGAAGCAGGCTCCAGGCACCGAGCTGTCAGCACAGAGCCCGACGTGGGGCTCGAACTCAGGAACTGTGAGATCATGCCCTGAGCTGAAGTCGGACGTAAATTTTTCTTTCTTTTTTTTTTTTTTAAAGAAAAAGAAAACCGCTGTGTGCCATGCTGGCTCCTGCCCCATGGGCTCGCGGACGGAGGGTCCCAGCGGCTCGCCTCGTGTGTCCCTACTGCTGCAGATACGCAGATGGTGCTGGAACAGCCAGACAAGCCCATGCGCCTTTCCTTAAATCCTCTCCCGGCCCAGGGTTGGCCACAGCGGCTCTAGAGCCCCCTTCTACTCTGCCATCCCTCGCAGGCAGGCCTGGTCACCTGCCCAGGCCACATCGTTGAATGGGGACACTAAACCAACACAGGAAAGGCTCCCAAATAACTCGCTCTTTGCGTTAGGGCTTCAGTTAGAAAGAGTTAAGGTCCTTAACCTGCAAGGTGAGGTTTTATAGAAACATAGCTCCTCCATCATATTTTTCACCTGGAGTGTCTACGGTCCCTGAGAGGTTTGCAGGGGGGACCCAGGGCCCAGAGGCATCTGTCCCCCCGCCCAGTAACTGTGGAGCCTGGAGCCCCACCGCAGCCCTGCAGCTCCCCACTCCCGTCTGGGCCTGTGGGATCAGGACTCCTCGGTGGGAAGTAACAAGTGGCCAACAATCGTGTCATTTTCCCTTCTCATCTCCCACTTGTGGCATTAACTTCTGAAAAGAGGACTGGACCCTGTGACCAGGTTCCTGTCCCCAGCATGCCCTCTCTCTCTCTCTGTCTCTCTCTCTCTACCTTCCCCCACCTCGGCCTCGGGGGGGGGGGGGCAATGCTCCTTTCCATTAAGCAAGAGGCTTGACTTTTATGCCCTTAGAAGGTTTTGCATGAAGCAGAGAAAGCAGACATGAGAATTGCTACTTTTAAATGAAAATGCTCTATTGAGATGTTTCAGCATCTTGTTTCTCTGGCTGTGGCTTTTCTGACTCACAAGGTCCCTTTGGGCCCCTGCCCTCCCATGAGACGGCTGGGTTTCTGCTCCATGAGCTCAGCCAAGGCCGGTCCCGGGGCAGGGGAGGATGTTGGGGCAACTGAGGGGCGCCACTCAGCCGCCGCGCTCCGCTCCTTCTCCAGAGACGTGATGCGCTTTGTCCACGGCAGACGTTCCCACTGGCGGGCACGGGGCTGCCTGTAGCTTCATATCTTCCGGGTAAACTGAGGCCCAGAGAAAGGAGCGCCGGGGCTCCCCCTCCCTCTGCTGAAATTACGTGTAATGCTTCTAGGGGGTGAAATAGACCCGAATCTCTGCCCGGAGATGTCGATTATTAAATATGGCTCCACCTATATAAATTAACTGTACAAGCTTCTTGACCACGAAAAAGATCCCAGCAACCGACATTAGTCAGCAATTTGGGACCTGAATCCAAAGCAAAAAAGCGCAGGGCTACCAGCGAGGCACGATGTTCTACACGTGGGGACGGGGACACAACTTGCCCTGACTCTTGGACATCCGATCGCGGCAGGAGCTCCGGGCTCCCGGGGAAGCCGGGCAGGGGGCGGGAAGGGGGGGTGGTGAGTCCACCTGTAACTGTCCTTTCCCCGCCGGTCCCCCATGGCCCGGCGGATGGTCCTCAGAGGTCAGTGCATCTCCCAGGAGGAACCGTTGGGGGGTCCAGCGGTTGAGAAGTGACCTTTGGGGCCGTAGTACATAGTCCTCTGAGCTCGGTGGCTCCCTCGGCTCCTTGAACGAAGATGAAAAGGTTTGTTAAAAGGAAAAGGGTTGCCCCGACAACACTCTGTCCCCTGCGCACCAGGGTGGCTGGGTCAGGGTCACGGTCAGGAGGTGTGGCGATGGTCAGCGGTCAGCCACCTTCCTGCAGCGGGGCTGAGAAGACGGCCCCCCCCCGTCGAGCCGCCTTCCTTCCCTTTGAAATCCCGCCTGTGCTTGTTGGCCCCGGCCGGGCGGGGGTTAACCTGCACAGGGCTGCCCTCTGCCCTGTGACCCACGCTCACCTTCAAGGCCCTGTCCTCTCCCCTCCTGCCCACAAGGGACCTGCCAGGAGCGCCTGCTCGAACCCAGCCCTGCTTCCGCCTCGCCTGGCAGCCCTTCCACTTAATCGAATCCAGGGATCGCATCACTCCACCCTCCATCGGGCCACTGTGGACGCTGGCCGGAGTCCAGCCCCCTGTGCTAGACCGGAGGCAGGACGCAAAGGTTCCGTCCAGCCGCAGCCGGACCCCAAGCTTGAGCCCGTTCTGTCCTTTCTGTCACCCTACCTCCCACGGTCATTTCTTTCAGCTCAGAAACCTGCACAACGGCTCTGGCTCCTGCCCCGTACCTCTGCTTCTCTGCGCCCCTCTCTGAAGTGGAACTTCTAGAATGTTCTCCACTCCCTATCTGGACACTCCCGTGCTCTGAATTCAAGAACCGCACCTAATCTCCCACCACCATCGGCCACCAGTGCTCGGTGGGTCTCCGCTTGGCTTGGGCCTGCTCATACCCTCCTGACAGGAGTGCTTCTCTGGGGCCCAGGACACTGCCCTCCGCTGCTCCGTCTCCCATCCTCGGGCCTGGGGCCCCGGGGCGGGGGGGAAGAGCTCGGTGCCAGCTCCCCTCTTTGGCCTCGCTTTCCCTGGTGACAGTCATCGCTTGAAAATGAAGACACCCCCATCTGTCTCCAGCCCGGCCTCTCCCCGGATCCAGACTCAGCCCTGTACCTGCCCACACTCTCCGTGTGGGCGCCTCCAGCCGAACGGAAGCCGGCCTTGCCCATAAGACCTGCTCTGCCCACAGCCTCCCCACACCTCAGCTGGGGACAGTGACAGCCTCTCGTTGCTCAGGCGAAAACCCGGCGCCCCCACACCCAACGCGCCAGAGTCCTGTCGGGTCCACCTTCAAAACCTCCCGTTTGGGACGTAACAGAAATACGGAACATTCCACCCAAAACCAACAGGGCACGTTCTTTTCGAGGGCACGAGGGACGTCCTTCAGAACAGACCACGTGCTAGGCCACCAAAGAAGCCTCAACGAATGTACTAGACTGAGATCATAGTGCTGGCCTTTCCAGCCACAGTGGCGTGAGGCCAGAAACCAAGCACAGGAAAAACGGGGAAACACACACGTGTGGAGGCAACATAGCAGGACACTAGCCAGTGCGGCCAACAAAGCCATCGAAGAAATGTTTTAAACGCATGAAGACTGGGGCACCGGGTGGCTTCGTCGGTAGAGCGTCCGACTCTTGATTTTGGCTCGGGTCATGATCTCACGGTCGTGAGTTCGAGCCCCGAGTCAGGCTCTGCACCGTCAGATTCTTTCTCTCTCTCTCTGTCCCTCCCCTGCTCACACTCTCTCAAAATAAATAAACATTAAAATAATAAAGGGGCGCCTGGGTGGCTCAGTTGGTTAAGCGACGGACTTCGGCTCAGGTCATGATCTCACAGTTTGTGGGTTCAAGCCCCGCGTCAGGCTGTGTGCTGACAGCTCAGAGCCTGGAGCCTGCTTCGGATTCTAGGTCTCTCTCTCTCTCTCTCTCTCTCTGACCCTCCCCTGCTTACACTGTCTCTCTCTCTCTTTCTCTCTCTCAAAAATAAATAAAAACATTTTAAAAAATAAAATAAATAAAATAAAAATGCATGGAGAGAGGGTCGCCTGACCAGCTCAGTCGGAAGAGCCTGCGACTGGATTTCGGGGTCGTAAGTTGGAGCCCCACGTTGGGTGTAGAGCTTGACCAAAAATTAATAAACTTAAAAAAAATCGAAAACAAAACGGAACCCTATTCATGTTTGCCTCCATCCTGGGCCAAGACTTCACCTTTTACCTGGATGCTCCCTGGTCTCGGTGCACCCCCCCACCCCCCCGCTGCCCCCAGAATTCCAGTCTCTCCTCAGCATCCGGGGATCCTGTTCCCAGTCTCCCAGGCCACGCCCCCTCCCGTCTCAGAGAACCAGGTGCGGGCCCACGGCTGCCCCCTAGCGCTACGCCTCCCCCCCCATCATCAGACCCCCTGTGCGCGCTGCTGCCCCCCTGCAAATCTGTCCCCCAGCGGGGCGAGGAGGGAGCCCCCACGGCTGCCCTGGCCTCCCCCAGTTGCACGACCACAGGGCTTATCACCCCCTGACATGCCACTTCCTATCCTCTCTCGGCCTACAGCCGTCTGTGAAATCTCTCCCGCCGGAGTGTAAATCCTGAACGTCAGGGATTTAGGTGGATTTTTTTTTTCCTTAAGGTTTTACTTTTAAGTAGGGGCGCCTGGGTGGCTCATTCGGTTAAGCGTCCAACTCTTGATCTCAGCTCAGGTCATGATCTCACGCTTTGTGAGTTCAAGCCCCACGTCAGGCTCTGCACTGACAGTGTGGAACCTGCTTGGGATTCTCTCTGCCTCTCCTCTGCTCATGCCCTCTCTCTCAAGAATAAATAAATTACTTTTTTAAAACGTTAAAAAGAAATATTTTTAAGTCATCTCTACACCCCACGCAGGGCTCGAACTCACAATCCCGAGACCCGAGATCAAGAGTCGCACACTCCACCGACTGAGTCAACCGGGCACCCGCGAGTGGATTTTGTTTATGACTGTGTCCCCATCACTTAAGGCTGACTCGTCCGCGGCAGGTGCCAGGAGATATGGTTGGGGGAAGGGGGCGGTGGGCTTAGCACGTGGGCTCACGCTTCTACGGCCATCCTGTTGCGGGGTCTCTAACAGCCCAGGAGCCGCCTGCTGACAGCCACCCGCCCCTGCGCCCTGGGTGAGGACTTGCACGGCCTCTGAGGGAGGGCCCTCTGGGGTCTGTCCTGCCTCCCACGCAGTGGCAGGGCCACTCTGGGTGGGACCCAGGGCAGTGGCCGAGCTCTCTGTGCCTTCGGGACACGAGAGGGCGTGCGTGAGCATTCGGCCCCACGCTGGCTGACCAAGCAGGCACTTCGCAGGGTCCAGCCACGACTGTCATGGGCACCGTCACCCGCCTCCAGGTCCCACCCCTGTCCCTGTGTCCTTCACACGCCGCATCCCATTTGCACCATTTTGCCAGTGAGGAAATAGTCCCAGAAGGTTAAGTCACTCACTCAGGGTTGCAGAGACCCACCCGGGCCCTTCACCCCACAACGCCCCGGCCTCCCTGCCCTGACCCCCCACAACGGCCCAAGACCCTTGTGCCTGCCGTGGGAGCCAGGGGCCGGGTGGGCACGGGCTGCTCAGGGGGCCCAGCACTCAGGGGCACAGTCTCAACACCCAACAGAGCCCCCCCATGTCAGCGCCCATAGGTGCCGCCCCTCGACCCCTTCCGGGACCCCCACATGGCTCCCCCAGCCCTGTCTTCTCCCCTTGGGGAGGTGGCCCGCAGGCCTGTGAGGCAGCGGGCAGGAGGGGCTACACCTACCTTCCAGGTCCTCGCTAGGCTTCTGTGGCCGCCACGCTCTCGTTCACGTAATCGGGCTCCTCGTCCGGGCTTTCTGCCAGCGACAGGGGCGCGTCCCTCGGGCCTTGCTCTGCAGACCAGCGGGCAGACAGCCCGACGGCGGTCAGATGGCTCACGTGGCCACACCCCCGCCTGCCCCCCCAGCCAGAGGCTCGGGCCCAGACCCCCAGCGGCTGCAAAACAGCCTCCGGGAAACGCCACACTGAACGGTGTGTGTCCGTCTCACATCTGGGGTTTGCCAGAGATTGGCCCACGGGGTGGGGGGGCTGCTGACAGGGTTCAAGGCGTCTGCGGCCACCGATGGGCCAGAGGCTTCCCTGTGCAACCAGTGGCCGGGGAGCCCTCCCGGGTCAGACCCCCTGACTCTCCCTCCCTCTCCGCCCCACCCTCCCAGGCCAGGCCCGCCCCCCCCCCAAGCCTGCTGAAGCCGACCCCTCCTGGGCCACCGCCCTCCGGCCACGTACCCAGCCCCCTCCTGGACTCCCGCCACTGCCGGATGGATGCTGAGTTCTGATAGTCCTCGGATCCTTCGTCCCCTGCAGGGAGACACCGAGAGGGGGGCTGGCCGGGGGAGGGCAGCCACCGAGGCCAGTCCGCAGGCCAGCAAGGTGCCGGGGCTCCTCGGGGGAGGCGTCCTGTGCCCTGTGCCGGGCGACCCCTCAGGGAAGGAAGGGGTCCTCTCTGTGCATCTCACTAAGGCGGGGCCCCTGGGGTCTCCTCCAGGCCACACGCACGGGAGCTGACGGTGAACCTCCGGCTTCAAGGCAGCTGGTGCCTTGGAGCAAGGGGGGGCCTCTGCTCTCCGCCGAGGACACGGGCCTCCCTGCCCCCCTCCCGGGACCCACAGCCTCACCTGACTCGGTGCTCTTCGGCTTGCAGATGAGCACGTTCTCATACGAATTGGTATCATCATCATCATCATCTGCGGGGGGGTGGGGGTGGGACGGGGCTCTGGTTGCTGGTGACCCTGCCCGGCAGGCCTGGCCCTTCCTCCTTCCCTCCCTCCTCCCTCCCTCCCTTGGTAGGTGGCCTGCCCTGCCAAACCCTCAGTCCTCTGGGCACCCCCTGGGGTCTCTGAACATTCTAGACCAGTGCCTTAACTGACACTGGCCTGGCTTCGGCATCCGCCACCCTGGGCTCCTTCACTGTCTTCCGAGGTCACCCCCAAAGGCACCGGGGAGGGGAGAGGAGGACCCAGGCTGCAATCAGGCAGTTGGATAGTTGGCAGGGGGAGGCCACGGAGAGGCGAGATCCAGGCCGAGGCTGGTCCTGAAGCAGTACCTCCGGGCGGGGTGGGGCGACCTCGGCCTATCAAAGCCAGGCTCACCGCCCCAGTCAGGGGGGAGCTGAGCTCTAACTGCTGCCCCACCCCTGCATCCACTGTGTCAAAGGGGCCCCAAGAGAGGAGGGCCCCTCCGTTATTAAGAATGGGGGGTGGAGGGGGAGAAGACCCTTCTTTCTGCTCACCAGGGGCCCCACCCCCCAGCCCTGCACAGCCAGGCAGGACCAGCCTCAAGCCCCAGACCTGGGCACCTCTCAGCAGGCACTGCCCACCCTCGGGCCTCAGTTTCTTCTCCTGCAAACCCAAGGTGTTAAGGGCCCAAGAATCGGGCATCCTCAGAAGCTGTGTGCCCATCCGTTGCTGCCCAGTCCCCAGGGGGGCCAGCACGACAGGGGGGCTCAGCCTCCCCCGCTACCCCTGCCCCCAGCTCCCCTCCTCTGGTTCCCTCACCTCCGTGCCCTGCCACCCTCTCCCCTCTCTGCCTCCCACACATCCCTCCCCTACTAAGCTCCCAAACTCCAGCACCCGGCCAGACCCAGGCCCAGCCTCTGCCTCCGTGTCCTTCCCACGGCCTCTGGCCCCGGGAATGTGGCTTCTGAGGTGCTCCCCCTCCCCCTTTCCCCCTCCTCCGCCTCACCTTCCGAGGGCTTCTGGAACTGGCCCCAGTTGTAATAGTCCGAGGTGACGGGGACTCTGGCAAGAAAACACAGACACAGGCTGGTTGCTGGGTAGGCCAGTGGCTGGGGTGGGGGTGTCATGGGGGACAGAGAGGCCAGGGCTGCTCCAGTATATTGTCCCCCCAGGGGCTCGTGGGGGCCGGGCCAGGCTCTTTCCTGGTCCCTCCCACCCTGAGCCACCCAGCCTGGCTCCAGCCATCTCGACTTGTCCCCATCTTCCCTGGGCCGCAGTTTGCCCATCTGTGAGAGGAAGGGACATCCCTGTGGGCCCTTCCTCTCCGGACTCTACGGAACTTGTCTCTGGGTGATGCGGGATGCGTCCCCCAGACTAACCCTCCCTAGGGCAGGGCCATGTCCCCGTCCCCACAAGGCCATGGCCACATGAGGGGCAGTGGTGCTGCCTGGCTCTTCCTCCCTCCCACCCTCCAGCCTTCCCTGGGCCAGTGCTTTCCGGGGCAGGAAGCCTTCCTAAAGGGGGAAGCTCAAAGGAGGGGTGAGTCGGGGCGGGGATGAGGGCCCAGGGCCCGCAGAAGACCACTCACATGTAGGCCCCATTGGATCCCCGTCTGCTGCCTGCAGGAGGAGGCGAGAATTAGGCCTGGGCGCTGGGCTGGGGGCCCCACCGCAGCCCCCACCGCCCCGGATCCCACCCACCTTTGCTGAAGTCCTCCAGGTACCTAGAGGATGCAGAATCTGGAAGAAAGGCCGGGCTCATGGCTTCCTCCCGCCCCTGCCCCACTCCCACCCCCAAGGAAGGGCCTTCCAGACCCAGGTGTTTCCCACCTTCGTAGCTTTGCATCTGCTCTCCTGCTCTGTGTCCCCTCCCCGCGGGCCTCCTGGCCCAGCACCTTGGGGAGGCCCCCCCCAACCCATGTGTCTCAGTCCCCCCTCCCCCCACCCCTACCTCGTGTCTCAGTCCCCCTCCCCCCACATCTCAGTCCCCCCTCGTCTCAGTCCCCCCACCTGCCCCCACCCCTGTGTCTCAGCCCCCCTTCCACCCCTGCCCCCACCCCGTGTCTAAGGGCCACTCACCCTCGAGGCTGGGGGAGAACCGCAGAAGCTTGTCCTTCCTGCAGGAAAGGGGGAAGGGGGGGCTGAGGAGGGCTGGGTGGGGAGGAGGCCTTGGGGTCTGTGCACCGCAGCCCCATGCCCCCCCCCCCCCGTAGGGCCCTCAGAAGCCGGCTCTGGCGCTCTGAGGTTCAAGGAGGGAGCGAGGTCTTGGCCTGAGCTCAGCCAGGTTGGGGACCCCAGGACCCTCCTTCCCATCACCTCCTGTGGGGCTGTGACCCCTCTGGGCCCAGGGGAGGGGACTTATGCCTACCTTCTTGGTGCCACGTCAGAGGCCGTGTCCAGCAGGGGCCCTGGCCAGGCCTGCCTGACCACTGCAAAGAACAAGGGGGTGTTGGCTGGACCCCCAGACCAGCCGGCCAGCACCGGCCCCTCGCTCCACCACGTCAGGCCTGGCCACCACCCCAGCACAATGGAGACAGATACGGACACCCCCAACCCTGAGCCCAGTCCCCCCCAGCCCTCCGGTTTGGGGACTCACAGGAATAGGTCTGGGCCACCGCAAAGTTCTGTGGATTCTCTTCCCTGGAAACACACGGAGCTGTGCTCAGCCAGCGCGTGGCCTCCCACAGCCCAAGGGACAGACAGGGGCGAGGAACGGAGAGGGGAGGGACAGACCAGGGTGAGAGCGATCCAGGGCTTCCTGACGCCCCCATTCTCTGGACTGCTCCCCAGCCCTGCCCACCGGGTGTCCACCCTTCTCGCACGGCCCTGGGCTGGAGCCGGCGGCCTCCCCGGCCTCCCCGGGACCCCGGGGACGATCAGGAGGGTCTGTGGGCAGGGCCGGGGACGCGGCCCTGAGATTCTGAGGTGAAGGTCAGGGATCTCAACCAGCGGTAACTTCAGCCCTTGTGAGACGTTCAAACACACCATTTGCTCCCAAATTCCCAGTGAGGCAACTTCAAAGCTAGACACAACAAGGTGTCCGGCCATCACCCGGTGTCCCCTTCTCTCCTTGAAATGGATCCCTGTGGGGCGCCTGCGTGGCTCAGTCGGTTGAGCATCCGACTTCGGCTCAGGTCACGATCTCACAGTTTGTGAGTTCGAGCCCCGCATCAGGCTCTGTGCTGACCGCTCGGAGCCTGGAGCCTGCTTCGGATTCTGTGTCTCCTTCTCCCTTTCTCTCTGCCCCTCCCCCACTTGTGCTCTGTCTCTCTCTGTCTCTCAAAAATAAATAAATGTAAAAAAAAAAAAATTTGAAATGGATCCCTGATTTTTATGGAGGCCCATCTAAAGGACTGTATTTCCCAGTCTCTCTTGTGCCTAAGTGTGGCCCTGCGATCAAGCCCTAGTCAATGAAATGCAAGCCAAGGTTATTGGGACTTCCAGGAAAACGCCTTTAAAGGAGGCACTGCCAACAGGGGTGCACCCTTTTTATCCTGTTCCTTCATTCTTACTACTGCCTGGAACACAGAGATGAGGGCTGGAGCTCCAGCTGCCATTTTGGATCATGAAGTTCCCTGGAGAGTGGAAGCCACCCCTAAGGATGGGAGGGCACATTAGCTGAACATTCAAGCCTTTTGGGTTCCTCCTCTGGGTATCTGGCCCAGCCGTCCAGGAGCTCCTGGAGGGCCGAGGGGTCAGGGTGACCTGATTTAGGAGGGATGTCCTAACTCCACAGGAGAGGGTCAGGCGTGGCTTCCTGTGGGAGCCGGGCTTGGAATACAGGGTGGTCACTTTACACAGGCTGGCAGGACGGAACCCAAGTGAAGTGGGTTCAGCTCCTCCTCCCATCCAGGCCCAGTTTCCCACTTCCCACAGAGACGAAGTTTCACTTCTGGCTCTAACTCAGTCAGGGGCCCTGAGTGGGCAGGCACTGAGAGAGGAAGGGAGAGAGATACAGAGGCGGAGGCGGCCTGCCTTGGGGCAGGGGTGTGGGAGGCACCAGGGGGGAGCCCAGGCCTCCCACCCCCACCCCCTGTGGAGCTTGTGAGCTGGAGATGCAGAGGAGCAAAGTGGTCAAAAAGGCCTGGAAAAGTCTAGCCCTGGCCTGGGGAGGAGGGCATGGATGGGGAAACTCTATTTTCAAATTTCATTGTGGTTTTTCAGTTGCAAAAGGAAATGAGAAAGGGTGTGTGCGCGTTGGTACGGGAGTTCCTTCCCCCGGGCGCGCACACGGTGCCGCATGTGTGAGAAGCACACGCATGAGCGAGAATGTGGGGAAAGCGTGGGCGTGAGTGGGCACACCGGCCCGTGCACACGTGTGCATGCGGGTCTCAGAGGCCCCCAGGCCTGTCTGTTGTCACTTTCCTGCTCGGTGTAAGGACACCAGTGGCCCCTGTCCTCCTGACCGTGGGTGTCCTTGGGCCACACCCCGGGGTCTGTACCGCTGACCCTCCCAGAGCTCAGACACAGAGCAGCTCGCCTGTGCCGGGAGTGCCTGGGACTCCAATCCCCCGGATCCCACTACTCAGCCTGGGGCCAGTGACCAGGTTGCATCTCTCCAGCTCCTCTGTGGCTCCCCTGGGCCCTCAGGACAAAGGCCAAGGCCTCCGCCCACGCACCCAGCTCACGTCCCTCAAGGCAGGCCTGTACCTGCCACCTCATCCCCAGAAGACTGTGTCCACCCCAGTCCTCGGTCGGCAACTGGCCGCACTGTTCTCTCTCTGGAATGTCCCCTTTTGCCTTCTTTCTTCAAATCCTCCCCTCCTCCCCCACGAGGCCTCCTGATCCCCTGAGGACACGCCCACATCCTCCCGGAGCTCTGAGCTCCCTTAGCGTTTCTTCCAGGGGAGACTCGCACCCCGCTGGTGCTTTGCGCCCAGTCTCTGTTCCCCATGTGGCCCGGGAGGGCAGGACTCTTCTGTCCACCCCCAGCACCAGCACAGTGGGCTCCCCTGGGCTGGGAGCAAGGGGAGGACCTTTGGGGATGCAGGCTCTCCCTCCTCCCAAGGACCACAGGGCAGGGCAACAGCCCCTGGGCGCCCCTCCCTGGACAGCTCGGGACCCACTGGGCCGGGAACACCTAAGCACTCACAGGCTCCTCTGCTCGTAGATTTTCTCGGACTTCTTCACAGCTGCAAGAACAAGACCAGATTAGCAAGTGCCCCAATGCCAGGGTGAGCACTGAGCTCCAAGGTCCCCCTCCTCTTGTCTCCCTTGTGCCCTGGGCAGGCCCCACATGGGACCTGGGGGCCTGCCCGCCAATCACTGTGGGCCACCTGTCACTGGCTCGGTGTCTGCTCTCGATCTGTTTAGCAGAGCAGAGCGTGGAGAAGGTGGACGCTGTGGGCAGCATGGCACACCGCCACCCTTTTTCCAGAGCATTCCCTGCCCCAGACCCCTTGACCCAGCACTACCAAAGCCCCACAGTGAGCCAGCCTCGTTGTCTTAAGGAGGTGGTTTAGGGTTTCATCCCTGCCTCGTGAAACCTTTTGGTTCACCCACCACAGCCAGGTGTGGGTCTGCCCTTGTCCCCCACCGCGCTGTTACCTGGCCGGGAGCAGCGCACGCACAGGCCAACCACCGTCCCCAGCAGCAGCAGCAGGGCCGCCCCCGGCCACAGCAGCTCGGCGTCCACGTTCATGGCCACTCCTAGCCACGCGTCCTGCAGGGTTGCAATGTGGGCCATACTGTGACCACCCCTCCAGGGTCCCACCCAGCACCGGCACCCGCCCCGCCCCGTCCCCCCGACAGCCCCACAGCTGAGCCCAGGCCCTGGGAGCACCGGCTCCCCTCCCCGCCCCGCCCTGGGAACGGGTCAGGCTGGAACCAGCCCTGCTCCTTCATCTGACCCCGATCACGCACCTCTGGCCCCCAGGGCCATCACCAATACTTGATCCACACAACTGCCCTCCCACCATTTCACAAATATAGAAACTGAGGCTGGAGGGGCGCCTGGGTGACTCAGTCGGTTGAGCGTCTGACTTCGGCTCAGGTCCTGATCTCACGTTGGAGCCAGATGTTCGGCTCTAGGCTGACAGCTCGGAGCCTGGAGCCTGTTTCGGACTCTGTGTCTCCCCCTCTCTCTGCCCCTTCCCCACTCCTGCTCTGTATCTCTCAAAAATGAATAAACGTAAGAAATTTCCGAAAGAAAGAAGGAAAGAAAGAAAGAAAGAAAGAAAGAAAAGAAAGAACGGAAGAAAAAGAAAGAAAAAGAAAGAGAGAAAGAAAGACAAAAGAAAGGAAGAAAGGAAAAGAAAGAAGAGAAAGAAAAGAAAAGAAAAGAAAAGAAAAGAAAAGAAAAGAAAAGAAAAAAGAAAAGAAAAGAAAGAAACTGAGGCTGGAGATCCCAGCTGAAAAGTAAAAAGACAGGATTCAAACTCGAGCCTTGGGGCCCTAACTCTGGCTCTACTCACGCGGTACCCTGTCGCCTCCTGTAAACCCAGCTTTGCTTCCTGAGCTCGGTCCATGGCCCAGGAGCCCCGGCAGCCCGCACCCACCCTGGGACGTTTCTCTGCCCCCATCAGGAGTGGGATCTCCTTCCCCTAAGCACCGAGGGGGCCCTGGGGGCATCGGGGTAGAAGGGTGCTCTGGGCAGAGAGGCCTGGCGGGGTGTCCTGGGACCGCGGGCTGGAAGGGGGTCTCTGCAGGGTGAGGAGACTCTGAATCCCGCCTGGCCTCGGCCACTGCTTGGTCAGTGACTGGTCCCAGCTGCGGAGCCACGCTGGCATTGCCAGTCCCTGGAGAAGCCTCAGGCAGCCACACACCAGGGCCTGGGGGGGTGCAGGTCCAGCCCGGTTGGGGAGGTTTCCAAGCAGAATCCTTGCGAGTGTGGACTCTGTCTCCTGGCAGTGGCCTGGGACACAGCTGAGGGCGACAGGGGGTCCCCCAGGAGACCCTGCCCCAGGGCAGGCACGTGGAGCCCACACCCCTGAGGCCCCACCCTATGCACACCTGTTTTTCCTGCCTCGGCCACTGGGGAGGAGGGCTTCTCCCCACTTTACAGCTGGGGAAGGTGAGGCTGGGGAGGAAGCGGAGCTCTGTACTGCCCAGCTCCTGCCTTGGGCTCCCCGAGGCATACGCTGGTGCAGCCAGCGGTCCCCTTCACCTCGCCGAGCCTCCGGAGTCCTTGCGGCAAAAATGACAGAGAACCTCCACGCAACCCTGAGCCTCCGTCGGGGCCTCACGGAGAAGCCGACTCCTTTCCCAAACACCGAGGGAGTCGTGGGAACACGAGCATTGCCCCCGTCCCCCCAGAATGCTGTCCGTGTTGAGCGCCGTCCTCTCGGCCCGCCCACCCTCCTCCTTCCTTCCCCCACTCCCCTGGGCCGCCCCAGGGCACTTCAGGCTGTGTGGGGCTGGGAGCACCTGGTCGTGGAGGGAGGACTCCAGCTTGTGCCGTGGAGTCTCTTGGCCTCAGTGTTCTCATCTACACAATGGGGATCGGCCCAGTGCCTTCCTCAAAGAACTTTCGGCAGCTGATAAACAGCCCGGCTCACTGGCCGGGCTCCCGGAAGAGAAGTGTGCTCAGGGTCTTATTTCTGGCTGGCTGGTTTAGAGAACTCCCTAGTGCTCCCGAGGCCTGGCAGTGGAGACCCCAGGGGGACCCTCTCCCCCAGGGCATCCTGGCCACCAAAGAGCCTTCCTCCTTCTTGGACCTGGCTCTCCTGGGAAAAGCAACAAGGTGGGGGGGAAGGGGGGCACCCGGTCCCGATCGGCCCCCGTCCACCCGCCACTGGGTGGGGGGAGGGAGGGGAGCCCGAGAACACAGTGTGTCTGCCTCTGCTGACACCCAGCCCCACTGGCGGTCACCAGCCCCTCTACGACAGGGGAAATAATGACACATCTCTTGGGTTTGTCATATGAGGCCCAGCATCGAGATGGTGCACGGAGGTGCTAGTGTGGGAGCCTGGGGGGACACAGCTGGCTGACAACCATGACTCGCCATCATCAGGGTCCCCGTGGAATAGGGAGGGGCAGCCACAGCCTTTTGGGTGCGGGGGTGGGGGGTGTAGCAGCGAATAGTGCGGGGTAACCCTACCAGAACCTACCAGAGCCTGGTCTCCCAGACACGCAGGCCTGAGCCTCCCTCCACGCGGGCCGCCCCAGCCCCTCGGGTGTCACAGACACGCCAAGTGTCACGTGGGAGATGG
>CM053564.1:28174349-28195908 GCA_028646485.1 Cryptoprocta ferox
CCCGAGATCTGCCCTCCGGCCGGGCTTTCCCACCCCGGCCCTGCGAGCGGGCGGGCGGCGGGCGGCGGAGGAGGGCTGGCGTGTTGGGGGGGGGGGGTGGGAGGCTGAGCCCCCCGGAGAGGCAGGCCCCGGGGCCCCAGGAGGGCCCCAAGGGGCAGGCAGCGCTGGGCGGGGTGGGGCGGCGAGGCCACAGGCTGCAGGCCAAAATAGCACAAGGGGAAGTGCGCAGTTTTCAGATGAACAAGGTTTGCAACAGCCCTCGGTGGGAAAGCCCTCGGGGCTGGGCCCCGGCCAAGCCCGGCTCCCAGCCCCGGCTCCCAGCCCTCCTCCGCCTGCCGGAGATGGGGGAAACTGAGGCCCATCGGGGCCGCAGGGCAGGCTGGCGGGGCAGGAGTGGAGCGAGAGATTCGGATCCGGGCCCTGGGAAGGCCTGATCCGCCGGGCCCTGCTCTGACGTCTGTTCCCTTTTTCTGTGTAACCTTGGCCTTCAGATAAGGCCGAACCAGGGGCCTCTAACAGAGGCTCATGCTGCTCGGGTGGCCAGTGTGGGGCCCCGGGCGGCCCTTGTCCGGGGGCAGAGGTGGGGGATGGCGACGGCCAAGGTCAAGACGGGGGGATGGCGACAGAGCCGGGCACCAGCAGGTCCCCGGGGCCTCTGGCCTGGTGGACCGAGAGCAGAGAGCCGGTGCGCCAGGCTGAGGGCTGGGTGGGGGTGGCGGGAGGGCGGCTTCCATCGGCCTGAGGCAGGGCCCCGGGCACGCTTGCCTGTGGAGTGTCACCGGTCCCCCCAGAGCCCGGTGGCAGGGATGTTACAGCCCCATTTTACAGATGAAGAAACCAGGGCTCGCGGGCCTGGCCCCTCACCGGTCTCCGGCGGTGACAGGGGCCTCCGCCGTGGGCTGGGGAAGGCGAGCGCAGGAAGGCGGCCAGAAACCGGCTGCCCCTGGGCGCCGCAGGGTCCCCAACACAGCACTTCCGAGCCAGGGGCGCCAGGGCAGGACCAGGGCCCAGCGTCCTGGCATCCCCCACCCCCAGCACTCCCGCTGCCCCCGTGGGGAGTCAGCCTCAGGACCCCTACCCCTGGAGGGGACCCCTGCCCCCGGGCCAGGCTCCGGGCGCTCCTGGGAAAAACTCACCTGAGAGCTGCGGGCTCCTCAGTGCGGCCACTTCATCCTGAGCCACACACCTGCCCGAGCTGACGCCAACGCCACAGACGCTGAGCGGGCAGCAGGCAAGGCGGCGGGCTTCCTGTCAGCCCCTGAATCATCCCTCGCACATCCGCTGCTCTGCCGGACAGGCTCTGCTGTCACCAGAGACGCAGAGACACTCGCAGAGACAGGGAGAGAGACAGACGCAAACAGGCACAGAACACACACACACACACACACGCACACTAAACACACACATGTAAAAACCCAAGTCACGCAGAGAGGAAGAGGCATACACAGAGGGACTGGGAGAAAGAAGGAAGTGGGGTCCCCCCCCCCAGGCAACCAGAGACTAGGAAGATATGGAAAGCCACACACTAAAAACACACACACACACACACACACACACACACACACACACACCCCTCGAAAGGGAGAAGCACACAAAAAAGACATCCAGGCAGGGAAAGAATGAGACACACACACACACACACACACACACGTGCACACATGTACAGAGTGTGCTCTCTCCTCCAGAGACAGGCAGAGCCTGAGCCTGAGATGGACCGACAGACACAGACACACAAGACAGAGACCTGCAGACTCTCAGAGATGCACAGAGAGCAAGAGAGAGAGACACTCAGGGAGCACGAGTCCCAGGAATGAGACAGGCACTCACATGCACACAGCCGTGCACGCTCGCACGGAACACGGGACGGGGGGCCGCACAGCAGGTGCGCGCCGGGGCACACAGAACGGCGCTGCAGCCAGCCCCCCACGGGCGTCAGAGGGAGCAGGACAGGGAGACGAGCTGAAGGACAGAAGGGGGGAGACGATACGGGAGCCAGGGCTCAGCGCCCCCCACCCCGCCCTGGTTCCCGGGGACGCCTCCCGTGGCTGCTGCTCCCACGCCTACACCCCGTCCACTTCAGAGACTCTGCACTGGCTCCCGACCCATAAATGCACGGGTCGCTTGGGTACCTCCTGTTACTGGGCATTAGGTGACTTGTCTAAGGCCATCGAACTCGTAGTGGCGCCCCACTCCCAGGAGACCCCAGGGAAACCCACCAGGGTCCCCAAGCCTGGTTAGTCTGGCATTTCAGAGCCCGGGCTCTCTGGTCCCAGGGGCCCCTTTAGGCAGGACACTGGGTTTCTCTTTCGGGGTGGCCAGGGGTCAGGCAGGAGGCCCAGCCACAAAGGCACGGGCAGGCCGGGGCCGCCCACGGCTGCCACCCTGTGGAGGAGATGGGTAGTGCACCGGCCAAGCCTTGATGTGGGAGACGCCGGGGGCCTCACGCAGAGTTCGTCCCCCGTCCCAGGTGGCACTAGGGACAAAAGCCAAGTCCCTCTGACTCCCAGAACCGTGCTTGTGCGGGCACTACCATACTCTCTTACTCCCCGCTGGGCAATGCCGCAAGTGGTTCCCATGGTAACTAGCCCCTTGGATGTCACTTTTCTTACACAGGCGAGAAGACTGGAGGCCACTGGAAGTTATGCTGGATTTGAACCCAGACCCCAAAGTCTCCAGTCGGTTGTCTTCCCAGCACCCACGAGTGCAGGGAGGTAGGCGGTGTGCACCTCTCTGTGCTGAGACCACCTGCCTGAGCCCCACTGAGACAACTGGGACAAGCTGGTGTTGGTGTCCATCGGTCCCTGGACTGGGCACCTGCCCGGGGTCTCCAGCCGTCAGAGATGGACAGAACCTCACACGTCCAATGGGAAGGAGCTATCGTCCTACATGCCCGGCTTCTGTCTCAGGTCTCAGCCGTAGCAGAAGTGACCTCCAACCACTGGTAAGGTGTCAAGGTCAATCTGCAGTGGGACCTACACCCCAGACCCTCTCCGAGCCCATTTTTTCTTTCTTTTCTAAAGTTTATTTTGTAAGAGGGGGAGAGCACAAGCAGGGAAGGGGCAGAGAGAGGGAGACAGAGAGAGACAGGGAATCCCAAGCAGACCCTGAACCACCAGTGCAGAGCCTGACGCAAGGCTCAAACTCTCCAACCGCCAAGATCATGACCTGAGTCAAAGTTGGAGGCTTAACCGACTGAGCCACCCAAGCGCCCCTGATCCATTTTCCATCAATGACGGGGGACAGTCACTGCAAAGACCTCTCCTGCACACGAGTAGAAAAAGAATGCTCTCTGTCCCCTTTCTAGGTAGTTCCCAGATGCCTCCGAGTTCTATTTACAAACCACTGAATTGTGAAATCAGGAAATAAGCTTTGAAAAACTAGACCGTTCACGTCCAGTTGTGTAAATTCTAGTAAGGTTTTTAATTTTTTTTTTGTAACTCCATGGTTTTTTGTAGATTACCCTACAAAACTGATCATTTAAATCACTTTTAAGTGTGTGACTCAGCATTCCGTTGACAATGTCTTAACTTTTCCGACACCCCAAGACATGTGGCTTTTCAGTTCCCGGAGTATGTGCTCTGTGTTTGTTACACCATCGAGATACCCAGGTAGTAATGCCAACCGCTTGAAACCCTTGACAGTTCCAAGCTGAGACTCTTCTGGGGTCATACAGATCTTTTTTTTCTTTAATGTTTTATTATTTATTGAGAGAGAGAGAGAGAGAGAGAGAGACAGCGTGAGCAGGGGAGGGGCAGAGAGAGAGGGAGACACAGAATCCGAAGCTGGCTCCAGGCTGTGAGCTGTCAGCACAGAGCCCAAGGTGGGGCTCGAACCCACGAACCGTGAGATCATGACCCGAGCCGAAGTCGGATGCTCAACCGACTGAGCCATCCAGGCGCCCCTGGGGACAAGGAGATCTTAAAGGTTGATGGGAAGCTATGGATTTTCCACAGAAAAATCACCTTGAGGAGTGTGTAGCGGGGCCGGCATGTCTGCCACCCTCAAGCCTTAAGGTGCAAACGAGCCTCCCTTCCACTCCTCCTCCCCAAGATTCTGACATCTAGTCTTGGCTGTGAAGTCACTCCCCGAAGGCACCTACTCTCATTCTTCTGCCCCCCTCCCTCCCCCAGCCTAAGGGACTGCCTGCTTTGCGTCCACAAGCATTTCTCAGGTGTCTCGTATCTGACAAATGTGCCACCGCGGTCCATCGAGTCATCGTGACCCATCTACCTGTGCCCTACGGTTCATGCTGTTGTCTGAATACAGGCCTTGCGGTCGTGTGATTTCTCTGGGGGACATACGGGGGCGGGGGGGTACTGTTCATTCAACACGCAAGTTAATTCCCAAAGCGACCGCCCACTTACACTCTCCTAAGACACGAGAGACTACAAACTCTCTAGCAACTGGCTTGTCAGCTCCTGATTCACAACGCCGGGACTGCGGGGGGGGGGGGGGGAGGCACCATTTTTTGGCCCTATTTCCTTTTTTATGAAATACCTGTTAACACCTTCCTTCTCTATTGGGTTTTTCTCTTGACAATTTGCAGGAATTCTTATGTACATATTTACAATTTTTAAATTTATTTACCGATAGGGAGCGCGAGCGCGCACAAGCCGGAGAGGGGCCGAGAGAGAATCCCAAGCAGGCCCCGTACCGGCGGCGCCATCTAACGTGGGGCTCGAACTTACAAGACGGGAGATCAGGACCTGATCTGAAACCAAGAGGCTGAATGAACCACCCAGGCGCTCCTGGAGGCATTCTTTACACACCCCTCATCTTTTCTGTTATAGTTTTTTCATCTGTCTTTCCATTTTGTTTATGTTTTGATAGAATACTTTACAAAAAGATCTCGTGAGCACACTCTTGGGGTCAAACGTATAATGCAGGTGAGAAAGGCCTCTACAAATCCCAAGGCATCTGGTGCTATTTACAGAATCTCTGGGCTACCTGAAAAGCTTCTCTGATTTCCCTCCCTCCCAATCCCGTTCAGAGACAGAAGCTTCTAGGCCAGTAATAATTTTACGGACGTTTACCTAGTCTCCGACAGTGAACAGAACGGGTGCAGGAAACAGCGGTCTCCAGTGTTCGAACCCAGTACCAAAGAGCCGGCCACCGGGAGAAACAGCTTTTGCCTTTATTTGTGTGTTTGGTACCGAGCACGCAGAGGGAGGGTACAGATCGGGGAGGAGGTTAGGAGTAGGTTCTGAGTACACCGTCTGCATCATTTCGGTTCACGTCCATGACGACGCTGCAGAAGGACGCCTCTCGGACCATGTGTTAACTTCACGTGAGTATCAAGCATCTCCCCGTCTAGACCGGCTGCGGAAGCGGAGGACGGACCAAAGCTCTTCACCGAAACCAAGGGCAGAAGCGGGGAGGCCCAGGCCGTCCGCGCGGGCTCCCTGCAGCGCTGCGGGGTCACGGCCGTGTGCACGCCTGGGGAACCGGGGGTGGGGAGCGCAGGGCAGATCAGGTGACGGCCGCCTGCGACGCATCGTGGACTGCTGTCCTCCCGTACGGGGGGGATCCTTTATAGAGAGCCCAGGACGGGACACCCTGCCGGCCTGCCCTCCTGACTTCCCGGAAAGAGAACCGGCGAGAAGCCCACTGGGCTAGACCCGCCCGGTTCGCCACCAGATCCCCCGGCCCTGGCAGGCCCTGCTGCGGTCAGCAGTCAGAGAACCAACCCCGCACGGGCTGGCGGCGCCCCACGACCTCAGGAGCCACGTGGAATCGGAGAAGAGGGCGGAGGGAAACGACAGAGCAGTTACGGTACTCCTTGTGAAAAGAATTGACCATAAGGCAGGCTTTGAAAGAAACAGGGGTGCTTGGCTGGCTCAGTTGGTAGAGTGTGTGACTCTGGATCCCAGGGTTGGAAGTTGGAGCCCCACATTGGGCACTGTTTTTTTTTTTTTTTTTTTTAACGTTTTTTATTTTTGAGAGACAGCGCAAGCAGGGGAGGGTCAGAGAGAGAGGGAGACACAGAATCCGAAGACAGGCTCCAGGCTCGGAGCTGTCAGCACAGAGCCCGGCGTGGGGCTCGAATCCACAAACCGTGAGGTCATGACCTGAGCCGAAGTCGAAGTCGGACGCTTAACCGACTGAGCCCCCCAGGCGCCCTTCTTTTCTCTTAAAGTAAACTCGCAGGGGTGAGAAGCCCTGGCTGCGGGCCACAGCGCGCTGCCTCACCGCCCGGCCCAAGGGGCTGTTTCTAGCGAGCCTCAGGCAGGAGCTGCTTTACAGGTTCTGGTCAACGGGCTCCTCTTGTTCTCGACTAACTTCTCTACCAAGTAACCTCCTTCAACGAGAAACCCAGGCCGTTCCTTCGAAATCGCGAGCGTGGATGCCAGGCAGCGATCCCAGCATCTCCCTCCTCTACCCAAATGCATACCTCCTAACCTCTTCCATTCGGCCTCCTGCTCAGAGCTCCCAGAAGAAACAAGATCCCTGAGTCAGGATGGGCAGCCCGGGCTCTGGAAGCCAGCTGTGCAGACTTCTCTCCTGAGACCCGGAGAGACAATCTGGCCCCGACAAAACGGACTCTGGGGTGAGACCATTCTTAGAAACACAGCCCCTTATTAAAAGGGCCCGACTTGGCACTCCGTTCGATTTTGTTTCTCTGAAGGCAGTTCAAGAATAGCTGGGGGGGGGGAGGGGGACGCAGAGAGAGAAACCAGGCAACTGTTATCTTCATTAACATTCACAGTTGGTGCAAACTTTTATGAGCCTATTTACTGAGGTGCTCGTTTGGGGAAAGATGTGCCCCCTCCTCTCGTAATTCAGTCCCTTATGGATGGGAGGCAGGCATTAAAGCACTTTCTGTCACAGTATTACACGAGCACCACAGGCCAAGGGACAGGTGCCTGTCAAGAGAAGCGCCCACTGCAGAGTCATGGCGGCGTGGGGGGGGGGGGGGCGGTGGATAAAGGTCCCGGGAACCGTCTGGAGACCCACAGGATGCCTCCAAGGGTCTGAACACTCCACGGGCCCTTTGAAGATGGGATCCAAGGGACCTTTGGAAAGAAGCTTCATCGAGGGCGCCTGGGTGGCTCAGTCAGTTAAGCATCTGATCTCAGCTCAGGTCACGATCTCCTGACTGGTGAACTCAAGCCCCAAGCTGCGAGAGCCCCGCTTCTCTCTCTCTCTGCCCCTTGCTCACTTGCACCCTTCTCTCTCTTTAAAAAAATAAACAACAAAAGACTTATCGAGTGGGACTTCAAGCCTGGCCGCCAGTCCAACTCCACAGAGGGCCATGTTTTCAGTCGCAGGGAGCCTCCCCCCTACAGAAAACACTGGCAAGGAGCGGGCCCTGCCCTCCAGTCCCGGCCAGGGAGCACTCCAGGTAGGAGCCATGCGTCCAGGAGCCAGAACAGCCCCCCGCCCCCGGGGTAATACAGCAAGCCAATTCTGCACGCGCCCGGCCCTCCTCAGCCCTCCCTGCTGGCCAGGCCTTCCCCGGCACAGGGCCCAGCTCTGCGCCCCATCCACCGGGTCACAAAACCACACGGCAGTGCCTCCCCAGAACCCAGGTCTGCTTGCCACGAAGTAGCACCCACCACGGTCACAGAGAGCACCTAGAACTTCTGCTAAAAGTAAGGGTTTTTTTAATGTTTATTTTTGAGAGTGAGAGAGCGAGTGAGCATGTGCACATGCAAAAGTGGGGGAGGGCAGAGAGAGGGAGACACAGGATCCCAAGTGGGCTCCACGCGGACAGCAGAGAGCCTGATGCAGGGCTCGAACTCGCGAACCACAAGATCATGACCTGACGGAAGTCAGACGCTTAACCGACGTAGCCACCAGGCGCCCCCAAGATCAGCAGTTATTAAAAGCATGCACACGTTGTGCAAACACCCGATTTCTTCCATTTTCATGAAGAAAGTCCCTTTACCCAATCAAAACCTACGGCCACACTGCATGCAAGGCCGCTGTTCAGAAAACTGCCATTTTAGGAAATGAGAGAATTAAAAAAGGGGGGGGGGCAGGAAAACTTGGGCGTCCCATTTCTAATCGTCACTAGCTTCTAAATCACTTCCGCTAATCCTGTAATTTCCAGAGCAAGATGCTTCCCTCCCATGGCTGCAGTCCGTTCTACCTCATTCGGACGCCGCTTCCCCGATTTAATAAGGGTGCGAACTTCACGTGAGAGCAGCTAGAAAGAAGTCAAAAATAAAGGCGAGCGTTAAATATTACGTAAGGTTTTCTTTTATTTAAAAGATCATTCACAAAATACCATATCCATAGATTTACTTTCTGTCATATAGCTGAATGTGTTAAGTGTTTGGAATTCCATTCTTACATTTAAAAGTCAACTGGGATCGTCCAGAAGTTTAGATGAATTTGTTTTGTTCTTAATCTTTTCCACATTGAAGATGTAAGTAGGTCATCTGAAAGCATCAGGTTTGATTACAACCACATAATGCATGTCTTTCTTAAGTTAAGTATTGGTGTTACACAAATGGTTCTTATTTCGGAAGCAGAGGCGGCAGGTGAAGGAAGGAAAGGAGAGAGAGTTCTGTAGTTGCTGAGACCCTGGGACTGAGACACAGGGAGAGAAGCCAAGGACGCCAGCTAGCGACGACGACCCCCTGAGCACGCGGCTGCACGGGCCAAGCGACCCGGCGGCCCTCCGTCCCACCAGCTGGTCTCTTCCCCAGGCTCTACTGCTGGCAGGCCCCAAACTGCTCCCCATGGGACGGTCCGGGACTCGCTGCTGAGGGACCCAGATTGTGTGTACACACACACACACACACACACACACACACACACACACACACACAACGTTCAAGCTCAGAAGCAACAGCCCAGCCCCCTGGCCCTGCGTACACGCCAATCACAGCGTGTGGGAACAGGCAACTGTGTCGCAAAGAGGACCTGGGGACTCGCAGCCAGCCACCTACCAGCTCTCTGAAGGCTCTTGACAGCTCTGTAGAGTAAAATCCTCAATTCATCAAGTGAAACAGTAAAGTGCCAGATTTTAGGCCCATTTCCATTATAAAAGTCGGGGAGGGCGGGAAGCGCAGTATTTCACTGTTACTTGCGCCAAGGGGCAGACAGGTAAACGCAAGGGAGAGACGGGGACACACGGGGACACACACACACACACACGACAGGGGGTTCTGAGGAGAGGCTGAGTCCGCAGGGGGAGCACAGCCCAGGCGCGGTTCCGCCACCACCGCCCGTCAGTGCCCCCGGAGCACCCTGCTCGGCGGAAGGGAGACGGGACGGAGGCAAGCGGCACCCAGCCACCCCAGGGAGCCTCCACCTCGGCCGGCGAGGACGGGCCAAGCTTGCACGACGTGCCGACACCACGGTCCTAGCACGTGACGGCGGCGCACTCGGCCGGTCCGCCCAGCTCCTCACGCTACCACCCCATTCTCTTAGATCCCACCTTTGAAAGGAGAGCCTCTTCTGCTCGAATGATCCATTCGGGGAGGGGGCGACAGAGACAGGGCTGCTTATAAATAGGGACATTGAGGAATTTGCAAGGATCAACAGATATTTTATCCTTGTTTTGAAAACAAGGTGCCTCAAATTCTGTCTGTTGATCACAGCTGAATAAAAACAAGAGGCTATCCAATTTGTGACTTTCTTTTTTTTTTTTTTTCTTTTTTTTTTTTTTTCTTTTTTGTTCCTTCCCTTGGAAGCCACAGCAATACAGAACTCAACATGCAGGTCAGAAGAGAAGCAGTGAGAAAAATCAAAGAAACCGGGTCTGGCCAGTGTGTCCAAAGTAAAAAGTGAAAAGCAGGAGGAGAAAAATGGAGCAGCACCTCCATCCTAAGAACTCCCACGGTGGCTGCCTCTGTCCCTCGAGAGAAACTCATGGACTGGAAGGAAACAAGGAGCAAGAAGGAAAAAGGACAGAAGGAAACTGGGGAAGGACTGGCAGAGAAAGGAAAGAAAAAAAAGCACCAAACAGGCACTAGACAGGTTCAGCAAAGCCAAGAATGTACTAAAAACCACTTGTTAACTGCTGACATGCACTCACAAGCTCTGTTTCCGTTGGAAGAAAGGAGGACAAAGGTCAGGCGCAGGACCGGTGACCGCAGGACCGCCGGTCCAGGGGGCTAGCCAGGCTGTGGTCTTGCAGTGACTCCCCCACACCCCGTTCCCTCCCAACGGCGGGCTCACTCCTGCTCCTTGTGCACGACTTCCTCCCTGGGCCGGGCCCCCCCAAAGATGGCGGAGTTGGGATTGGCTACTTGATTGAGCGGCGTGGCGACCGTTCGCGGCTTCAGCTGGAGCCGCGGCCTCTGTGCTCTTTCCTCTGCGGGAGAGAAACCGACGAGCTTTATGAGAAATGGACCCCACGGTCCCTGCCCGGGCACAATGCTCCAACCGAGGCCAGCTCCTACACACCGGCCCCGTTTTCTAACCATCAAGCCAGCCCTGAAGGTCGAGCCCACCCCCAGCACTCTTAACAAAGGCCACCCTGTTACCGAAGACTAAGGGGCGGGCCACAGAAGCCACCGTCCGTGGCCCGAGAAGGCGTGTGGGGGAACAGCCAGCGCACCAGCGCAAGACCCCCTCCGCCCACAAAGCATCACCGTACCTTCTGTTGGTTCTCTGAAGTCCATATTGGACCCTCGAAGGGGAGGGCCATCTCTGAACCGACTCCCCATTGGGGGGCCTGTTCGCCGGTCACCTGGGCGACTCCCTCCCCTGCCGCCTAAGAAGTCGTCCCTGAAGCCTGGAGGAGGAAGAGGACACTGGATTACTTTTCAAGCTACTGGCTCAGAGCGGACTGCGCAGCTAGTGCGGCCTGTTAGGTTTCAAATTCTGTAGCCTGTCCAACATCGGAAACAGTGCATGGAGTCCAAATGTGAATGTGCCGGGCAATTTCAACGCTAACAGACTTGTAACGTTTCTTAGGAAAGAAAAATAAAAAGTGAGCTGTTTAAACCTCAGCTTGCAGGAAAGTGGCGGAAACTGCTCCCCCCAAGACTGTAATAAGGCTTACAAACAAAAATCCTCAAAGCTCATTTTATTGTCTTCTAATATAAACCTGATCATTAAAAAGATAAACCTGAAATGTTAAAAGTTACAATTTAGAACGCAACACCCAAGGAAAGCCAGACACGAAGACAAAATAAAAATACGACGTCACCTCTGGGTGACGCTCCCCACTTGTCGGTCTCTGCTGCGTGGCGGGCGTGCACACTCTTAGAAGCCCGCACCTGTGCGGTCAACAAGGCAGTTACCGGGCAAGGCTCACCCCTTTCGCAGAGCGGAGCGGGGCTCGCCGGGGAGCGGAGCACCTCACCCCCAAACTGCGCCACCTCCTGCGGCGGGCGAGGGGGACGGGAGGTTTTGTCCCCGGCCCTTCAGGAATCTGCTGGAACAGTCAGCAAAGTAAACCGCGCCTCAGGCAACTGTCAGGAACGTGGTGACTCTCATCTTGTGGAGAGAAGCCGGTTTTCTCCACAGGCTGTGAGAAGTGTAAGTTTTCTTCAGTTTTGTATTTCACGGAACGACTTTCATTTGGAGGGGGTTTGAGCTGATTAGCCTTTTAACAGAACCGCCTACTGAGGGGAGAGTGAGCTTCCGGTAAAAATTTAAGAAATAATACTGTAATTAAACAAACCAGTCTGCCCCCTCTCGGCCCCCGAAGAGGACTTTTTCCTCCAAGGACAGCACCGCGGCTCAGAGCTCTGGAGGAACACACGATCTTCAGTCTACACGGTCTGTCCCCATCACTCGCAGATTTCGTATCTGCCAATCTGCCTCCTCGCTCGCCTCTGTGTGCGTAGCCCTGCAGTTAATTCTGGCCCTTCCGCTTTGCTAGCCGTGCACAGAGCCGTGGACATGTGAGTCGCCCGACACGCGGGTCTCCCAGCTGAGGTCCAACAAAGCAACGCTCTGCCTTCTTGTTTCAGCTCAGGCCATAAACAGGTGCCTTTTCAATCTATTCAGGGCCAGGTTTTTGCTCTTTTGGGCTTTTCCTTGGCGATTTCGCGGTGGAAAGTGGCCCCCGCACATGGTGCCCAAGAGTGGCCGAGCGTTCCTAAGTGCAGGAAGGCAGCCACGTGCCTCACGGAGGGCACACGCCTGGAGCAGGGTCTGGCGCTGCTGGCCCGGAGCTCCGCGTGAGAGCCACCGTATGGAGGAAGTATGGGGTCTTTTAACAGAAATACATGCAACAAGGTTCTGTACTGATCAGCTAACAAAAATATTGTGACCAGAGGCTCACAGGAACCTGACCTTGTCATTTCCCCTTAGGAACAAGGGTTCGGTATCTGCTCATCTGGTGTTCAGTGCTTTTAAACGTAACTCCCCTGAATATGAAGAATCAACTCTGTTTGCAAGGGCGGGGTTTTTCTGTTCTTTACGGGTGGCCAAGGAATTTGGAAAGAGATCAAGTTATCTGAAACCCGGCTCAGCAATGGAGTGGGACAATATAAATTTTAACCAAACAAGTAACGAAACCAATCTCAAAGAAGATTCAGACCAACAGGAGCACTGACTTGGGGAAAAACACACTGGGATGTAGATAGTCAGGTAAAAGGCTCTTTACAGACTCTTTTACACCAGAGCTTACGCTGTTCGTTAAACAGGCTTAACTGGGAATCAAACACTTGACTGACATTTCCCCCAATAAGCTGCGAAGCGTACCGTTCCACGGGAGGACAGAAGTTACTCCCCCGGGACCATAACTTTTGCTCTCAGCGTGTAGCATGCCATCAGCTCACAGCTACACTGACAAGGCACATAAACGCAACTGCCACTTAGTCCGGGTGCCCCACACAAAGTCCGGTAGGAGGGGAAACAGCCAGCGCACACTTACAGCAGGGGACCACTCATTTCAAAATCTCTCATGACAGGAGCAGGGGAAGACGACGAGGGGGAAGCAAGGTCTGACGTGACCAAGAATCTTTTCATTAAGTTTGAGACAGATTTTTAGGAGGCACACGATCCATATGAGCCTTCCCAGTTTGTTTTTTTAACAAAGTCTAGTTCAACATATTTGGCTACTTCTGGGGGTGGGACTTTGCTTTCTTCCTGTGTTTTTTGGTATTGCTTGAATCTTTTTTTTTTTTTTTAATGTTTACAACGATCGTATGTCATTTAAAAAATAGCACCACTCTGAAGAGTAAAAAAGATCTATTTTCGCAAATAATGTATATATGCATCACTCCCCCACGTGGGCACCTCTGCATTGAGACAACACCAGACACTGCAGTTTAACGCTGCACTTGGCGGGTGGCGAGGTAGTTTCTCTGGCTGTGTTCTCGCTTCAGAAATAAAAGCCTGAGCTGAGCGAAGGCAGCAGTTCCTTAGGTGACCGCCACCGTTCCAGAGCCTACACACTCCCGGCTATGCCTGCGGTCCCGGGGAATCCACAACGGGCAGGTCCCAGACCAGCACTCAGCAGGCCACTACCGGCTGCACTCGGACTGCCTCTGAGAAGACATCTGCTGCATGTTTCAATCAGAGACTAGCTTATACATAAAATTACAGGTTTACTGGCTCATACTGTACTTTTATGAATAAGCTCATTTCTGACTGGCTATAGGATTTTTAGAATTAAGTTATTCAACAGATACAAGCGGTCATCTGTTTAGTCATAGTACTGGAAATGACCTTCTCAAAATTTTGGTCTTCAACAGCTTGTGCCAGTTCTTCCCATACTTACCAAACATTATGTGCCGAACTTTGTTTGATGGGGGAGGGTGACAGGGTAGGTGGGTGGGGCACTGATGTTAACCCCTCATACAGCGGAGAGTGCAGAGTTTATAGAAAACGGACTAGTTTCTCATCTTTTACCTTTCTGTTACAACTGATTTTTTTAAATCACATATGCGAATTGTTTTTATTTAAAAAAAAAAAAAAAGTACAGAGATGAAGAAGTGTTTAGGAGATCAACCCTTCAAAGCAGAGGCCCGACATGCAAACCGACCTCTTGAGGGGAGACCAGGAGGCACCTGGTGGTGTGCCTTAGTACGAAGGCTTACTTTTACTCTGTTCCTTTTAAGAGAAGGAACAGAGTCGATCGTGTCCACCAAGAAGGGATAGGAGTTCCGCGCCCTTCCAGAAAAATAACCGGTCACCACGACTTTAACCATGGAAGAGGGAGCCACCAAGAACCACAGTTATGGTCAAGAGGCTTTCTGTAGGCTTCCAAAACCTCCGCACTTTCTATTTATACCTTCCCGCTAGAGCCCCCGAGGGGATTTCCGACACAAAGGCCAGAGGGGAACTACAGGCTGAGCAGGTGGGGGCCGGTCTGACTCGCCCGGGGTGTGGAACCTCTCAAGTCCTAACCCAAACGCTGAGGTTCTAACAGGCGTCCTGTGTGCCTGGGCACCCTTCAGGGAAGTGTCACTTGCGGAACGAACTAAAGGAGTGGTCCGCGGCCAGGCGGCTACTCACAATAAGCGTACCACAGCAGCAAGGCCACTGAAAAGGGTTAAGTCGTGATACTTAAATACTGATACCGGAATTGGAGTCATCCCGGGAATCCCATCCACCTCTAGATTCTCGAGAGCCACCCATTCCTGAGGACACACAAAAAAGATAAAGGTGAGGCCGTACCATTACCCTGCTGTACACACATGGAAAAATTCACTGGGAAGACGGACAACTCATGTGATGAGAAGTTCAAAAGAACTGTACGAGTTTTTGTTGCCAATAGGAAAACAACAACAACAACAACAACAAACCCAGGCTTGTGGAAGCACCATCCGTTCGTTCTTAGATTTTTCCACGTTTTTCAAAGCTCACCAAAGCCTATCAGACCGGCAAGATGGTTCTAACCGTTGTAACCAGTGGGCGTACAGCAAGTGTTATGTTCAGTTTTAGAAGAACCAATCACCTCTGTCATCTGGTCCACCTTTCCTGAATCCAAAGCCACCTTTGTCTTGTTTTCTGCCCTCTGCAATGTCCACACGAAGTGACCGGTCACCCAACAGCTGGTAAGGGGAAAACAGTGTAAGTACAGGCAGTAAGGACATCTCACCTGTAACGTGACACAGAAACTGGTGACACTTACCGCACCGTCGTACGTCAAGGCTTCCTTAAGGGAATCCACCTCATCAAATTCTACATAGCAGAAACCTGTAAGAGAAACGAGCCCCAATTTCCTCAGGGAATTCTGGTTTAAGACAAGGTGGGATCCCTGTCTGTCCCATTTCCCCACTTTTGTTGCATCTAAGTGACAGCTGACTAGTAGAGCCTAAAAGAGAACTTGTACTTTCCGGTAAACAGAAGATACTAGACTGGGAGTCCTCCCTCTCAATTATATTCTACCAGAAAGTGCCAACCAGGCATTGAAATGGTAGCTGTGTTTTTATAAAGCTTTCTTTTTACAAGTTTTAACCGTAATGTTAGACCCTTTCCTGGGCCACTGAAGAGCTGACTTCTGAATGACTTTAGCTTCTCCCTCTACCTCCAACACTCTTTCCATCCCCTTCCTTGCAGCCTGGAGCCTTCAGCACTCCCCCTGCCCCGCTCTGCTCACACCACACCCTCTCACCGCTCCCCGAGTGGCCCCATCCCATGTGATGACTACACCTCACCTGCAAAGCCCAGCAGACCACAAGTGCTCTGAAGGCTTGGGTCCAAACTCTTCCTGTTCACCATTTGCCCACCAACTACTAACAAAAAGAATGTACTGCTTGGCTGGGGAGTCCCCACCCTGGCCCCCCGAAATGGAGTCAAACTGGTCTAGAGTACGTGTGGAAACCACCTGCCACGTTCAAAGAGGCCACAAGAGCCCAGTCACCCATCTCACACCTCAGTGCTGCTCAGAGGATGACCCTCTAGTACACAAACTAAAACTTGCTGCTCTCCCCCCCAAGCCAGAATTCCTCGCGCCTCTAGGAGGCACACTGGGCGAGCCCGACTTCCCCAAGCCGACCGGGTACACTTATTTTCATCGTCGGAGCACTTGTTATAACAGGGCTTCAGGTTCTAAAGCCAAGAACACTTTCAAAGTGATACAAGTGCCACCTACACACAAAAGTGCTCAGATAAGCGAAACCTCTGCTTCTCGCACAGCTCTCTCATCGTAGTCACTCTGTACTCGTCCCGGATGCTCTTTGGGACGAAGAATGTAAACGGAATGTCCTCGAACCTCACCCCATGCCCTCAACACCGAGCACATTTCCCTTCAGGGACTCGGGAAAGCTAGAGGCTGATGCTCCTGTGACTCTTCCTGCTTCTGCTTCCCTGCTCCCGCGCCTCGGAGAGACTCATCTATAGACACGGACTCTACCCGAATTTTGAGCCAACCCTCTCTCTCCCAGACACACACTCCCAAGTCACAAAGGTACAGTGACGATATTTATCAGGTTCTCTTTTGAATTCTATACAAATACTTAGATTACAGGAAAACGACAAAGAAAAAAGCCACGAGTCGGCCAAGGTGAAATGCACCTGCAAAGTCCCCTGTTCTATCTGCTCACTTCCCTCCCGGGGAACTCCTTCCCTGGCAGACTGGACTGCTCGTCAGGCAAAGAGCAGATTTACTTGGTCATGTACTGCATATTTTGACAAATAAGATCAGGTGTAAAACACGTCCCCCCCAAGCAGAACTGAAAGCCTTATGGGTTCAAGGGCTATGTTTATTTCAGCTACTTGGACAGGCAAATATTTAAAACATTTTCACAATTAAAGCCCTCTGGTTCCCCAACATTTGGTTTAGACCCTCCCTCTATAAGAATATACAATAAGAATTCCCCCAAACTCACCTTTAAATTTGTCTGTGTCTTTGTCTCTGACTAGCCGTACACTCCTTATGCTGAGATCCTTAAAGATAGCATCTATGTCGCCCTGAACGGTATTAAAAGGTAGATTTCCTACATATGCTGTGTAGGGGGGCTCTGTGGGCAGCTCCTTCTGGCTCCGGGAACCATGGCCACCAGCACTGCCACGGGACCTGGAGGGGAAACAGACAGGATTCAAGTCTACTTGCCCCAGGGCAGGGACAAGGATAATGTCTTCCGCTCAGCCAGACCAGTCATATGAACCACTCCACTTGACTGTACAATAGCACCTTGAAATTATCAAGAGTATCCCAAAATATCACTTACGGAAAGGGTACCTATTGTTTGGGGACAGAAATGTCCACAGAAACACAGAATCTATGTAAACAGACATTGCCCTGGAAAATCACATCCAAATGGAACATATCCCTCTTTGCACGACTGGTCAGTGTCTGCGAGATGCTCATATCCTAAAACCTCAGCAGACCCTCTCCTCCCTCACACTTGGTACCACTAACACGTGCAGAAATGGACAGTCCAGACTTCACACTGTTCACAGGAAGGATTTCTAAAGCTGCTGAGTCTAACCCATTCCTAACATACCTGCTCCTTGCTACTGTCAGATTACGGATAATACAAGCTGGGGAGGGGCAGAGGAGAAAGGGGGACAGAGGATCCGAAGCAGGCTCTGCACTGACAGCAAGAGCTGACTGTGGGACGTCAACTCAGGAACCGTGAGATCACAACCCGAGCCGAAGTCAAACACTCAACCAACCAAGCCATCCAGATGCTCCTTAAAACTCATCTTAAAGGAGTCTCCTAACAAAGATCTGCCCAAAGCCATCCTTTTCAAAGGGGAAGCATAAATAAATACACGTCACGGAAAGTAACGTGGTTTTTGAACCATAGATTGCTTGAGATAACGTGAAAGAAATCTGCCATCCTTCCTATCATTCTTTATGACATTTTCTTAATAGATCAAAATCATGATGTAATTCTTAGATGACTAGAGTTTTTAAGTTTAGTAACTCAGAATTTTGCTACTTCCCAATAGGAAATTCTACATTTTGTTTTCAACTGAACTGCATCTCACCTGCTCTCAGTACCCCCACCCTACAAAGTTGAGTAAGTGGGACTTATTTTTGCACTTCAATACCCTTTGCAACACCACTGTTCTTTTTTTTAAGTTTATTTATTTTTAAGAAAGAGGGAGAATGAGCCAAGGAGGGGCAGAGGATCCAAAGCAGGCTCCAAGCTGACCGCAGAGAGCCCAATGCGAGGCATGAACTCATGAACCCCAAGATCACGACCTGAGCCGAAGGCGCCCCTGCAACACCACTGTTCTTATCTCAATAACCCTAAGCCCTAAAATACTTTCAATAAGATATTCTTTGAGATTGAATACTAAGTAAGATACAGTAGAAGCAAACTTTTGGAAAACTATCAAAACACAGGATGGATTACAATTAATAACCTTAAATCCATTTATTCACGACATCTGATGGAAACAGTCCCCTGTCCTCAAGCAGCTCACAGGTGAGCGGCACATGTAAAGCACACTGCGTGTGCTTTATATGTACGTGTTTGTGTGTATATGTACGTGCATATACAGAAGGTGAAAAGTTACAATGTTCTAGAAATTCAAGGTGAAGGTGCCAATGGAGAGCTGATGAACTCAGCAGGTGTGCATTGGATGACTCGGGAAAATGTAGGGAGGAAGACTTGCTCAAAGGGCATGTGGAACATCTCCAAGGAACTTATGCAAGATGCTGGCTGCGGGGGCCCAGAAGGTGGGGTCACGGCTCTGAGTTCAGGCAGCCAGGTAAGCCTGGATAAGGACTTGGGGGGGGGGGACGGGAAGGGGGTAGAGGGAGGTAGTGCCAGTCAGATGGCAGAGGCACTAAGAAGAATGCAGCAGGATAAGTAGTAGTTTCCGGCCTTGGGAAGATGGAAGAATCCTGTTTCAAGTAGGCAGTACTTAAGAGCTAGACATGTGGAAACCAACCCAGCCCATTAACCTGCTTACTTCACCCGAGCCTCACAAAACTGCCAGCGGCTTCCTATTCCAGATTTCCCCAAGAATCACTGTAGTCACCCTGAATGCTGCCCTATCTGATACAGTTCTGTGGGACTTTAGCATGTTTTACAGGACAGGGAGGGCAGCCAGGGCAGCGGGACACGGACCATCTAGGTAGATTCTAATTTACTGTCTCCGACAGTTACAAAGCTAGAAAAGTAGAAGTCTCCAGGGTGCCAGCAACTTGAGAGACCAGGGCGGGGACACAAACCACAGACAGTGCACATGTGCACATGCATGTAATAAAAGATACATCCAGTCAGCAACCCACCAAGAAAACACACACACACACACACACACACACAAAACCCAAACGTCAGGAAATTCTGAGCTAAAACTCCTATGATACCTTTGACACTAACTTAAGTTTACAAGGGACTATTATCTAAACAAGCTGTGTTACACAAAAGCACTTTCTAAAACAGGTTAAAAAACAACACAGGCAAAGAAGACTCATTTGACACCTTTGTCAGCTTGGTGTAGGACCTCTTCCAAATGACCTCTGTCCTTCAGTTTCTTTGTCTGTGACTTCATAAATATATCAAATCTTTATTTTATAAAGTTTAAAACTGACCATAAAACACCTCATAAATCCTGATTGCTTTATAAAGTTTAATAGCAATTCCAAAGCATTATGGGGAGACTAAGCACGCTCCAGGCGACACTGCTGCGGCAGAAGCAGGCAGACACGCTGCCGTGGATACAGAGCAGCCAAGCAAAGCAGCAGGTGCAGCAGGCCCGCCCCTGCTCCGAAGGCCCAGAAGGCCCACGCTACAATTCCCCAGGCCGTATCACGCCCCCTCTGCTCAGCAGCAATCCTTCCAGTTCATTACTGCTTCTGACCATCCCTTAGGGACAGTCCCCTGCTTCTTATTTATTTTTTTAATATTTTATTTATTTTTTGAGAGAGACAGAGACAGAGACAGAGAGACAGCGTGAGCAAGAGAGGGTCAGAGAGAGGGAAATACAGAATCCAAAGACAGGCTCCAGGCTCTGAGCTAGTTGTCAGCACAGAGCCTGACGCAGGGCTCGAACCCATGAACTGCAAGATCATGACCTGCGCCGAAGTCGGACGCTTAACCAACTGAGCCACCCAGGGGCCCCAGTCCCCTGCTTTTTAAAATAACATATGCAAGTTTTAAAGTTTATTTATTTAGAGGGAGAGCGAGAGCAGGGGAAAGGCAGAGAAACAGAATTATAAGCAGGGTCCAAAATGCCAGTGCAGAGCCCGATGTGGAGCTTGAACTCACAAACCGTGAGATCATGACCTTAGCCGAAATCTAAAGTCTGATGCTTAACCAACTGAACCATCCAGGCTCCCCAATATATTCAAGTTAAAAAAAATTTTTTTAATGTTTATTTTTAAGAGACAGAGACAGAGCATGAAGAGTGGGAGGGGCAGAGAGAGAGAGGGAGACACAGAATCTGAAGCAGCCTCCAGGCTCCGAGCTGTCAGCACAGAGCCGGACGTGGGGCTCGAACCCACGAACCACAAGATCATGACCTGAGCTGAAGTCGGAAGCCTAACCAACTGAGCCACCCAGGAGCCCCATATTCAAGTTTTAAAATAATAAATGACAACCTCAGTAACTTAGGAAATCCAAATTTCAACTCTAAGTATGAACAAAATCCTTTACAAGACAAATCACTTTTCTTCACTCACATCATGTCCGTGAAGTACAGAGAACAGTACAGAGGGCACAAACTTAAGATTCAGTCCCTGCCCTCAAGGAGCTGAGAATTCAACTGAGGGGGTCCAGGCATCCGGAAACGAGAAATCACAGCTCAAACAAAGACTGCAGACAATCTGGGTGACAGTCACAGGGAGCAGTGTCCCCAGGGCCGCAGGGCGGAGGAACAGGAACTGGGACCCTTGCGTCCTGTGGCACACAGGGAAACACTGACCTCCTAACAAGGCGGGTTTACTTCGAATAAGTCGGCCAGTAAGTAGGAGGCAAGTAGCCTGGAGCGACGGTTGCTGATAAGGAACAAGTAGATGCCAAGAGAAAAAGTGCTCCAGGCTTCCGTGCCAAGTATGAAGGATAAGGAAAAAGAAGGGATGCACACTAAGCTATTTTCTGGGGAAGGATTTTATCAAGACTTCTAGGTGCCACCGGAAGCTACAGAGAATTTAAGCACTGTTGCTACCACTCTTGTAAAAACCAAGACGGAAGCCAAGACACCCAAGTACAGAGTATGAACCCTTCTCGGATATTTGCAACACTAGACGTTCTCCTCTTACGGTTAAGGACACGGCATCCTTAGGGCTGATCGACAACTCTTTCAGGTCTCCCAGGTGCCACCCAGAAACACATACTAGCGCATATCATATTGTTTGATGCGTGGCACCATGCTGGATCCTGTGTAAAACTCACAAAGACTGCCTTTGTAAGAGTAGAAAGCAAGTAAGCAACAAAGTCCACTGGTCATGCTTAAAAAGAAAAGAGTAATGGTTAGGATGTGCAACCCATCGGGTTTCTAGAAAATACCCAAAGAAGACTGAACTCTCAAAAGCCAAGCTCTCATTTCACGTAGTTTTACCTATTTTATTCAGATTTCCTTAGGTTTTTTTTTTTTTTTTAACCTCATGTCCTTTTTCTGTTCCAGGAGCCCATCCAGTCCCCCATTACATTTTAGTTGTAACTTAGGTTTTTAAAAACTAGTCCCAGGCAACTTGAATTAAAAGCATTTTATATCCAAGTAGATCTCCCTCTGCTAGATGGATGCATTCTCCAAGGCCTTCAATCAACATTCACAATTAAACCCCTTCTTGATAACT
>CM053564.1:28196408-28237266 GCA_028646485.1 Cryptoprocta ferox
CCCCCCCCCCCCCCCCGCAAAATAAAAGTAAAAAAATTTTTTCTTAAAAAAAAAAAAAAGTAAATAAAATAATCCAGGAGCTTGTGAGGAAAGTGAAGGGAGGTACAGATGAAATAAAAGCTGTCACTTTAAAGACCGGGTAACAGGTACATGAGGTGGATTATATTGGACTCTTCTTTGTACTTTAGATTTTCTGTAGTCAAATCTTTTGCAGATTCAAATAGGCCAATTACATGAAGCAATCTTTGAGATAACTGTACAAAACTGAACATGAACTGGGTAACAGAAAAACTAGTTAAAAAGAAACCCCTGTTTCTAATCAGTTAGAAACATGTACTCAAGTACTAAAAGTATTTTAAGACAGAATGACAGGAAGGCTGTGACTGGCTTTAAAATATTCTATCCCTGGGGGCACCTGGGTGGCTCAGTCGGTTAAGCATCCCGACTTTGGCTCAGGTCATGATATTCATGGCTCTGTGCTGATGGCTCAGGGCCTGGAACCTGCTTCGGATTCTGTGTCTCCCTCTCTCTGACCCTCCCCTGCTCATGCTGTGTCTCTCTCTCTCTCTCAAAAATAAATAAAAAACATTTTTAAAAAATCAAAAAAATTTCTATCCCTGGATGCCTGGATGGTGCAGGAGGTTCAATGTCTGACTCTTGATTTTGGCTCAAGTCATGATCCCATGAGGGCGTGGATCAAGCTTGCTTAAGATAGTCTCTGCCCCCCTCCCTCTCTGCCCCTCTCCCCCCAATCGCATCACGCTCTCTCTCAAAAAAATAAAAAATATAATTCAATCCCCTCCTCACAATGGGGAAGACTGATGAAAACAGGGAACAGCAAAAAGGTTTATAAAGTTAAATGAATGGAAATGAAGAGTTGCTTAATGGGAAGTTTCTGATTGTCACTGTGAACATTAGTGCCGCTTAGAAATGGTCAAAGTGGTCAGTTTTATGGATACATTTTAACACACACACCCCCCCTGAAAGAAATGAAACCAGGGAATGGCTACATAGGTTCGATACACTAGTTTCCACTTCTGTTTATATGTGAAAGTGTTCAGATTCATTTTTAAGTTTATTTATTGAGAGAGACAGAGCCCGGCGATGGGGGAAATGTGGGCACAGAGGGAGAATCCTGTGCCATTAGCGCAGAGCCGAAACCAATAGTTGGGACCCTCAACCGACTGAGCCACCCAGGCACCGCTGAAAATGTTCATTTTTAAGCGTTCCATGAAATGAGCAACTGGTAAATTCTGGCTTAATCTAAACCACACTGACCTTCCTCCATTAACAGAAATTACTAGGCTCAAGGAGCAATCCTCTAACACTCTCAGACAGCCTCTGTAAACACTAACATGTACTTCCTGTGGCTCTGACTGTGCCTGCCAGGACCACACCCTTCTTCATTTAACAGTCCCCCAGCGCCTTACTGGCTGCTGTGTTTTGAGACCTGCACTGATCTTGCAACTGACCTCAGCATGAATCAAGGCAGGGGCACCAACCTGCACTATTACTCACGCTTCATCATGCAGTATTTGCAGAGAGAATGGAGCCTGCGAGCTTCAAATCACAACGTCCCTGATAAAGCAGTAAAAGTGATTAATTTTACTAAATCTTGACCCACTTTTTAATATCCTATGTTTCGAAATGGGGGCAAAGCACTTTTGCGGCTTACAGAAACATGATGGTTTTCTCCAGGAAAAGCTCGCAAGCACGCAAGTGAGTTACAAGCTGAACTGGCTACGCTTTGTCCTGGGACACCATTTTTACCTAAGTATCAAACTGTGGCTATTCAGACTTAGGTATTAGGCAGACGTTTTCTTGAAAATGAGGTGAGCCTGTCCTTCAAAGAAAATGAACAGTATCTGTTGCCAATGATAAAATGCGGGCTTTCAAGCAAAAGAATAAAGTTTTAGAAAACTTGTACCATCAACATAATCTTAAAAGCCTCACAATACCTGAAATTTTCTGATAAAATCAGCTGTGATATTAATAAACATGACTTGATACTGTACAACAAAACGCACTAACATTTGGAAGATCTGCGTAACTCAATGAACTGATCTTTTCCAGCTAACCAATGCCTCATGTTACAAGATCACGCACTCGTAAAAAATCCACTTGAAATATAAAATGATCAATGGATTTTAATATAATAGTATGATGAGGTTACTAGGTGAAGTTTCAGATTCCACGCTGCAACTAACTTTTGTGGAAACTACCACTTGTCCAGTTTTGGTATAGGACCAGAAAAAAAATACCCCCAATTATCTGAAAAGGCTATTAAAATACTACTTTTTCCAGCTGCTTACCTGTGCAAGGCTGGATCTTCTTGTACGTCAACCAAAGCTTCCTATCTCAAGAGTGAATACAGAGGCAGGTATGAGATTCTATTAAACCCAACCCTCAAAGGGCTCCAAAAATGCAACTGATTAACTACCGAAGAACAGCGTGCAGGACAGGGGAGATGACAGTCTCCATCTACCCTGTACTGGAATACAAGACTGAACTGGGGGTGCCATGTTTTCAATGTAGCATAAACACACTAGAGCGTATCCAGAGGCCCCCACCAAGGACTTTTAAGTTTATTTATATATATAGAGAGAGAGCATGCGCGCGGCGCAAAGAGAGAGGGAGAGAGGGAGAGAGACAGAATCCCAAGCAGGCTCTGCACCCTAAGCAAAGAGCCTGATGCAGGGCGTTCAAACTCTAACTGGGAGATCTTGACCTGAGCTGAAATCAAGTCAGACCCTCAACCGACTGAACCACCCAGGCACCCGCCCCCCTCCCCATTTTAGAAATCACAACATGGGGAAAACTTCAAAGAACCAAGGACATTCAATTAAAAAAGATAACCCGTAGGTATTACAGCTGTTAAGTTCTATCAAAATCAAGCAATCACACTTATTTCATACGCGGGTCTAACCAGACGTACAAATGAAAGGCAGAGGCTGGCATGGCGTCCTGTCCAACCCTCTCAACTTCTAGGGGAAGCTGGAAACTGGAAGAGGGGGAAGAGGACACTCCCCCCGTTTCTGGGAAGACTAACTGAATCAGCCGGACATCCTCCCAGAACACTAAAGGTTAACTTCAAATAGAAATACACATGTTAACAATATACCAAGAAAGTCTTTAGAAATCTCAGAAGCATTTGCATTAAATATTCTAAGCATAAATTTTGCAACAAACCAATAATTTAAAGAACAAATTAGTTAGCACTCTACTCAAAATGTTTCATGCCTATAAAATGAATAGATTTCTCTTACTTGGCTTTAGAAATACAGCCAGGAAAGTAAAAACTCGTTAATTCAACAGAACTTTTCCCATTCTTACTGATGCAAGGGAAACATTTTAAGAACTAAAAAACTGTAAATCAAGAGCTACGAATGGTTAAGTGTCGCAGACACTGTGCTGCATGTTTGGACATTTCACTTAATACTCCCAATAGCCCTACAGAGGAGTTTTTCTTACACGGGGGTAACTGAGGCTGAGAGGTAAAGGACCTTGTTCCAGATCACACAGCTAATACATGGCTCAAGGCTCAGCTGACCCTCAAGCTCCGGTCTGCCCGATTCCAAAGCTAGGGCTTTTCCTCACACTGTGTCAGAGGCTGTTCATACAACCAAGTCAAGTATCTGTGGTAACAATTTTCACAGAAGACAATGATTCGGAATCGAGCATTGGGAGGCTGGGGAGTGGAGAGAAGGTCATAACCCCAGGCCACCTGGCATTTGGCAGGCAAACAGGATTTTAAGATACAGTTTTTTAATGCTTCTATGGATCCTACCAGTGCAAATAGCTACCACTGTTTATACCCTGCTTTCTTTCCCCATATTAGTCTTAAAATATGCTTAGAGGGGCGCCTGGGTGGCCAGTTGGACATCTGACTCCTGATTTTGGCTGGGTTCGTGATCCCAGGGTAGTGGGATCAAGCCCCACGTGGGGTTGGGCTCCATGTGTAGAGTTTGCTTTGGATTCTCTGATAGTCTCTCTCTACTTCTGCCCTTCTGCCCTGCTTGCACACCCCCTTTAAAGAAAAAAAAAGTTAAAAACTCCAATCCACCCCCCCAGAACTTGATAAAGAATACTCAGTGAAATTTAAGAAACAAAACAGATAAACATAGGGGAAAGGAAGGAAAAATAAGATAAAAAGAGAGGGAAGCAAACCATAAGAGACTCTTAAACGCAGAAAACAATCTGAGGGGTACTGGAGGGGTGCTGGGTGGGGGGATGGGCTAACTGGGTGAGTGGCATTAAGGAGGGCGCTTGTTGGGATGAGCACTGGGTGTTGTATGTAAGTGACAGATCACTAAATTCTACTCCTGAAACCATAATTACACTATGTTAACTAACTTGGATTTAAACAAAAACTTAAAAATAAATAATAAATAAATCTAGATTAAAAAAAAAAAAGAATACTTAAATATGTAGTTTTAGTAGGTACCCTTTTCAGGGATCTCAATTCTTGCTACCTCCAAGTTCCAGTCTAATTCCCAGAATTGATGGTTTTAGGGTGGAGCACCCAAAAGCATGTTATAGTCAGAAATGTAAAATCCTATTACTCTCCACTTCATTGCCATCGGCAAATAAAAGAATTAAAACCCAGGAAAGAAAATTTAGCAAACTACAGACCAAAACACTCAAGATCTAGTACAACCAACTCTTGGTAATTTGGAATTGTGATTGATTTGCCTTTGGGGCAACAATGCAGTCCCAGGCTCTGTCACTGACTGCTGGGGACACGTCTCTATGGGTCGAGAAAATAAGGCAGTCGCTTAACACTGCCTGCTGACAACAGCGCTGGATATTACATACAATACGGAAGACACCCACAGGGAATGTGTAATTATTAAAACCAAGTTTTTAGATAACGGCTGCATTTCAAACCTACTATTCCTTTCACTTGTGACCCAAGTGGTTTACAGTTGAGACCTCCTACTAGCTAAGGTGTTTTAGACTAAAGGGACGGACGGTCCCTTGGTACAAAAGTACCACACAAAGCAGTGCAAAACTGGCTTTCCAGAAGCGACAATCTTCTACAATGCCTAAGCACCGTGTCTGACCCTAAGCAAACAGCACTGAGACACTGACGGGAAACACAACTCAAGTAACGATATAAATTATCACCGAAGGTTACCAACTAGCCTACCACCTTGGAGGGCCAGGAACTGACAACTCCAGATCGGATGAAATGAAAGTAACAACAGAGTCCGGAATAGGAAAGCTTTGGCCCAGACCTCCCTGCTACAGGTCTGGTCCTCTGTGAAGTTTCTGGACTCACTCCAGACACTGTCTACATAAACACACGAATTCATCGATAGGTTTTTAGAACTGCTTTTAGGAAATGAGTGGCATTTCCCATGTACTTTTAATATGAATGTGGAGTTAAAAGGAAAATTCGAAGATCAGATGTAGAAGATTTTTAACAGTAAAGTGACTTTTCACTAGAATGCTTAGGAAACGTGGAGTGCCAGCTATTCTCTCACACCAGGTTTTGGAGTCCATCTGGACACAAAGCTAACTCTCTTTGTCTTTTGATGTTTGAAGTAAAGAGTACCTGAAGAGAATTTTGATCATTTGCTACCGTCCAAGACATTGCAACTGTCAAAACAGGACATCCACTCAAGTCCGACTCAAACACCAGTGCAGCTAGCAAATCTGTCAAAAGGCAGAATATGGGGGGGGGGGGACCCCAGAAAACAAACCAAACACCATCTCCCAGATTCAGTTAATATAACTTATTTATTGTAGTCCCAAACCAACTAAAACTCCTCGGAGCTGCCTTAAATCAAACCACTCTGTTTAAGAGTTCAGTTTTCCTGGGCACTTTTAACGTTTCTTGAAACTAGAAAAAAAAAAAAAAATCCCGGTTACTAAATTTCAACAGGGCTTTAAGTGCAGATTTGATGTCTATGAACCTACCCCAAAGGCAACACTTTTACTGGTTCATCCAACATCTATTTCTTTTTTACTAGCAAATAAAACATTCTTTGAAATACCAGGTGGCTCCACCTTCCCCAACTCCCATATTCTAGAGTCATGAGTAACATTAGGCACAATCCCTCGCCAAAACAAGCCTTTGTTAGAGCCAGTCCCAATCCAAGGTATTAAAAGATCATTCTTCACCAAACAAAGATACTTTTGGGACTGAAACCCCGGAGACTGGACACCTCAGTAGGTACTATTGTGGTGTTATCCTGGGAACGTAATCCTTTCTGTAAAAGTACACAAAGGCCAAGTGTGTCCTTGACAAACAGCAAGATGTTTACAGCCGGTCTTCTAAACTCTGCATGAGCACAAAAAAAAAAAAAAAAAAAAAAAAAAAGGAAAGAAAAAAAATCCAGTGCGGATTCCTGCAATTAAACACCGTAAGTTCCTTATTCACTAGTGAAGTATTTCTCTTTCAGAGGAGGGGTCTCGATTTTACACAGTCTGTATACGACCAGAGTCAGAACGAGGCTAACTGCGATTCCTTCTCCCGGTCAGAAGGAGAAAACTAGGGAGAGAAAATTTTCTGCCAGCAAGCAGGCACGTCGCACCTGTCAAGAAGGCACTCTGACCCAGGGCACGGAAAAACAAAAAAAAATGTTATTATGTATTTTCTTTTGCTTGGTCTCCCACTCTCCCGGCGTGAGTCGGACCACTCCCGGGCTCTGGCCGCCAAATCCCTGCCTCACACGTAAGGGAAGGGAATCACCCCTCTCTCGACCTTACCCAGTCGGCTGGCCTCCTGGCGAAGCGGGCCAGGGCACCCGCAGCCCAAGCAGAGCACAGGAGGCCGGGCCCCGGACAGACCCCCGAGCCGGGCAGACGACGGGCCCCCGGCCCGCGCTGCAGCAGAGCCCCGCGCTGGCCCTGCCGTACTGGGGGATGGGGCTGGAAGCGGGAGCTCGTCCTCGCAGGCACTCAGTGCCGCTGCGGCCTGGCCTTGCGGCCACGGCAGCGGAAAGACGACACGTCGGCGGCGGCGGGAGACACAGGGACGGATCTGCGCCGAGAGTAAGACGCGGGGGAGCCTAACCGCCGCCGCCCCCTCCCCGAGCGCGCCATTTCTAGGCCCCGGCCCTCCGGGCGCCTCTCCCAGGCCTCCGCGGGCCGAGCCGGGCCCCCTACCGCCCGCCGCCCCGGGTGAGCGCGGGAAGGCCGCCACCCCGGGGCCCCGGACTCCGCCCGCCCCCGCGCTCCGGGGGAGGGGGGCCCGCGCACGCCCGCCTTACCCTCTGCCGCCGCCGAAGCTGCTGTAGGCCCGATCGTCGTAGGTATCGAAGTCCGCCATTTGCCGTCTCCGCTCCGAGAGGAACCAGGGTGAGCGAGGAAGGACCCCGCAATATAACTCCCCCCCGCCCCGCCGCCGGGGCTGTCCGCCGCGCCGCCTGATCGCAAATCGCACGCACGCACGCGCGCGCGCGCGCACGTACGCCGCGCCGCGCCGCGCCGGGCCTGGGCCGACCGGCCGCTCCTGGCCCGGCGCGCTCCGCGGCCCACGTGGTGCGGCGGCGCGTAGGCGGGACGCCGGGCCTCGCGCCCCCCGCCCATTGTGTGCTGGCCCCGGGGCTTCACCCGCGGCCGCCGGCTGCCCCCGCCCCGCCCCGCCCCGCCCGAGCGCGCCGGCCGGGCCCTCCCTCGGGAAGCTCGGGTGGCGGGCTCCGCGCGCTCCGACGGCCTCTTCGCGGGTTGGTCCGGGACCCTGCGCCCGGCCCGCTGCACTGCCTGCTGTCGCTCGGCTTTCCGTCCTCCAGACCTGGCAGGACCCCCCTCCCCGCCCCTCCCGCCACCCCCTGAGGCGTGTTCCTCTTGGCCTCACTCCGACACCCACACCAAAGTAAGGGCCACCTCCTCCGGGGAGGACCCCCCAGAGCTGGGCACTGGCTGAAAATGCACAGGGACTAAGGGCCCGGAAGGGGTGAGATTGGGGGTCAGGATCCGAGCGTGCGAGGCGGTGGGAGTGCAGCTGGGAATCCTGACTTCTGGGGTCTGTCTACGCCGGGCTTCGGTGTTGTTGGAGGGCGGGGGTGTGGAGGTGGGAGCGTGGGCTGCTGAACTAGCAAGAGTCGGCGCACCGCGCTTCTGCAGAGGTCATTTCGCTGGGCAAGAATTCAACGCGGACTTGAATTTCATCTTCTAGCGAAGCTTGGATATGCAACGAGAACGGACTACAGTGGCAGTTTCTCGGGTTTGTGATCGAGCCGATTTAAAAAGAACCTCGGAGTTTTTGCGGTGTATGCCCAGGACTTCTGTATTCAAGCAGTTTTTTGCTACTGTATCCCAGTGCTGAGATTGGCAGAACTAGGAAGTCATTTTTTTGCCTTCGCCTCTTATTTACAAGTGATAAAGCCACTTTGCTCTCGGATAGACCCCAAGTAACTTGGGCTCCGCCTCTTACTAGCTGTGTAACTTCTAGCAAGTTACTTAACCTCTTTTGTGTCTCAATTGTATCATCTGTAAAAGGGAAGGATATCAGCCACTTCGTGTGTAAAGATGAGCTGACGAAATGTTGGTAAAATTCCTGGTGCACGATAATCTGTTTTGAGCACCTGTCTCTATGTGTCTCGTGTCATTGTGGCTATTTGGTTTCTAATCTCCTTGCCCACTTTGAACTTGGACCCTCCCTCCACCCCTCTGCCCGGGAACTGCATTACTCCAAAAACGTACATAAATGCACGTGACTAAATGGAAACCTTATTATTTATTCTTATTTTCTTCCAGTTTTTATTGAGACCTTGATATTTATTCTTGAACGGCCTTACATTTTTTTTTTTTTATTACAAAGTCTCCCCGTTCATAGTTACCTCAAGGAGATTCTGGGGGACAGGAATCCATATTGAGAGTTATCTGCCATCTCCCGCAGGGCCCTGCATGAGGGAGAAGGGTGTAATTTATCATTAATGAAGTGAAAAGAGGGAAGACTTCCAGAAAGGCGGATAGCTGGGGCTCTTCCCAGTACTAGGACTGTCAGTGGATCACCCCCTTACCCCAGACTTAATCCTCCTTTCTCTATCCAGCCAGCACCCGACCAGCCAAAACCCTTTCCCTTCTTTTTGGTTCTCCAGCACAAAGCCTGCCTCCCACCCAGGATCTAGAGATTGACGCCAGCCCTAGAAAGTTCCATACCCTTGGCGAATACCTCCCTGGCAAAGTTAGATGCCCACCCTCTCCTGAGTTTGTCCTCATGAGCTTTGCTCCTGGTTTGCTCTCTTAACTCCTTCAGCAGAGTGGACGTCCAAGTCCTTACCAAGTTCCCGTGGGTCCTGGGGGTGTGGGGGTCCCCCAAAGGCCCAACTCAGACTCCACTTTCTCTGGGAACCTTTTATGTAGTGGTCGGGCCTGTGCATTGCTTTTCATACTGCTTGTGTTTAATCCTGGCCAAGCCACTTAGTACTAGCGTGTGACCTCAAGCAAATTGTGTCAACTGTCAGTTCTTTGTAAAACAGGAATAATAGTCATTGTGATAGCGGTTTGCAGTACTCAGCTATTTTTTTTTTTAGCTTTTTTTTTATAACGCTTTTTATTTATTTTTGAGAGACAGAGCACAAGTGGGGAAGGGGCAGAGAAAGAGGGAGACACGGAATCGGAAGCAGGCTCCAGTCAGCACAGAGCCCAGCGCGGGGCTTGAACCCTCAAACCATGAAATCATGACCTGAGCCAAAGTCGGATGCTCAGCCGACTGAGCCGCCCAGGCGCCCCAGTACTCAGCTGTTTTTAAGTTCTGAAATGTTGTTTTGTTGGTGTGATATTGTTAACTTATGTAAAATCTGAGTGCGAGTAATTTTTGGGTTGAGATTAAGGTCAGTGATTTAAACAGTCAATTTCTGAGAAAAGGCGTACTGACACCCTACAAATCTGTACAGTCCGCTCCTGTGTGAATCTCAGCGAGCATCTGTGTTGAGCAATTGCAAAGCTTCTGTTACCAGCATGTCACTCTAGGTCAGAGACTTTCCATATAAGTGAGTATGAGAAAAATTGAAATTGACTCATGCAATTCTCCCATCCATACATGATGAAAATAAAGAAGAAAACCAAGTACTGAATATGCTTTCTTTGTAACCAAAACTGAAGCTCACTAGCACTAAAAACGTGCAGACTTTCCCTCTCTCTCTACCTCTTCCCCGCTCGCAGTCTGTGCTCTCTCTCTCTCTCTCAAATAAATAAACATTAAAAAAAAAAAGTTAAAGAGGAGCTGGGTGGCTCAGTCCGACTTCAGCTCAGGTCACGATCTCACGGTTCTGAGAGTTCGAGCCCCGCATCAGGGTCTGTGCTGACCGCTCAGAGCCTGGAGCCTGCTTCAGATTCTGTCTCCCTCTCCCCTGCCTGCACTCTGTCTCTCTCTCACAAATAAATAAACAGTAAAAAAAAAAAAAAAAAAGAGAGGGGCGGCTCCGTCGGTTAAGCATCTGACTTCGGCTCAGGTCATGATCTCGTAGTCCATGAGTTCAAGCCCTGCATCGGGCTCTGTGCTGACAGCTGAGAGCCTGGAGCCTGCTTCAGATTCTGTGTCTCCCTCACTCTCTGCCCCTCCCCCTCTCGCACTCTGTGCTCTGTCTCTCTCTCAAATAAATAAACATTAAAAAAATGTACAACATAAAAAATAAAATGTGCAGACTTTGCAAAGTATCTCAAAAAACTTTAAAAAGATCTCAAATATATTAGAGAAGAGGTGGGGATGTTTGGATAAGAAGGATGCTTCACCTCTGTCTCCTTGGTCTGGTCTGTTTGCCATGGAGCAGTCACACTGTTTTCTTCAAAAACCAAAATCAAGGCGTGCCATAGCCTCTGCTGGGACCCTCCCGTCCTCCACTAGGAACCAGAGCCTTTTACTGTGGCCTGCTCACCTTCCCGCCCCTCCCGGCCTCCCCCGTGGCTCTCAGCCCAGCCACCTGGCTTCTTTGCTCTGTATGTCTGATGCCCCAGCCTCCGAGCCTTTGCACCTGCTGCCCCCCTGATACCCACATGGTGCCTACCTTTGCTTCCCTTAGGCTTCTGCTCCAAGAAGCCCTCTCTAACAGCTCTGTCTGAAATAGCAGCAGCCCCAGTTTTCCCTCCGCCCCCTCCCCCTTTTGTCCCTCTAGTTCTTCTCTCACCTAAGGTATTATCTATTGTTTTCTTATTTAAGGTCTGCCAGTCCTGAGATCAGGGGGTTTGTTTTGCTTGCTAATAAAGTCTTTTTTTTTTTTTTTTTGAAGTTTATTTTGAGAGATTCAGCCCAAGTGGGGGAGGGGCAGAGAGGGGGGAGAGAGAATTGCAAGCAGGCTTCATACTGTCCACGCAGAGCCTGACTCGGAGCTCCACCTCATGACTTCGAGATCATGACCTGAGTGGAAATCAAGAGTTGGATGCTCAATGAACTGAGCCACCGAGGCTCATTATAACCTTAAGGTTATAAATTTTGGCCGAAGTAGTCCTATAGCCATTTCCTCCCAGTTTTATCATAGGGTGTTCTCGTTTCCTCTTTGACTAGTCAATACCTTGAAGGGTATTTTCAAGTTTTGAATGCATGGGGATTTGCTTGGGTTTTCTCTTGCTGATTTCTCACTGTGTGGTATTGTGGTCAGAGAATATGATAGGCACAATAATATTTTTTTGGTATTAAGGCTTGTTTGTGACTTCGCATGCGGTCAGGTTTTGAAAACAGTTCATGTGTGTTCTCTAATTATCGCCTATAGAGTTTTATGAGGGTAGTTTATTTTTATTTATTCTTTTTAGATTTTTTTATTTTTTCTAAGTCATCTCTACACCCAACATGGGGCTTGAACCCACAACCCCAAGATCAAGAGTCACACACTCTTCCGACAGAGCCAGCCAGGCGCCCCTGTGAGGGTGGTTTAAATCTTCTTCTGTGTCCACACTAATCTTTGCCTGCTTGATCCAGCTCTCAACCGGTGGGAGAGGTATTTTAATACCTTTCACCATGATTGCGGATTTGTCAATGTGTTTTTGTAATTCTGTAAATTTTTGGATTTTGTATTTGGAGACTGTTATTATTTGCCTACAGGTTTAAATTCTTTTATCTTGGTCAACTGATCCTTTGAACATTATGTAGTAAGCCTCTTTATTCCTACTAGTGTTTTGTTTTGTTCTGTTTTTGCCTTAAAAGTCTGCTGGAATAGGTCCACACTAATGTGTGGGACACACATGCATACCAGATTTCTTTTGCCTCACGGTTTTCTTCATTTATTTATTTATTTGAGAGAGAGAGAGTGTGTGTGAGAGAGAGAAACTGAGCAGGGGAGAGGGGCAAAGGGAGAGAAGAATCTTAAGCAGACTCCATTCTCAGTGTGGAGCCCGACACAAGGCTCAATCCCATGACCCTGGGATCATGATCTGAGCCGAAATCAAGAGATAGATGCTTAATCGACTGAGCCACCCAGGTGTCTCACCTCACATGTTTTTCCGCCATCTCCTTCCATTTAGCCTTTCTGAATCTTTATGTTTTTAGGAGAGCCTCTTGTAAATAGCATCTGGTTAAATATTTTTAATAGCATATAATCATATAATCCTTTACTTGGCAAGTTAGTCTGTTTTCATTTATTGTGTTTACTGACGTATTTGAATTATTTGTGTCATCATATGAAATTGGTCAGTACCTTTTATTCTTTCCCCCAACCTTTCTTATAATACTAATGCTATTTCAAATATTTTAAACATTGTCAATTTATGATTCAACAAAGCTGAAAATTAATCCCAAACAAAACAGGAACCTTGGAACCCTCCTGGTTTTTTCTTTTTGTTTTAAGTTAGCTCTGTGCCCAATGTGGGGCTCGAACTCACAACCCCGAGATCAAGAGTCACATGCTCTACTGCCTGAACCAGCCGGGTCTTATTATGGACAGATAATCAGCATTTTTTCCCACTGGTAGTTTTAAACTTTTTTTTTTCTTTTTGCTTTTGCTATGGATATTCACCATGATGATTTCTAAATGAAGACTTACTCTTTCTAAGCACAGGTTTTAAAAGTTCTACTTGATTCTTCTCCACACCAGCCTCCCCGCCATGATGTCTTATTCTTTAGAGTTCTGATTCCTAACATTTCCCCCTTTAATCATTTGTTAAATCATTTTTATTGAATTACAACATACATCCGGAGAAATGTACAAATCATAGGTGCACGCCTCACTAACGTTCCAAAAGTGATCCAAGCCTTGGAACTGGCACTAGGGTCAGAACTCAGAACATTCTAGAATCCATGGAAGTCTTCTTCATGCTCATTCCCAGTCTCTTCTTCCCTCCAAAGGCCAATACTTTTTATATTCATTTTTTAAAAAGTTTTATTACTGTAATCTATACACCCAATGTGGGCCTTAAACTCACGACCCTGAGATCAAGAATTGCATGCTCTTCTGACAGCCAGCAGGGCACCCCTGTATTTGTTTTTAAGACTCATGTGCTGTCTCTCAGATCATTGTGTATTCTGGAGATCTTGGGCCTCTCATCTTCTGTTGGTTGTGCCCTCTGAGTTTCAATCCTAGTGAATTGTCTCCCCTGGGATTTTGACATTTCTCAGTGTGAGCTCATCCTTAGAGTGGCTGGTTCTTAATTATTCTTTCCTCCAATAAAATCCATTGCAGCCTGGGTAAAATGGAGTATGGCTTCAGAGATTTTTCCCTTTGCTTATTCCCCAGGAGTATCACCTGACCCAGCTCAGTCTTTACGTCAGCGTTTGGCTTGAGAGTTTCTGGACCTTCCCAGCCCAGTAAACCATGTGACGCTGGGCTGGGAGTTTGGGACTCTGGCTGAAACAGACAAGGCTTCTTGTCACCCACCTCCCTGCAGATGGGCACGTTTCCTCAAGTTCCCCCTTTCACTTTTCAGAGTTCTCAGATCCGACTCTGGCCCTGGGTGTGCCCCAAGGCTGACTCTTGTCCCCACAAGGGGACATAAGCCCCCGCTGCTCACCCCTTCCTCACCCGGGGACAGAAGCCTGGTGAGCTCATTAGCTGTCATCTGCGTGGCACAGTGCCCTCTTGTTTCTGGCATCTGAGGACGTCTCTTTCTTTTGTGCGAACTCAACTGTGCATTTGAGATCATTTCTGTTCTGTTTCATTGACCATTTGAAGGCGTTTGTGAGGAGAAAAATTTCAGGTTATTATAGTATGCAAAACCACGAACACCTGAAGAGGTCGGTGAGCTGTTGAGCACTTGAAAGGTAACTAATGTGGCTGTGGAACAGATTTTTAATTTTCATTTAATTTTACGTCTTTCTTTTTTAAATTTTTTTAAAAAAGTTTACATCCAAGTTAGCACACAGTGCAATAATGATTTCGGAGTAGAATCCAGTGATTCATCGCACATATAACACCCAGGGCTCATCCCAACAAATGTCCTCCCTAGTGCCCGTTGCTCATTTAGCCCATCCCCCCACCCATGACCCCTCCAGCAACCCTCAGTTTGTTCTCTATATTTAAGAGTCTCTTGAGGTTTTTGTCCCCCTCCCTGTTTTTATGTTATTTTTGCTTTCCTTCCCTTATGTTCATCTGTTTTGTATCTTAAATTCCACATATGCGTGAAGTCATATGATATTTGTCTTTATCTGACTAATTTCACTTAGCACACATAATACACTCTGTTTCCATCCATGTTGTTGCAAATGGCAAGATTTCATTCTTTCTGATCGCCGAGTAATACTCCATTGTATGTCTATACCACATCTTTATCCGTTCGTCTGTATATGGACATTTGGGCTCTTTCCATACTTTGGCTATTGTCGATAGTGCTGCCATAAACATTATGTTTTTTATGTATTTATTTTGAGAGAGAGTGTGTGTGTGGAAGGGGCATAGAGAGAAGGGGAGAAAGAATCCTAAGCAGACTCCACGCTGTCAGCGCAGAGCCCAACTTGGGGCTTGATCTCATGAACCGTGAGATCATGACCCGAGCTGAAATCATGAGTCATATGCTCAACTGACTGAGCCACCCAGGGGCCCCTAATCTTCATTTAACTTCAGCTAATTGACACCAAAATTTAAATAGCCACAGGTAGCTTGCGGCTCCCACATTGGACAGTTTGGCCTTAGGAAGGAAGGAGGAGCTCACCAAGGCCCCATGAGCTTGGCAGACTCAGGTCAGACTCATCCCAGGGTGTGGAGCATGGGCATTCCACACCCTGGTCCACGGCTCTGAGCACCTTGATGGAGGCCAAGTGGGAGGCTTGGGGGTTGGCCTAGATTCCACTCTGTGGCCTTGGACCCACAAGTGCTGGATGAATGGGTCAGTCTGCCTGGAGGACAGCCCTAGGGGGTGCCCCGGGGTTCTGTATTAGGCCCCACCTATTTACCTGTCGAGGGCGTGGCACAGAGTTGAGAAGGATTAGGAACACTTTGAGTGACAGTCATGACCAGAACCCCTGTGGCCTCTTCTGCCCCTTAGAGCCCTGGCTTGCTTTCTTTATCCCCCGCCCCCTCTCCCGTCCTCAGTCCTTTCCTGACCCTCAGACTCTCCCTGGAGGGCCCTCCCCGGCAAGGCTGCCCACCGCAGGGCCTCCATTACAGCTTCACACGTCTCGTGATTCCCCCAACGCATCGTGTTTCTCCAAGCCTGTGTGCCTGTGCCCGTGCCGTCCCCCGCTTCTGAGCCAGCCCTCTGTTACCCCCACCACTTTCTCAATGGTTTCTCCTTCAAAACCAATCTCAGACGTCATCTCCCCTAGAAAGCCCGGCTTTTCTACTCCCCACTCTTTATTTTTTAATGTTTTTTTTTTTTTTAATATTCATTTTTGAGAGAGAGAGAGACAGCGTGAGCAGGGTAGGGTCAGAGAGAGAGGGAGACACAGAATCTGAAGACAGGCTCCAGGCTCTGAGCTGTCAGCACAGAGCCCGACACGGGGCTCGAACTCACCAACCATGAGATCATGACCTGAGCTGAAGTCGGATGCTTAAATGACTGAGCCACCCAGGCGCCCCTACTCCCCACTCTTGACGTGCCTACTCTCCTGATATGAAAGTGTACGTACGTAGGCGTCCACGTTCACCTGTATAAAACATTTATGAAGGTAAACGTTATGTGCACAATTGACAAGATTCAAAATCCATCCAAGTCTACAGTGAGGTTGGTCTCCCCCACGCCCTGGATTCCAGGCCACCAAATTCCCCTTCCCCAGGGCAAGGGCTGTCCTTCAACACTGGGAACACCTTTCCTCAAGAGCCGAGGTATTTCTATTTGACCTGCCAGACAGCAAGTGCCTGGAGGGCAGAGCTAATCTTGTCCTTTCTCTGCAGGCTCTCTGGGCACAGGAAGGGTGTGATGCTCGGACCAACCACAGCCATCTGAGGACGAGGCTCCCGGGTAAGAGGGAGAATAATGGAGCCTTAGTTGGGGTCTGTGAACCCCTGGCAGAATTCTGGACCACGGTGCTACTGTGAAACCACCCCCACCAGCTTCCCAAGGACACCAGGCTTGCAGGGAGAGCTCATTCCTGGGACTGCTTCAGATTCTGACCCTCCCCCTCCCTCTGGCCCTCCCCTTCCTGCGCTCTGTCTCTCTCTCTCAAAAATAAACATTAAAAAAATTAAAGTGTTTTTATTTAGTTTTGAGAGAGAGCGCGCACAGGGGAGGGTGAGAGAGAGAGAGGGAGACAGAGAATCTCAAGCAGGCTCCCTGCTGTCCGCTCAGAGCCTGACTCGGGGCTCAAACTCACAAACCGTGCGATCCCGGAGCCAAAATCAAGAGTCGGACGCTTCACCAACTCAGCCACCCAGGCAGCCCTCTACAGGTGGTTTTCTAGCAAAGAGCTGAGACCAAAGGGAAGGGAGGGTTTGAAGGGTGTTGAGGGACTGGGGTCCTGACGGATACAGGATGAGGGGTGAGAGTCCATCCCAGGGAGAGACCCTCCATACCCACTTCCGGTTTGTCTGTCTTGCGCTGGACTCCTGCTCTCACAGCTCAAGTCTTGGGTAGAAGACTTGGGGAGGTCCACATTTTGGGGGGATGAAGAGGATCAGAGCTGGAAAAAATAGGGAAAGGGACAAGATTATCTGAAGGAGCAAGTCACACAAGGGACGCAAGTGGTGACAGGACTACCTTGAGATGGAACTCCTCCCTGGGGCTTTCTGAGGCTCGATTATTGCTAATTGGAGCCCCTCCCGGGGAGACCTCAGGGGCATTTGGTGGGGGAGACACTGAACTTCCTGAGTCCCCAAGGCACAGGATCGGGATGGCTATTTGTGTCATAAAATCCAGGGAGCTTGGCGACCCTGGGGCCACAGGTATCACCACACTTGGGGGGAGGTTGGTTGGAGGTCACTATCGGCTGCTGCCCTCCCGACCAGCCCCACCCCTTGACTGTCCCAGACACTCTCAAGTCCTTGCTCGCCTCTGTGCCTTTGCCCTTCCTTCTTCCCAGAATGCCCCTCTCTCTTGGTCCCCACTGCTCCCACATGCCCACCAGACAACCACTTATTCCTTTTCTATGCTCGCCGTGAATGCCGCCTCCTCCAGGGAGCCTCTCACAGCACTGATTTCCTCAGCACAGTCTATTGGCACGTCTGCCATGGTCGTCCAGTCCAAGGGCCACATGGCGTTCCCTTCTATCCCATCCACCTACCCTAGTGCAGGCAAATGGGTACGCAGCTCATGCTTGCTGAATACGTGAATTTTTTTAAAAAGCCAGTAGCATTACTTCGAAGTAAGTGAGACTTGGCGTTAAACTGTGCTGATGTGGGGGCGCCTGGGGGGCTCAGTCGGTTGGACGTCCGACTTCGGCTCAGGTCATGATCTCATGGCTCATGAATTCGAGCCCCGCTTTGGGCTCTGTGCTGACAGCTCAGAGCCTGGAACCTGCTTCGGATTCTGTGTCTCCCTCTCTCCTTCTGCCCCTCCCCTGCTCATGCTCTGTCTGTCTCTCCTTCAAAAATAAACATTAAAACAAATTAAAACAATTTTTTTTAATGTTTTATTTATTTTTGAGAGAGAGAGAAACAGCGTGAGCAGGGGAGGGTCAGCGAGAGAGGGAGACAGAATCTGAAGCAGGTTCCAGGCTCTGAGATGTCAGCACAGAGCCCGACGCGGGGCTCGAACCCACAAACCGCGAGATCGTGACCTGAGCCGAAGCCGACACTCAACCGACTGAGGCACCCAGGCGCCCCTAAAACAAATTTTTTAAATAAAAATAAAAATAGACTGTGCTGATGTGGAATTTGTACTCGCCTGTGAAAGTTCTTCTGAGATGCAGTGAGCTCTGCATCCCTGAAAGCAAAAGTTAGCTATCATTTTTTTTAATGTTTATTTATTCTTGAAAGAGAGACAGAGCACGAGTGGGAGAGAGGCAGAGAGAACAGAATCCGAAGCAGGCTCCAGGCTCTGAGCTGTCATCACAGAGCCTGATGTGAGCTCAAATCCACGAACCATGAGATCATGACCTGAGCCGAAGTTGAACATCCAACCGACTGAGCCACCCAGGCGCCCCAAAAGTCACCCATCTTTAAGGTAATGTAACAGACACCCACTGATGTTACCCTATCAGAGTCACGATTTCTCGTGCACTCTCCCATTTACCATCGTAAGCGAGAAAGAACAGAGGATCCAGGCCTGGACAAGCATGGTACCCAGCCTCCTGGGGACAGCTATCGACCCAGCAGGTCGTGACCCAGCAGGTCAGTCAGTGGCCTTCCTCGCCATCGATGCCCGTATGCAGGGAGGCCAAGCCTCCCTTCCTGGGGTTGCTAAGCTGGAACTGCTTTGTGAGCCACTGGATTTGCTTTTTGTTTTGCCTTGTTTTTTCGTAAGCCACGTTCAGGTGGTTTCCGTCGCTAGAAACCACAAAAGTTGGACTAAATAAGGGCCAAATCAAAGAAAGGGCCTGCTTCTGACTGGTCAGGGAGGCGTATCAGCTCTGAGCAGTGCAGTTTTGGAGGTAGAGAAAGAAAATGCCACCCATTTCCAGTGTGCTGAGAGGTGTGACCACGTCCTGTATGTAAAACGAAGAAGTCCTGGGGATTTTTAGCCAGAAGGGAACACTCCCGAGGCTGCAGAGAGGCATGCTGGGAGGACTGGACTTGGGCAATAGCTGAAAGATACAAGACGGGTGACTGGACAGTGACAGAAGTTTGTCTGAAAAATGGAGGCACTGCCGCGTGAGGTAGTGAGATCCCAATCACTGGAGGTATTCCAACAGAGACAGGAAAGGAAATCAAGGGTACCTGATGAGGCGGTTCTTGCCTTGGTCATAACAACAGTCCACGATAGGGAAGTACTGCTCATCGCAGCTGGGGGAAAACGTGGACATTTTTTTCCCTTTTTTTTTCAAAATCACTGAATGACTGGGGAGTACAGTTGACATTTAGAGCATCTGATTTTTTTTAACTTAAAGTTTAATTCTTTATTTTGAGAGAGAGAGAATGCAAGCAGGGGAGGGGCAGAGAGAATCCCAAGCAGGCTCTGCGTTGCCAGCACGGAGCCTGATATGGGGCTCGAACTCACGAACCATAAGATCATGACCTGAGCCCAAACCAAGAGTCAGATGCTTAACTGACTGGGCCACCCAGCACCCCTAGTGAATCTGATTCTTTGGACCAGCTCAAACACTAAGCATGCCTCTTCGGAGAACCACTGGGAGAAAGGATTAGATTAGCAGAGTCATTTTAAATTGTATTTTAGTGATGTAACAAGTCTCCTGCAGAACCCTAAAACACAATAATTCTGCCTCTAGTATTGTTTTTTATGTTTATTTTTGAGTGAAAGAAAGAGAGAGAGAGAGTGCAAGAGAGGGAGAGAGGGAATCCCAAGTAGGCTCTGCACTGTCAGCACAGAGCCCAACGTGCTCACAAACCGTGAGATCATGACCTGAGCCAGAATCAAGGGTCGGATGCTGAACCGACTGAGCCACCCAGGTGCCCCGCGCCTCTAGTATTTGCCTCTAGCAATCTCAGTATCTCTAAATTAGGGTTCATCCACACACTGGGGTACTGTGCAGCCCTAAAATCGAATGGGGGATCCCCTCCAAGCTAAGATTTATCCGAAATGCTTAGCAGACTTTTGTGCATCAAAAGACGTGTACAAAGTTCTTCCTTGACTTACGGTGGGGTCACGTCCTAATCAGCCCATTGTACGGTTTCCGCTTCAAGTGGAAAATGCACGTAATATACCTAACCTAGCGAACAGCTTAGCCTCGCCGACTTTAAACACGCTCAGAACACTTACATTAGCCCATATTTGGACAAATCCTCTAAGGCAAAGCCTCTTTTATAACAACGCACTGACCCACGTGACGTCCTGAATGCCGTACAGACCGTGAGAAGCAGAATGCCTCGCGGGGCACTGGGGGGTTGTCTCTACTTCGGTCATTCACCCTCGTGATTGCATGGCGGATGGGAAATTGCCGCCTCCCAGCGTCACGAGAGAGGAGCATCCTGCGTGTCGCTAGGCCGGGAAAAGATCCAAATTCTAAGTTCCAAGTACCACGTCTACTGAACGCACACTGCTCTCACACCATCATAAAATTGAAAAATCCCAAGTCAGGCCTGTCTGTAGAACATTCGAGGCAGCACTCTTAGTTAAACGCAAGCCTTGGAGCCCAGCCAGATGCCCTTCCACAGTAGAATGGATGAGTAAATGGTTCAGCGGAGTAGCTCACAGAACACAGGGTGAACCAGTTACAACCGAACAACGTGGATGAATTTCACAGTCAGCGGAGGGGGAAGGAAACCAGACACAGACGAGTAAATACCCGGAGCCCTGTCTCTATAAAGTACAAAAGCCCGCGAAACTGTAGTGTTAGAGGTCAGGACGGTCGTCACATGGAGGGCAGCACAATGCTTTTCCCTTACGATACGAGCACTTTCGTGTAGGTATATTTCGCTTACAAAGCAGTTGCAAAAAAGGGATGAGAAACCGTCTCATCTATGGGAATGACGTCATCGCCGAGATCATGGGATGGAAAGGAGCAAGGAACATGGAGTGTGCGTCCGTGAAAAAGTGTGTGCCGGGGGGCCCCTGGGCAGCTCAGTCAGTTAAGCGTCTGACTCTTGACTTCAGCTCAGGTCACGATCTCGAGGTTGGTGGGTTCGAGCCCTGCATCGGGCTCTGCGCTGACCGAGTGGAGCCTGCTTGGGATCCTCCCTCTCTCTCTGCCCCTGCCCTGGTCTCTAAACTAACTAACTAACTAACTAACTAAAACTAACTAACTAAAAAAATTTTAACTAAAGTCAGGGTGAGGAGGATTGGGTGGCAGCCGTGTTTCAGAGCAGCAGAGAATAAAAAGACCCAACAGGTAAGGTAGCCCTAGGGTACTTGGTTCCTGGTGTGGCCGACACGACACGACACGACACGACACACAACACAACACAACAGCTGTAAAATACTTTTCTGAGATGATTGAGGAAACTGAACGAGATACTAGATCATACTGGGAATGATTGTTCGTTTTCTTGAGTCCGATAATGGGACTGTGGTTATGGCGAGGACACGGTTTTCGGTGACGCATGCTCAAGTATTCAATGTGTTCAGGAAGTGAAATGTTACGATGTTTGGGAATTAATTTCGAAAGGTTCAGCAAAACCAGCCAACCAGCCCTAGACACACGCAGGCAAATGTTAACAGCCATGGATGGTGGGCATCAGGGGCTCAGGGACCCATTGTTTCAACTTTTCTTAATATTTGAAGTTGATTATAATAGAACATTTGGGGGAAACCTCAAAGATGGCCCATTTGGGACAGAGTTTTATACTCCTTGGACGCACTTTGTATACAGTCATTTGTAAACTAAGGAGAACCAAAAGCCCAGTTGAAATGCAGAAAGGCCCCGTGAAAGCAGGATGTGGGATTTCTGGGGTCTGTGAAGGTTTACAGAAGCCCTGGGGTGAGGCTGGAGAGGCGGCCTGGGTGGCATGAGGAAGAGCCTTGAGTGCCAGGTTAAGGAGGCTGGTTTCATCTAGGGTTTGAACAAGCCACCAAATGGCATGGACATTGCTGGCATCTCACCTGGGAGCAGTGAGAGTGGTGACCGACTGGGAAGAGGAGCCTTAGTGTCAACTGCCTTGAGGGGCAGGGCAGCCTGGTTGGGGGTCTCTGATCATCAGGGGAGATGGAGTCGTTCAGAGGGGACGGGTGAGGGGACAGAGGTAAATAGTTGTCACCTGGAAACAGCTGATATTCTTCCCTCCAACAGGGCAAAATACACGTGGGTCCAGAGAACTTCTCAAGAGCATCCAGGAGCACCTGGGGGGCCCAGTCAGTGGAGCGCCCGACTCTTGAGTTAGGCTCAGGTCATGGTCTCGCGGTTCGTGAGATCGAGCCCCGCGTCGGGCTCTGTGCTGACAGCTCAGAGCCTGGAGCCTGCTTCGGATTCTGTGTCTCCCTCTCTACCCCTCTCCTGCTCACATTCTGTCTCTCTCTCTCTCAAAAATAAACATTAAAAAAAATAAAAAATAATAAAAGCAGAAGCAGAGCAGAGCACTGTAGGAAGCAGACAAAGCAAGACTGAAGCCCTGATCGCGTTTGAGGGGCCACCATCCTCGGTGAGTGAGGAGGTGTGACAACCCAGAGGGTGGTGTGGGGCTGACCTCGGGTGGCAGTGGGGAGGCCTGACGGCTGAGGCGCCCAGGGGTGGGCTCCATCCGGGAGACTTGGTGACTAACCAGATTCGGAAGAGGGAGGCCGGAGCCCAGGTATCCAGTGTGGGCGGCTGCTGAGTGAGGACGCTCTGGGGGTGGAATCACAGGAGGGTAGGATGCTGGGGGAAAGGGGAGTCCGTGTCTGGGGCTGGAGACCTGGACAGAGGGAGCTGGAGGTCTCGGTCTCAGGGTGGGCAGCCCTCCAGGGAGAGTCTGAGAGGCTGAGGACAGAATGGGGGAGGCAGGAGGGAGTGGAAAAGGAAGGCCAAGGCGTTAAGGGGCAGAAGAGGCCACAAGGGTTCTGGTCGTGACTGTCACTCAAAGTGTTCCTAATCCTTCTCAACTCTGTGCCACGCCCTCGACAGGTAAATAGGTGGGGCCTAATACAGAACCCCGGGGCACCCCCTAGGGCTGTCCTCCAGGCAGACTGGCCCATTCATCCAGCATTTGTGGGTCCAAGGCCACAGAGTGGAATCTAGGCCAACCCACAAGCCTCCCACTTGGCCTCCATCAAGGTGCTCAGAGCCGTGGACCAGGGTGTGGAATGCCCGTGCTCCACACCCTGGGATGAGTCTGACCCGAGCCTGCCAAGCTCATGGGGCCAGAGGGAGCCACTCCTTCCTGTTTTAGGGGAAGGGACAATGACCTTTTATTGAGCAATTACTATGAGCTGGGCTGTCAGGTACTAACTAGTTTGATCGCATATCAGACCTGCACAATGGGCATTCTGCTGACCGCAAAGTGTCGGCCAATAATCATTCACGCATTCGTGCGTTCCCTCATTCATTTATCCAATATCTTTTATGAGTCGTTACACTGTGTTAGGCCTTGGGGTTACAAAAATTGAAGACCGTAGGGATCGAATCAGGAATTGAGTCATGTGTTGTTTCCACAGAGGCTTTTTTTTTTTAAGTTTATTTATTCAGAGAGAGAGAAAGTGCGAGTCAGGGAGGGGCAAAGAGAGCGGGAGAGAGAATCCCAAGCAGGCTCCGTACAGGCAGCGCAGAGCCCGGCGTGGGGCTTGCGCTCATGAACCGTGAGATCACGACCTGAGCTGAATTTGGATGCTTCACCGACTGAGCGCCCCCCAGGCGCCCTTGCGGTGTTTTCAGATTACGCAGGACTGATCCCCACCTCCACCCCGTTTCTGGCCCCAGCTCCACTCGGGTTTTGGCATGCTCCCTAGCAAGCCGTATCAGAATTTTGGCAGGATGAGAGTGGCTAGAAAACCCTGTTCTGAAAAACCTCTCCATATGTCTCTGATTTGGCAGCCTAAGATAACTGGAAAGCCCTGCTCGTGAAATTCTCCGAAATGTTTCATAAAATTTTAAAATTTTATTTTAAATGCACAGCTGAGCTCCCCCGGAAGAGAAACCCCAGGAGTCTAGGAACAAAGAGGGGACTAAACAGGGTAGGTGACGGCTGTGAGTTTGATGAGGGAGCACAAGACAGGCTGAGGGCAAAGTACAAGCTAGCACCCCTCCCCCGCCTCTACCCCCCCACCCCCAAGGTGGTTCCTGTAAGATATTCCTTGGATACTCCCTGGCTACCCCAAAACAGGAAAGGACACAAAACAAACGGTTAAACTGATAAGAGTCTCCACCAGTTTACAAGAAAAAGGCAATCCCATCAATAGCCTAAAGTCCAGGAACTCCCTATTTACTGTCCTGTGCTAATGCTTTGCTATGGGGAAAAAACCACCTTAGCTTGACAATAGCGAGGCCTCCCGTAATCTGTGACTCTTTGGCATATGAAAATCTCTTTGGAAACTTCCCTTTTGACTTTACCTCCCCCAGGTCCCCTAGTCTACAAGGAGCCACTCTTCACAGCCCCAGTGCAGCTCTCTCTGCCCATGGGTCCTGTCCCCGGGCTTTAATCGAATCACCTTTTTGCACCAAAGACGTCTTCAAGAATTCTTTCTTGGCCATCAGCTCTGAAGCCCACCATCACCCCAAAACCTCATCTAGTTGATAATGCATCTTCCCTTAGGTGTCAGTGAAGGTCGGTAGCCAGGAGTGGCAGGAGGTGAGACCCCGGATTGGGATTGCCAGAAAAAAATAATACGGGATGCCCATTTATGTATGTATGTGTGTGTGTGTATGTATGTGTATATATATATATATATATATATATATATACATAAACAATTTTTTTTGGCTAAATATGGCAGCCTGGCTCCACCTAAAATGGAAATTTTACCCGAGAGTCCTGTAAAGTTGACCTTGAAAAGCCAGTGTCCATGAAAGGACCAACTAGATCTGCTGGAGGGTGATAAGCAAACTTGTCCACCTCAGCCTGAGGATTCAAAGCCCCTGACCTAGTTTCACACTTGCGTGGGACTCCAGATCATGCCCCAGGAATGGCTCAGGAACTTGCAAGCCAAGAAAATCAACAGAAACAGAGATACTCCTGAAGAAGAAGTAAGTAAGTGAGGATGGGGGTGGTGGGCAGCCCTGAAGGTATGCCCCTAGATTGTAAGGGATTCTCAAAATAAGATGAAAACCAAACACCAATGATGAGTTTACAGTTAAGAAATGTCAGAGCCCTTGAGGAGATCCGTCTTCCACAAGTAAGACTCAAAGGGGGCGCGTGGCTGGCTCAATTGGTTGAGTGTCTGACTCTTGATTTTGGCTCAGGTCATGATCTCACAGTTCGTGATTTCGAGCCCTGCGTTGGGCTCTATGCTGACAGCTCGGAGCCTGGAGCCTGCTTCGGATTCTGTGTCTCCCTCTCTCTCTGCCCCTCCCCCACTCACACATTCTCTCTGTATTTATTTAATAAATATTTTTTAAAAATACAAATAAAAAAATAAATCCCTTGGATATGACAAAGAACCGAGGAGAGTTCCTAAAAATGAAAAATGTAGTCATTGCAACAAAGATCACAATAAAGGCCTCAAAACGTGGCTTGAACAGCAGACAGAACACCGTGAAGAGAGGACCAGAGAACTGTAATACGAGAGATTTCAACAAGTACGGAGAGCTGAAATGACGAAAGAAATATGAACAGGAAGTTAGGAGACACAGACAATAGAATCAGAATATTCAACATCTGTCTAATAGAGTTTCCAGAAAGAGTATAGTTCAGAGAGATGCGGTCGAGTAATATCTCAAGAGAGAAGGGCTAAGGGTTTGCTGGAATTGCTGAGCCATGCTTCTTAAGAAATGAGGGGGGCTCCTGGGGGGCTCAGTCGGTTAAGCGTGCGACTTGGGCTCAGGTCATGATCTCATGGTTCGTGGGTTCGAGCCCCGCATCCAGCTCTGTGCTGACAGCTCAGAGCCTGGAGCCTGCTCAGATTCTGTGTCTCCCTCTCTCTCTGCCCCTCCCCTGCTCACACTCTGTCTCTCTGTCTCTCAAAAATAAATAAATGCTAAAAAAATTTAAAAAAAAAGTATCATATGAAGGAGCGAGGAATGAGGAGGGTAAGTGACGGAAGCAAGATCTTGGCAAAGGTCTTGGCTCAAAAAAGCAATGGTAAAAACTGGTAAAATTATCAAAAACAACCATTTCAGTACTCTGGAAGTTAACCAAAGGCAGACAGCAAATTGAAAGACAATTCAACAAAAAACTCGAGCCTCAGGAATAACAATGGCATCTGTGACATTTTATTTCCAGGTGACTCCCGTTTCCCTTCCCCCACCCCCAAAGGCCAGGACATGGTAGCCATGAAAATTGGCAGCCTTACTGCTGCTGGAGGGGCTGACCTGATTTCGGAGCTCTGCAAAAAAAACTCATAATTGAGAGATGATGTTGAAAATAATATCAATTAGTGGCAAACCATTGGGAGGAGGCCGATGTCATGGCCACCCACGGCTTCAATGCCATTTGGGACAAGCAAGCGACCAGCCAAGATTTTGAGAAGATTTAGGGCACAAGATAGCCATGGGGGCCTTTGGGAAGCACCAGCATATTCCTGGGGTTCTAGAAGCGTACACACACTAAGAGCTGCATGTGCAGCTCAGATAGGTCAGAGCCTGAAGCCTGCTTTGGAGTCTGTGTCTCCCTCTCTCTCTGCCCTTACCCTGCTAGCTCTCTGTCTCTCAAAAAATAAATAAATAAATAAATAAATAAACATTTAAAAAAACTTTTATTTAAATAAAATTTTTTAACATTTAATTATTATTGAGAGACAGAGAGAGACAGAGCATGAGCATGGAGGGGCAGAGAGAGGGGGAGACACAGACTCCGAAGCAGGCTCCAGGCTCCGAGCTGTCAGCACAGAGCCCGACGCGGGGCTGGAACTCACAAAGCTGCGAGATCATGACCTGAGCCAAAGTAGGACGCTTAACCGGCTGAGCCACCCAGGCGCTCCGGCGTGTTTGAGCTTCTTGAAGTAGAATTTTAGAACTTCTCATGAGTGGTTTGGGACCAACCTCGGTAGGAAACAGAGCCCATTTTATACATACATACTTGCTGTGCTGTGTTGAGTCAGCAGCTTACAAGATGGAACACACTCTGAAAGAAGGAAATTATATAATTTTAAAAACCATATTAATTTGTGTAAAACAACTGGCTCTCTATACACTCTGATGAAAAGGTAGTAACTTGATTTCGTCCTTACGTGGTGTTTTTGCAGTCGAAATGATCATTGGAGTGATACGTGAATCCACCAACTGCAGCATCATTTTATTGTATTACAAAGTGCTGTATTGATTTGCCAAAATTTTGTAATTTGGAGAAGGGATTGCCTTCTTTAAAATTACTTTTTTTTAATTGTTTTTTAACATTTTTTAATGTTAATTAAAACATTTAATTTTCATTAACATTAATGTTAACATTAACATAAACATAACATTTTATGTTATGTATACATTTTATGTATAACATTTTATGTTATAAACATAATATATAACATTTTATATTATAATTATAATTATAAATTATAAACATACACTTATATGTTTTATTATTATTAATTTAATAATAATAATAATTAATTATTAAACATATAATTATAAACATAATATAACGTTTTATGTTATAAACATAACAAAAACATAACATTTTATGTTATGTCTAACATAAAATGTTATGTATACATAAATGTATGTATACATAAAATGTTATGTATACATTTTATGTATAACATTTTATGTTATAAACATAATATGTTTATAACATAAACATATTATGTTAACATTAACATAAAACATAATACACATTTTTTAATGTTTATTTTTTAGAGAGAGAGAGAGAGAGAGAGACAGAGCATGAGTGGGAGAGGGACAGAGAGAGGGAGACACAGAATCCGATTCAGGCTGCAGGCCCCAGGCTCCGAGCTGTCAGTACAGAGCCCAACGCAGGGTTCGAACTCACCAACAGCGAGATCATGACCTGAGCTGAAGTTGGATGCTTATCTGAGTCACCCAGGCACCCCAGGAATTGCCTTTTTTAGATACGTATTTCCATAAGTCTTTCTGATTTAGAACGCTGTGTTACAGGCTGATTATGTCCATAGAAAACTATTATGGGGCGCCTGGGTGCCTTAGTCGGTTAAGCGTCTATCTTGGTTTTTGGCTCAGGTCATCATCTCACGGTTTGTGAGTTCAAGCCATGTGTCAGGCTCTGCACTGGCAGTGTGGGGCCTGCTTGGGATTCTCTTTCCCTCTCTCTCTGCCCCTCCCCTGCTCACTCTCTCTCTCTCTCTCAAAAATAATGAATAAATAAACTTTAAAAAAGAAAACTATTACTTACATTTTACAGCACCCCAAACTTAAACAGAGGAACAGTTGTTCCCATCTTTTAGCATTTTAGATTCTCCTAACTTCTAAAGTTGCCATGTGTCAAAAATCACACTTCCATAATTGCTAAAGCATGATATGTCAGATTATTTTAATGTAGTTGCGTTCTGAAGTAATTGTGACCACAAAACATTCTTTTCGAAAGGAGACTTGTGCGTTGTTTGACTTCTAAATCAATTCCGGCGTAAATCCCAGGTACTTAATGCTTTTTTTAAAATGTTGATTTATTTTGAGAGAGAGACAGAGAATGAGCAGGGGAGGGGCAGAGAGAGAGGGAGACACAGAATCTGAAGCGGGCTCCAGGCTCTGAGCCATCAGCACAGAGCCTGACACGGGGCTCGAACTCACGGACCATGAGATCATGACCTGAGCTGAAGGCAGATGTTCAACCGACTGAGCCACCCAGGCACCCCAGGAAATCCTTGTTTCTGATTACCGAAGGCCAGGTGCCATCCGGAAAACAGCACAGTCGGTGAATTTTTCTTTCACAGTTCAGCGCATGCAATGACAGCCACTACGTGGTATTTCTGATACTGACAATTGTTGCGTAGACAGTATTTTGCTGAAAGGCAATTAGCTTTTGCCTTTATTTCATACCGCTTACTGTAAGCGACCAGCTTGTCGGGTTTTTTATGAAAGAGAGAGTTAATATTAGCATGCAAACCACAGATAGTATACTCAACTATTTGAAAATGAGTGGCTTTTTTCCATTTAAAAGATTGTCTATAAACGCCACGTGATCATCTCAACAAGATCCAGAAAAAGCATTTGACAAAACTCAATACTGTTTTTATGATAAAAATCCTTAACACACTTGGAATGGAGGAAAACTCTCTCAGTCTGATAAAAGCCATCTCTGAAAAACCCACAGCTTCGTATCAGACATGATGGTGAAAGACTAGGACAAGACCAAGATGTCTATTCTCACCACTTCCATTCAACACTGTGTGGGACGTTCTCGGCAGGGCAATTGTGGAGGAAACACAAATAAAAGTCATCCAGACTGGACTGGAACAACTAACCACCTCTATTAGCAGATGACATGATCAGGTGTATAGAAAACCCCAAGAGGGATGCCTGGGTGGCTCAGTTGGTTAAGCATCCAACTCTTGATTTCAGCTCCGTCATGAACTCACGGTTCGTGGGTTTGAGACCTGCGTCAGGCTCTGTGCTGATGGCTCGGAACCTGCTTCAGATCCTCTGTCTCCCCCTCTCTCTGCCCCTCCCCTGCTTGTGCTCATGTACTCTTTCAAAAATAAACATTAAAAAAAAAAAAGATATTGTCTCACGGTCTCTGAGGCTCTGCTCATGTTTTTAAAATTATGTCGTCTTTGTGTTTTTCAAACTGGATAACTTCTATGGATGTATCTTCAAGTTCACTGATTTTCTCCAATCATCTCCATTCTGCTATTAAGCCCATCAGGTGAATTTTTTATTTCAGGCATTTTATTTTTGTGTTCTAGAATTTCCATTGGCTTCTTCTTCATAGTATCCATTTTTCTGCTAAGATTTCATATTTTTTAATTTATTGAGAAAATATTTTCCTTTACTTTTTTTGCATAATTATAATAGCTACTTTGAAATAAAATATTATAGGGACGCTTGGGTGGCTCAGAAGTTTGAGCGTCCGACTTCGGCTCAGGTCATGATCTCATAGTTTGTGGGTTCGAGCCCCGCGTTGGGCTCTGTGCTGACCGCTAGCTCAGAGCCTGGAGCCTGCTTCAGATTCTGTGTCTTTTTCTCTCTCTGCCCCTCCCCTGTTCATGCTCTGTCTCTGTCTCTCAAAAATAAATATATGTATAAAAATTTGAAATAAAATATTATAGGGCTAATGTCCACCTTTGGGTCAACTTGGGGAGGCCTTGATGATTTTCTTTTCTCTTAAGATTGGTCATGTTTTCCTGTTTGTTGTATGTTGACGATTTTAGATTGTATTTATTTATTTATTTATTTATTTTTCTTTAAAAAATTTTTTATGTTTATTTATTATTGAGACAGAAACAGAACATGAGTAGGGGAGGGGCAGAGAGAGAGGGAGACACAGAATCTGAAGCAGGCTCCAGGCTCTGAGCTGTCAGCACAGAGCCTGACGCAGGGCTTGAACCCACGAACCGTGAGATCATGACCTTAGCCGAAGTCGGACGCTTAACCGACTGAGCCACCCAGGCGCCCCAAGGATTTTAGATTTTAGATTAGATTTGTGACTATTATGTTGGAGAGATTCCCTGTGTTTATTTTTTTAAGTTTGTTTGTTTGTTTAGAGAGAAAGAGAGAGAGCAGGGGAGGGGCAGAGAGAGAATCCCAAGCAGTATCCACGCTGTCAGCATGGAGCCTGACTTGGGACTCAAACCCAGGAACCATGAGATCATGACCTGAGCTGCAACCAAAAGTTGGACACTTAACTCACTGAGTCGCTCAGGTGCCCCTGATTTTTTTTTTTTTTAACCAGGCCATTAATTTGGTGCACTCAGATTCAAACTCTATCTTTTGAGCAGCAGCTGAAATATCAATTCAGTTCTTTGATCTGCCTTTAATCTGCCCTTGTATGCATGGTGTAGGGATCAGCCAGAGATTTGGGAAGACTGGGACTCCCCAGATCTCTTCTTTTTGGAATTCTCCCTTACTTTCCATCAGCTGTGTTTGACCCAAATACTGTCCTCAGGTTCTTCAAGCCTGAAAGATTAATTTTAGATTGGACAGAGAGAGCACTTATGATATGACACTGTCTTGACCTCAGACTAAAAGCTATAAAAATAGAAGACGCATTGTGCCAGTGCCTTCTTCCAATTTTTACCTCCTCTTCAGAATCTGCCTTTGTTCACCCTCCAGTGCCTTCCTGATATTTGTCTAGAGTTTTCAGGTGTTATCTGGGGGAATGTCAGGTTTGTTAAGTGCTTACTTGGTTATACTGGAAGTGAACCAACATTTCCACCTTTGATGATGGAGAACATTAACCGATAGATTCAAAAAACTTCATGAAGCCCAAACGGGATAAATACAAAGAAAATCACATCTAAGCCAACCAGAGTCAAGCTGCTGAAAACCAAAGGGAAAAAGGAAATCTAAAAAAGAGACCAAGGGAAAAGACAGAACACGCAAGAGAATAAGAATAATGGCTAATACCTGATCGCAATGGGTGGCAGCCAGCAGACTATAGGAAGACGTGTGTAAAGGCTGAAAATACAACCTGTCTGCCTAGAATTCTACGCCCAGTGAAAACAGTCTTCAAAAATGAAGGTAAAATAAGGACCTTTTCGATAAAAGTAGAGAAAATTTGTCTCTAGCAGACATGCACTATGAAATTGCAAGGGGCTGTTTATCAGAGAGGAAATGATACCAGATGGAAACAGGTCGAGAGACGGAAGGGAACCACAAATTGTAACCTGTAGGTAAAAGTAAAGGGTATTTTTTTCTTGTCTTGATTTATTTAAGGAAACTGGTGGTTTAAAGCAAAACAAAACAAAACTAACAGTGCATCCTGAGGCTTATAGCTATTATGTGCAGAAGTAACACATTTTGCAATACTTGTACAAAGGATGGGAAAAGTTAGGGGAGTTACATTTGGGGAAGGTCCTTATGTGTAAAACAATAAACATTAATTCAAGGTAAACTGAGTTAAGGGTCAGTTTTGTAATTTCTCGAGCAATCAATAAAATATACAGAGAAGGATAACTAAAACCTGAAGAGATAAAATGGAATCCTAAAAAACAAAAACAAAAACAGAGAATTTAATCGATCCAAAAGAAGGCAGGAAAAGAAGAACACAGGAACGAAGATGGGGAGGACAGTTAGAAAATAAAAGCAAGAACTATCACATTAATAATGATATTAAATGTAAGGGGGGGGGGTAAAATGTTATTAAAGGCAGAGTTTGCAAGATTGAATCACAAAAGAAGACCAAATTGTATGCGGTTTGGAAGAGATGCAGTTTGAATGTAAATACACAGATAGGTTGAAAGTGCAAACAGGTAAAAAGATATATCATGTAACCATTAAGTAAAGAGATCAGCATGTAGTCACTAACCATAAGAAAGGCGGAAATGGCTACATTAATATCAGAGATAGAGGGCATTTCCTGATGATAAATGGGTCCATTCATTCAGAAGACACAGCTATCCTTGGGGCTCCTGGGTGGCTCAGTCGGTTAAGTGTCCAACTTCGGGTCAGGTCATGATCGCGTGGTCACGGGTTTGAGCCCTGCCTGGGGCTCTGTGCTGACAGCTCGCAGGCTGGAGCCTGCTTCGGATTCTGTGTCTCCCTCTCTCTCTCCTGCTCTGTCTCTCTCTCTCAAAAATGAAATAAAACATTAAAAAAAGAGGAAGAAGACACAGCTATGCTACATCTGTAGACAGACACCAAATAATAAGAGCTTCAAGATAGAAGAAGCAGGGAAAGGTAGCCTTTCAACAAATGGATTAAGGACTCAAATCCAGAATATATAAAGAATGCATACAACTCAATAATATGAAGAACATAACCAATAGGAAATGACAAACATTTTTATTTATTTATTTTTAAATTTATTTTAGAGAGACAAAAAGAGAGAGAGTTGGGGAGGGGCAGAGAAAGGGAGACAAGATCTGAATCAAGGCTCTGTGCTGACAGCAGAGAGCCCGAGGCGGGGCTTGAACTCACAAACCCTAAGATCATCATGGCCTCAGATGAAGTCAGATGACTAACCAACCGAGCCACCCAGGTACCCTGAAAATGGCAAACATTTTGAACAGGTACTTGGCCGAATGAAATACACAGGTAGCAAATAAGCAAATAAGAAGATACTCAAAATAACTGGCCACGAAAGAAATGCATATTAAGTTCACAATGAGATGCCAATGGCCAAAATCAGAAAGACTGATGATACCTACTGCCGTTAAAGATGCAGAGAGGGGCGCCTGGGTGGCTCACTCGGTTGAGCGTCCGGCTTCAGCTCAGGTCATGATCTTGCGGTTTGTGGGTTCGAGCCCCGTGTCGAGCTCTGTGCTGACAGCTCAGAGCCTGGAGCCTGTCTTCAGATTCTGTGTCTCCCTCTCTCTGACCCTCCCCTGCTCACGCTGTTTCTCTCTCTCTCTCTCTCTCTCTCTCTCTCTCTCTCTCTCTCAAAAATAAATAAAAACATTAAAACAAAATTAAAAAAAAGATGCAGAGAAAGGAGAACTCTCAGCCGTGGCTGGTGGAAACTAACAAGCGTACAGCCACTCTGTCAGTTTCTTTCTTCCTTCCTTCTTCTTTCTTTCTTTTCTTTCTTTCTTTCTTTCTTTCTTTCTTTTTCTTTTTCTTTCTCCTTCCTTCCTTCCTTCCTTCTTTCCTTTGAAAGAGAGAGGGTATAAATGAGCAAGGGGCAGAGAGAGAGAGAGAGAGAGAGAGAGAGAATCCTAGGAAGGGCAGAGGGAGAAAGAGAGAGAAGCGGGGCTTGTGTTCACCCGATGTGGGGCTCAAATCCATGAATCGGGAGATCATGACCTGAGCCAAAGTCAGATGCTTAACGCCTGAGCCATCCAAGCACTCCTGGCAGTAGGCAGTTTCTTATGAAGTGAATTGTACACATACCAGGACCCAGCAATGGCACTCCTGGGTATTTATTCAATAGAAATGAAAACATACGTCCTTATAATGGCTCGCATATGAATATGCAATAGCCCAAACCCAGGAACAACCAACTTGTCCATTAACAGAAGAATTCAGAAACAAATAGTAGTACTTTCAAACCATAGGATACAAATAATGCAATGCAAGAGAATAAAATACAACTCTGCTCAGCAGCATGGATACACCTGGAAAGAATTAGGCTGAACAAAAGAGACCAGACATAAAAAAGTACATGCTGTCTGATTTCATTTACTTGAAGTTCAAGAACTGGAAAATGTGCTCTGGGGTGATAAAAATCATAACAATGGTTGCCTCTGGGGTGGTAATGGTGGGGATTGATAGGGAAAGCCCCAAGGGAACTTTCTGGAGCTAGGGAAAGGTTCTCTATCTTGATTGGCGCGAGAGCTACACGGGCACATACATTTATTACTCTTCCCACTGTGCACTTAAGATTTGTGCATTTTGCCGTGTATAAATTTTACCTAAAATCATCTTGGCAGTTTGTTTTCTGTATTTTATATTTTAGCCTTATTAGGTCTATTTTTACCCCCTGCTAATTAATGGAGTCCTGGAGAATAGGCTTGAAAAAGCTGCTAATAAAGAAAATCTTAGCTATAAAATATGTGCTGTTGTCCATCAGCTGCAGAAATGCAGACATTGAATGTCATAAAGCTGTTTCTGAGAAAGTAGTAAATTGAGAGCATCACAAAAGTATCATTTCTGCACTCCTGCCTGACGCGAGAGTGTGCGGATGTATAATCCTTTTCTAGAAATGCAGTTTGTTCACATGAGCCTTTTAAGACACCCAGGCTTCAGGGTTTCTTACCATCTTCTGTGAACTCTAACCAGTAATCCCCCAAAGTCTGCATTCTTGTTATTTTATTTAATAACTTGTTGTCCTTGTGATTATGGTTAGTTTGATGTGTATTCTTTTGATGTATATAGAAGATATAAATAATTAAGTTTCTTTTCATTAAGTCAGGATCGTTGGCGCTTTTTTTTCCTTTCCCTACCTGCGAAAATGTAATAAAACTCCAAATCTATTGGATTTCTTATTCAAACAGAGGGCTGTGAAGTCTGAGTCTCATTCAAATTTATAATGCTAAGAACTGGATGTACAAAGTGTTGACGGACTTGTTTGATGAAGTGGTCAAGAGGTTAACATAAACAAAGAGAGTAAATGTCGAATGATGGATGATCTAATTATTGAATGAATAATTCAGCTGTTCATCCTGAGGGTGAGATGGCAGCCGGGAGGCCTCGATGCTGTAAGTTCAATCACACATGATTTCATCCATTAATTCACCCAGCAAGTATTTCAGCCTGACTCCTGGTACCAAGTACCATAGCAATCAGGAACCAGTCAGGATAATGGAAACCAAAAGTGATAATTTACCAGGGCCAAGAGGTATCTCCATGAAATGCAGCTGGTGTTCAGAAGCCTAAGGAAAGGGTGCGCCCTTGGGTGGTGCCCAAACTACTGAGGACGTGGCGTCCTGTGGCCGGTGCTCGGACCACCCGAGAGAGAGCTATGGGCAGCGTAGGCTCTGCGTGCCGCAAGTGGCTGGGGGCAGAAGCCAAGTGCTTGGTGCTACTTGAGAAATACAGACAAAATAAGTAAGTAAGTAAGTAAATAAATACATAAATAATTTAAAAAAAGGGGCGCCTGGGTGGCTCAGTTGGTTAAGCGTCCAATTTTAGCTCGGGTCATGATCTTGCGGTTTGTGGGTTCGAGCCCCGCGTCGGGCTCTGTGCTGACAGCTCGGAGCCTGGAGCCTGCTTCCGATTCTGTGTCTCCCTCTGTCTCTGCCCCGCCCCCACTCACACTCGGTCTCTGTCTCTCTGTGTCTCTCTCTCAAAAATAAACATTAAAAAAAAAAAGAGAGGGAAATACAGACAACCCGTGGCAAACTGGAAGGAAGTCCTTCCTCCCCTTTGTCCGCTTTACAACGTCCCTTTAGCGCTTCCCGTCGTCAGAAGTTAGAAGGCAATCAGCTGGCAAGGGAAAGAGACCTTCAAAGGTGGGACTGTGAAATTGATTTGGTTAGGTTTTCGACCTTGAACTCAGCACTGAGCACCTTGCCAATTTATTTATTTATTATTTTTTTAAAAATGTTTTATTTATTTTTGAGAGAGAGAGAGAGAGACAGCGTGAGCAGGGGAAGGTCAGAGAGAGAGGGAGACACAGAATCCGAAGACAGGCTCCAGGCTCTGAGCTGTCAGCACAGAGCCCAAAACGGGGTTCGAACCCACCAACCGTGAGGTCACGACCTGAGCCGAAGTCAGACGCTTAACTGACTGAGCCCCCCAGGCGCCCCACACCTTGCCAACTTAAATGGGATTCTGGTGTCTGCTGGCAGAAAGAGACCTCCCCATGGGTGAGAGAACCCAATGTGGAAACAAATGGCTAAGGAAAACTGTTAAGGATGGTGAGGTGGGCTGCCGAGTTACAGGAAGAGAAGGATTAGCCTGGGGCTTTAAATTCTCAGCTCCAGTCATGGTCAAGGAACCAGACAGGTTTGTTTGTTCGTTTAAATATTTATTGATTTTGGGGGGAGACCGCAAGCGGGGTAGGGGCAGAGAGAGGGGGACTGAGGATTCAAAGCGGGCTCCACACTGACGGCAGGGAGCCTGATGCGGGGCTCAAACTCACAAGCCCTGAGATCATGACCTGAGACGAAGCCATGACCTGAGCTCAACCGACTGAGCCGCCCAGGTGCCCCCAGACAGGTCTTATGGTGGCTGTATCAGCTGTCTATTGCTACGTCACGAATCACTCTAGAATGTAGTGGCTTAAAAGAATCAACATTTATCTCACGGTTTCTTAGGGCCTGGAATTCGGAAGTGGCTCACCTGGACAGGGCTGGCTCACCGTGTCCCCTAAGCTTGCAATCGTGAGGCTGGCGGGGGCCACCGTGAGCTGAGGGCTTGACTAGGCTGGAGGATCTGTTCAAAGGTTCTACCTCACATGGCTCGAAAGTGGGTTGTTTCAGTTCTAGCTGTTTTTGCTTCATGTATTTCAAAACAATGTTTTTACGCATCTTAGGTAGGTATGCCCTCTTGGTTAGTTGGCTCTTTTATCATTATTTTATTTGCTCTTAATCATTTTCAGTTCTGAAGACTACTTTGATATTAATTGAATTGAATTGAATCTAAATATAGCCAAGCCAGCTTAAAAAAAAAAAAATTAGGGGCGCCTGGGTGGCTCGATCAGTTAAACGTCCAACTCTTGATCTCCGCTCAGGTCATGATCTCACGGTTCGTAAATTCGAGCCCCGAGTCAGGCTCTACCCTGACAGCAGGGAGCCTGCTTGGAGTTCTCTCCCTTCTCTTTCTGTCCCTCCCCAACTCGTTCTCTCTCTCTTTCTCAAAATAAACTTAAACAAATTAAAAAAAACCTATTGTTTTTGTGGGATATATTTTTCTATCCTTTTAATCTACTGTATCATTATATTTCAAGTTTGTGTCTTGTAAATATAAATGGCATATAAATTATTTTAGTTTTTAAAAGTTTATTTATTTTGGGAGGGGAGAGAGAGAGAGAGAGAGAGAGAGAGAGAGAGAGAGAGAGACAGAACCCCAAGCAGGCTCCATGGTGTCAGCACAGAGCCTGGCATGGGGCTTGAACTCATGAACTGTGAGATCATGATCTGAGCTGGTATCAAGAGTTGGACGCTTAACCAACTGAGCCACCCAGGCGCCCCTCCGTGGATTGATTTTTAAACTGCTGGACCACTATTACATTCTTGGGATAAATCCTACTTGGTCATAGTATATTATTTTTAGATATTCCTAGATCGTATTGACTAATACTTTGCTGAAGATTTTTACATATATATATATATATATTAATGGTTATTTTTGAGAGAGAGGGAGAGAGAGGGAGAGAGAGAGAGAGTCATGAACAGGGAAGGGGCAGAGAGGGAGACACAGAATCCAAAGCAGGCTCCAGGCTCTGAGTTGTCAACACGGAGCTCGATGTGGGGCCCGAAATCACAAACCATGAGATCATGGGAGCCGAAATCGGATGCTCACCGACTAAGTCACCCAGGCGCCCCTACTTTTCTTTTTTAAAAATATTTTTAATCTGAGCTTTATGCCCCACGTGGGGCCTGAACTCATGACCCTGAGATCAAGAGTCACATGCTCTACTGACTGAGCCAGCCAGGTGCCCCTGCATATTTTCTTTGCTGTGTGTCCATCAACGAACTTTTCCTTCCCCCACTATTTCCCTTATTTGATGTCAACATATCCATCTTGATGGTGAACTTCACTATTTAAGTCTTTATGTTACGGAATACTCAAGCAGAATCCTGCCTGGAATTAACACAGGTTGATGGATATGGTGACTCTAGCATGTTGTTGTCCCTCCCCTTTCAGAAGACAATGATGCATCTGTGTACGAAGCATCCATGCTCCTTGGTGGGGTCGAAGCACGAGATTGTTAGGCTCGTATGGAGATCGAGTGCAGTAGGAAGGTGTGAATGGGTGAGGAGTAGTCAAAGGGGTGGACTGTGTTGGTTTCTGCATCTCGGCCCCAAGCCCACTCCATTTTCTGTCCTGTGATGGTGTTGCTGGATCACCGAAAACTACATTTCCCAGGCTTCCTTGCCAGCGGGTTTCCTGTGAAACTGGGCCTGCTAATACGGGCGAGCTGAGGGAGACCCGGAAGTGAAACAAGGGAAGGGCCTTGCTTGTGCTCTCCAGCCCTCGTCAGCAGCAGCAGGTTTTAGCTCCAGCACTGATCATTTTTGCACCCACCTTCTTAGAAGTTCCAGCATCGACTGCTTAGAATCCAACCCCTTGTCCCAACACATATCAAAACTCCAAACACTGGTCTCTAGGGATCCTCCCTCCAAGGTCTTAGCCCCCTTCCAAGATGACCCCTAATGATCCCTTCTGGTACAGGTATTTGTGGCCTTGGGTAGTCCCCTCTCACATTGATTTAGGGTTGGCCTGTGTGACCCATGGAACATGGTAGAAGTAATTCTATGACTTCTGAGATTAGGTCATAGAAGGCAGTAGGGCGTTTGCTCTGCTCTCTGGGGAGGCTCACTCTAGAGGATGCCGCAGGGACCCTCAAGGAGCCCTGCGGAGGGGCCCCGAGAGGGGCTGAGGCCTCTGGTCAGCAGCCAGCGTCAACTTGCAGCTCCGTGAGTGAGCCCCGTATGCACAAGAGTCCCTGGAAGTGGACCCTCCAGCCCTGGTCACGCCCTCCAAGGACTGCAGCCCCAGACAATATGTGAGAGAGACTCCAGACCAAAACCACTGACCCAAGCTGCTCCCAAATTCTTCTCAATACAGAGAAGTTGTGAGCCATGAGGGATGACTGTTCTTCCGAGTCACCGAGTTTAAGCGGTGATTTGACACGCCAACACCCGGTCGCTAAAGTAACCCCCTCTGGCCCTAAGTGCCCCTGCCAGGGGCTGGCAGCTGCCTTCCAAAGTTCACCACCTCTGGGTTATCACAGTATCTACTTTTTACCCTTCCGTTGTCTTTCGACCCCTGTATAAACATGTGGATGTTTATGGGATGGGGGCGCCTGGGTGGCTCAGTTGGTTAAGTGTCTGACTCTTGATTTTGGCTCAGGTCATGATCTCACGATTCGTGAGATTGAGCCCCTGCTTGGGATTCTGTCTCTACCCCTCCTCGGCTTGTTGCGCATGCTCTCTCTCAAAAATAAATATTAAAACAAACAAACAAACAAAACAAAAAAAAACCAAAACTCAAACAAAAAGCAAAACAATTCCCTGGATTAAATGCCCTCTATTTGAAAGAGCTAGTGTGGTTTTCCTGATTGGATCCCTTAAGTTTTAGAAAGAAGAAAATATTAAATGAAAGCAATACATTGTTCCATAGTATCTTGTCTGGGCAGGCCTCCACTGCTGTCCTGTGCCTATGCCTCCTGCCCGTCCCCACCTGGCCCTGTCCCTCCTGCCCACCCCCACCTGGCTCCTGCCCATCCCCACCTGGCCCTGTCCCTCCTGCCCGTCCCCACCTGGCCTTGTCCCTCCTGCCCATCCCCACTTGCCCATCCCCACCTGCCCCCCATTCTCGCCTTCCTACCAGACTCCTAGTCACGAAGGTCTGTTCTCGTCCTGTTTCCTCGGGGCCCCAGACACACATGGCAACTTGGAATCCGGGTGGGGAGTACGGAATTTATTTTATTGTTCTGAGTTTGGGTTTTGTTCCTTAGACATCACGATTCCTGGACGGTGGGGACGTGTCCCACCTCCCGGACTCGCGGTCCCATGGGCCTGTTCGGATTGTTTTCCAGTTTCAAAGTGCACTGAGAAGGCTTCACAGTTTTAATACTTCCTAGATGCTCAACTGAGGCAAAGTGACAAAATGGCCCCCCCACCCCCGCCCGCCAGAAAAATAAAACCCCAAGCCCCCCGGCAGCGGCTGCTGCAGCCGTATGAAAAATAATACAAACTCTTCTTAAAAAATAGATTACACAGGAAGAACCCAGAGGACGAGGGCCATGGGGAGGGCAGGGAGCCCGGGGAGGAGCCCAGAGGGGCACGGAGATGAACTGCAGGGGTCGGGCCGCTGGTGGGTACCTGCCTCGTCTGCTCTGCCCAGCATCCCTCTGCGGCTCCTCCCGGCAGCTCTGACCCAGGGACCCAACTCCCCTCTCCCTCAGCGGGCCCGCCCTTCACCCTGAGGCCTGGTACCTGCTTCTCACTAAAGTGGCTTCGATAAAGAAATGAAAAGATCCGGAGCAAGAGAGGCCTGCTGCTTAGCCCCCCCCCGGGGACTTGCACCCAGCAGAAGCAGACCTCTCTCTGTTTTGGGGTTTGGGTAATTACTGATACCTGCTGCTACCGAGACACCCCCCCCCCAGAGGTGACGGGCCCCAGGAGCTCAGCCTCTCCCTCCATCCGCGCCCTCCCATGTCCCCAGCCGTTACTGGGACTGGTGTGAGGCCGTCTGCCAGCCCAGCCTCGGAGTGGCTGCGGACAGGCGGGGTGTGCGCGGGGCGGCCGGGGC
>CM053564.1:28237766-28269936 GCA_028646485.1 Cryptoprocta ferox
CTCTTCTCAGGGTCCAGATCACAGCAGCGCACGGTAATGGGGAAGAAGCTCGGCGGGCAGTTTGGGGGGCAGTAGCGGTCCAGGAAGCCTCGCACGTTGAGGCCGAAGTCCATGGTGCGGGGCAGGTAGTCAGGGTCAGCGTTCACCCGCCCGATGATCTGTCCAGCGCCAGGCCCAGTGGGTTTGAGGCCAGGTGACATTTGGCCTGGTGCCAGCCTGACCATTGCACCCCCCCCCCGCCCCCCAGGGGATGCAGGTTCCCAGGAGCCCCCAAGCCTGATGCCAAGCGCCGCCCACCCCAGGACCTACCTCGCACAGGACGATTCCAAAGGAAAACACATCCACCTTCTCATCATAGCTGCGGCCTGGATGAAGAGATGGGCTGTCAGCAGGTGACGCTGGGTCGCGGGCCGGCGGGTCGGGACCGGGAGAAAGGGGCGAGCCACCACCTTGGGACCAGCTAAGCGCTTAGGCTCTGTGTTCCCGCCCCCACCAGGTCTGAGCAAACCTTTGGGGGGGGGGTGAGGATGAGAGCCCTGCCCAGGGGGTTCCAGGCCCAGCTGGGCCCCTGCCCAGTTGGTGACTCTGGGCAAGTCAGAGACCACATGGTGGCCCTGCAAACTACCCATGTCGAACCCCTGGAACGTGTGACCGTGACTTCACTGGGAAAAAGGCCTTTGCAAATATGATGGTTAAAAGGATCTTGGGAGGAGATAATCCTGGATCATCCGGGTGGGCTCTAAGCGCCGTTGCAAAGGAGGAGGAGACACAGGGAGAGGCGGCCGTGGCCATGAGCCCGGGAGTGCCGAGGCAGCGGCCAGAAGCCAGAAGCAGCGAGGAGTGGGTGCTCCCCTAAAATCCCGGGAGGGAGCAGGGCTCTCCTGGGTTTCAGACTTCCAGGGAATAAATGTCCGTTGTTTTAAACCACCCAGTTTGTGGGGATTTGTGAACAGCAGCCCCAGGAGCTGAAACAGACTCTCTGAGCCTCAGTTTTCTCAGCTGGGAGATGGGGGAATAACACATCTCCCGCACGATGTTAAAAGCAGCCAGTACAGCCGCTCTCCTGTATCAGATGCGGACGAGTTTACAAACCTCAGCTGCTCCCCACAGCACCCCTTAAAGTAGGGGGGTGGCCCCCTTCTGCAGGCTAAGTTATCGGGCGGGATGAGGCGGCCACGTTAACTCTGATCGGTGCTGGCGCCGAGATGCCCCCCCCCCCACCCCGCTCTGCCTGCCCCTGTCTGAACGTCACCTGCCCGCGCAGGCTGTGGGCATACGTGGGTCACCGTGTGACAGGCCTGATAAAAAAAGAAACCGAGTGGGAGAGAGGACCTGGGTGGGCCAGGCTGTCCAGCACCTGATCCCTGGGCCCTGTGAAGATGCCACCTTGCGTGGGACTTGCCGGGGTGACTGAGTTAAGGATCTGGACATGGGGAGAGCACGTGCCATAAACCACAAAAGGTCCTCACGAGGGAGGCCGGCATGGAAGGAGACGCGACAATGGACACGGATGTCCGAGAAGGTGCCAGGGTCCTGGCCTCTGACGGAAGAAGGGGCCTCGGGCCAGGGTGGGAGGCAGCCTGTAGAAGCGGGAAAGGAAACGGGATCTCCCCACCCCCGGCTGACGCCTGACTTCGGGCCAGCGACACGGACGCTGGACTCCCCACTTCCAGGACTGTGTGATCATTTGTTTTCTAAGGCAGGTAGGTGGTGGTATGTGACAGTGGCATAGAACACGAGCTCCGGGGCCCAGAGAGGGCGCTGGGGAGGAGCGGGTGGCTAGGCAGTGGGGGCTGCAGCCCCCCCGGGACGCCCCCCCGGATGTGATGGGCGGGGCCCGCTCACCGTTGATCATCTCGGGCGCCATCCAGTAGGGGTTGCCCACCACCGTGTACCGCTTCTTACGGTCTGGCTTCTTGAGGCTTCGCAGGTCCTCCGGCTGCGTCTTCTCTTCCACCATGAGGCGCGCCAGCCCAAAGTCGGCCACCACCACGTTCTTATTCTGGGGTGACCGTGAAGCAGGGCCGCTCTGAGACGGGCTCCTGGCACCACCTGCCCACCCCACTCCTAGTCCGGACCGATTCACGGACAGCCCGGAGGACATGCCTCTGACCCCCGGGGGCCCGTGAGTAGTACTCTGTGTGCCTTGCTGTGCGAGGGAGGGAGTCATTCTAACTCAAGACCCAGGTCCTGTGCTTGGCACGTGACAGCTGCGTCCCTTCATCCTCAACGGCCTGGGGAGGTGTGTCTTATTGTTATCCGCACATGACACACGAGGTTACTCAGGCCCAGAGAGGTTAAGACAGTTGCCCAAGGCCATCCAGTGGGTCAGCTTTACTGTTTTAGGTTTGTGGGAGCCCCTCTAGGCCTGGAACCCTGCAGAGTGCAGATGTTGACCGCTGTGTCCACCCAGCAAGGGACAGGCAGGGTCCCCTGGGGACTGGTGCCAAGTCAGGGGGCTGGGGAAGTCCTCCATAGGTCCCGGAGCCAGACCGCTCAGGCCTGGTGTCCAGGGTCCTGGCAGCGTGGACCGTGTGTGCCAGCCCCAGGACGGGCCACTGTGCACAGACACAGAGGCCGTGAGTAACAGGCCAAGGTGGCAGGGACACAGCCAGGTGGGGGTTAGGACCAGGCTCAGTCTACAGGGAAGGACCTCTGGAAAACTCTACAAACACAGCGGACAGGGGAGGGGCCGAGCATGCGCAGGGTCCACCAGGATGGTTCAAGTGCGGATTCCTGTCCCATGCCGCTCAGGGCCTGCACGGGTCCCCCAGGGTCCGATGGTAAAGCAGCCCCCAGCCCCTGCTATGGGAAACGCCTCCAGGAAACCAGCAGGGGTGACCACCGGATTCTCCGAGGCCCCACACGGTAGGCGAAAGTTCTGGTGTGTGCGCAGGTGGCTTCTGGGGATGGGGAGCTCACAACTCTCATCAGATTCTCAAGGGGTGGCCCCCGCTGTGGGGTCAAAGCTGTGACAGGCCAGCCCTCCTTGCCCTGCACGGCACCCTGGCTCAGCCCTGCAGTACCATCCCTCACCAGCAGGGGCAGCCCGAGCAGGCTCCCCGGGAGGCGGATGAGCCAGCCTCGCCCACCCGTCTTGTGTGTTCACTGCCCACAGCTTTTGGGGGGCCCAGAGGCCCCCAGAGCCTCCTGGAAATTTCCAGAGGGCTTAGACCACCGCCTCCCCCGACTCTATAGCGATCAACTCGTTGCTTCCTAAATGTCATACCACTGGGCCTTTGCATGTGCTTCCCCCCCACCTGAAGCACTTCTTACACTGAATTCACTCAGCAAATGCCTGCCTGGAAACTTATTCCTCCAGGACTGGATCTCAACCTGCCCTGTAGGGGGATGAGCAGCCTCCTTCCCTAAATTCATGTCCACTTAGAATCTCAAAGTGACTTTATTTGGAGACAGGATTTTTGCAGATGCTACTAGTTAAGATGAGGTTCTACTAGATCCAGTGTCTGGTTCCTTTATAAAAAGGGGACAAGGGCACCTGGGCGGCTCAGTCAGTTGGGTGTCCGACTTCGGCTCAGGTCATGATCGATCTCACCATTTGTGAGTTCGAGCCCCGTGTTGGGCTCTGTGCTGACATCTCAGAGCCTTAAGCCGGCTTCGGATCCTGTCTCTCTCTCTCTCTCTCTCTCTCTCTCTCTCTCTGCCCCTCCCCCACTCACTCTCAGTCTGTCTCTCTCTCTCAAAAACAAACATTAAAAAAAAATAAAAAAAAAAAAAAGAAGAAGAAGAGGACACACACACAGACACACACAGAGGGGAGAAAGCTGTGCGAAGACTTAGGCAGAGACCGGAGTCATGTGGCCACAGGCCAGGGAGCGCCAGCAGCTTCTAGAAGCTGGGCGAGAAGCACAGGAGAGGGTCTCCCCCACAGCCTCCCGAAGGAGCCAGGCTTGTCAACACCTTGATTTTGGACTTTTTGCTTCCTGAACTCTGCGAATACACTTCTGTTGCTCCAGGCCATCCAGTCTGGGGAACTCTGTTACGGCGGCCACAGGAAACTAGCGCGCTGCCTCCCGGTTAGGCAGGGTCAGCCGCCCATGGACAGTCCATGGTTCCCCTCCATCCCCACCCCTCAGACTACCCCCACCCTACCTTTTTATTTTTTTTAGTTTATTTATTTATTTTGAGAGAGAGAGACAGAACGCGTGGCCAGTGATGGGCAGAGAGAGACTCCCACGCAGGTTCCGCACTGTCAGCTCAGAGCCTGACAAGGAGCTCGAACTCATGGACCGTGAGATCACGACCTGAGCCGAAACCAAGAGTCGGACTCTTAACCGAAGGAGCCACCCAGGCGCCCCCACTCCTCTCCCCTACTTCAGTGTGTCCCCCAGAGCCTCTCGCGAAGCCTGCCTTGACCCCCAGCGCACGCGCCCAGGCCCTCCTCCGGGCCTGCAGCTGCTGGTGCTGCGAGGTGTGGGCCCGGCCACTCTGCGGTGGGCTGGCCTGTCAGCGCCACGCTCACCACCCGTTACAGCTTGCGCGCCACTCTCTCCCTTGTCGATTTATCGGAGCCTCCTGGGGACCCGGGATGTTGATGGCTCGGCGCTGGGGCCACAAGCCAAGTAAATGGCACGGCTGGGGCTGCGTGGGCCGAAAGAGGAGTGGGTCCAGGCAGCCCAGGACCCCCGTCCGGGGAAGGCTGCGAGGCTGGAAGCACGTTGCGGGGGCGGGGGGCTCCTGCAGTCTCCCTCCCTCCCTCCCTCCCGGGCCGGCTGCTCACCTCTCGGACCAGGCAGTTGTGGGAGTTGAGGTCTCGGTGGATAATGTTCATGGAGTGGAGGTAGGCCTGGGGGCAGGGGGCACGGAGGTCAGGAGGCAGCTGCGCCCGCCCGAGGGAACCCGGCCTGCCCCTGGGGCCACCCCCCCAAGAGGCTTCTACCTCCCATCCTGCGCCATCCAGGCAGTCAGGGACGCTTTCCGCACCCTCATCCCCTCCCCTCTGCTCTTTCTCAGCGCTTCCTGACGGCTTGTCTCTCAGTGCCTTCTAAGGTTTTAGGTCAGCAGGACAGAATCCTATCATAGGTGGGGTCAGATCACCCAGCCCACACCCCCGGGGCCTACTCACCATCCCGGAAGCGATATCCTTGGCAAAGCTCACTCTCTGACTCCATGGGTACTGGCTGTCCTGGGGGGGGGGGAGGGGGAGGGGAGAGAAGGGCCAGTGTGGACCAGCAGGGCCGCAGTGGCAGGACAGTTGGGTGAGAGAAAAGCCAAGGCAGCAAGTGTCTTGGGGAGAGTCCTATGACTCCCCCCACTTTCTTTTGCACCCACCTTTGTCTGCTTCTAAGGGGTGTGGGGTGAATAACTCAAAACATCATTTTCCAGTACGCGATTTCAAACACAAAGTGGGGGACACTCCTCTGTAATGCCTGAGCCAGCTCTTCGGAGGGAAAAAATACTCTATGTTCGACACAATCCCATGCTTTTGGGTTTTTAGGAAATCTGAAGCTACTTGCCCGTATGGACAGAGAGAGATGGGCCCCACGAGATCGCCTGCACGGCGCGCGTAGGGCTTTGGGCTCAAATCATCTAGGAAATGCCTGGTCCTCGCACCCCAGCCCCCTACAGAGCTCAAGTTGGGGGGGGTGAGGACATGAGAGCATAATAGAGACCCAGAGAGCAGTGAGGAAGCCCAAGTGGGCGGAGGCCAGCGATTCCGAATTGTACTTGACCACAGAGTCCTTCCTGAGAAGTCACACCTGCTACAGGACTGCAAGCACCACAGTCCGAGGCAGCGAGCAGTCTGCAGGTGCAGGAAGAGATCAGGACCTCTTGGTGTCAGGGTGATGCCCAGGTGGGGACCCCCGGGGCACTGTCCGAGAGCCCCAGAGCACTAGAAGCTTCTCTCCAAATACTTTCTCGGTTTGCATTTGCAATTTTATCCAAGCCCTTAAAGAAAGTTCTGAAGTTTGGGGCGCCTGGGTGGCTCAGTCAGTTAAGCATCCAACTTCGGCTCAGGTCATGATCTCATGTCTCGTGAGTTCGAGCCCTGAGTCGGGCTCTGTGCTGACAGCTTAGAGCCTGGAGCCTGCTTCGGACTCTGTGTCTCCCTCTCTCTCTGCCCCTCCCCCACTTGAGCTCTGTCTGTTTGATTAAAAAAAAAAAGAAAGTTCTGAATTTTATAGAACATAGTAAATAGTAAAAATGATTTGGTTTTGCTGCAAGCAAAACAAAGGCCCACAGTGGAGAGGTAACACAGGTGCCTTTCCTCAGGCGTTAGGCCCTGGGGCAGGTGAGGCTGGGGCAGGGCAGGGCAGGGCCAGGCAGTGGGTCCCCAGGGCAACTACCCCGAACCAGCCTGTGTGGCCCCTCAGCCAAGCTGCTACCCTGTCCGGACCTCGCTCCCTGTCTGATTGAGAATCAGGGTCTGGAGGGCCTGGGAGGCCAGAGGCCAACCCCACCGGAGAGCTGAGGAGGCCCAGGGAGCAGCTGCCCACCGGGGCCCACGGGGCTGGCCTCCGGACCAGGGCGGGAGATGCAGGGCCCGTGGGGCCGGGGTGGCAGGTGCGGGGTCTGCCTGTGCACTCACCATGCTCTTGATGATGCCACGGAGGGTGCCCCCCTTGATGTACTCAGTGATGAAGTTGAGTCTCTTGTCCTTGTAGAGCACGCCGATGAACTTGAGCACATTGGGGTGCTCCAGGCATCGCATGACCTTCACCTGGTGGGGTGCAAGCAGGCTGGGCCTGGGGCTCTGCTCCAGTCTCTCTCTTCCCCCGCAGCCCCGCCAGAGACCACAGCCGGTGCAGTAGCCCGTGCCTGTGTGGCCCATGGCACCCTCCGTGATGTCCCAGGTCCCTCTCCCCCTCCTGCCGGGATACTTTCTCTTCTTCCAGTGTGGGGGCTGAGTGTCACATCCTCCAGGAAGCCCAGGGCCAGCCCTCTCAGTGGAGAAGGGGCGGGGACCGTGGGCATGTCCCAGAAGTCTGGCGAAGGGGGGAGGGTGGCAGTTCCACTCACTGACCTCCTTGAGGAATGTCCTCTGGGTCTCTTCGTCAAACCGGATCAGCTCCTTCATCACCATCACCTCGCCCGTCTCCCGGTGTGTCACCTGTGTGGGGACACAGAGGCATGGAGACTCCGCCCGCCTTGCAGGGGACCCCAGCCCCACCCCCACCCCCAGAACTGCGAGGGAGACGGTGCCCCCACCCCCGAGGGGCAGGACTTATCAATTCCCTTATAGATGACGACAAGGAGGCTCAGGAGGTTTCCTGACAGTGGCCAAGGTCACCCAGCAGGACGAGAGGGGTGGCTGGGGCTTGGGTCCAGGGCCGCCTGACCCAGAGGCTAGCTCTCTGTACTCTGCTCTTCTGGGCCACTTCCCAGAGGTCGGATGGCAACTCTGCCAGGGACCCTTCCCCTGGGAAGGGGACCAGGGCCAGGGCCTCCCTGGCACCTTCTGTATGATCCGGAACCTTCTAGCCTAGTGACAGGCAGGTGACCTCAGAGTCAGGGAGGGGCTTGGGGTCTCTACTGGAGGAGCATGTGAAGGGGTGAGCAGCGTAAGGGCTGTGAGGGGTTGGCTTCAGGCTCAGCACAGAGCCAGGGAGGGCGCCTTCTGGGTCGGCCCGGGGTTGCCCCCCCCATCACATCCGCCACATAAAGTTCTGGGTCTCTCTGTAGTAGGTCCCCTCCCTCACTGGGTCGGGGAGGTCCAGGTGGAGGAGAGTGCTGGCCAACGAGTCTGGAAGCTAGTACCCTTTCCACTGTGGATTCCTGGAGGCGGGACTGATGGGTCTCCCCGGGCCTGCCCCCCATCCCACCTCAGCCCTGCCCTGTACCTTGATGGCCTGGCCAAAGCAGCCCTTGCCCAACACCTCCCCGTGGATGAGGTCCGACGGCCGGAAGATGCGGTGCGGCCGGCAGACCACACGGAGGGATTCGGAGCGACCCAGGTCCTTGTGCTGGGAGGCCGGGGAGCCCAGCGAGCCAGCACCTGGGGACCTGTCGATGCTGTAGCTCCTCCTGCGTGACACACAAGGCTCGGTGTCACCGGCGCAGGTGGGCACCGGGCCTCGGTCCTGCCCCTTTCCTCCCGCCTGCCACACTCCCCTCCGCGCCGGTCCGTGTACCGTCAGCACCCCCACCCCAGTCTGGGAGAGGGTGGCACAGGGCAGAGCTCCCGGGCAGTCAGAAGACTGGTCCGCATCCAGTGCCCAGACCAGACTAGACTAGGCCTCTGTCCTTGGCCTTCTCTGCCTGGTAAGCCTGCGGCAGATGCGTTCTCTCCCAGCACCTGAGTGCCAGGCCTTGGGGCGCGGAGGCAGACAACCTGACCAGGATGCCCTTAACCCTGCCCGTGGGTGGCTCCACAGGGTGGCCTGAGCGCTAGACAAACGCATGCGAGGAGGAGACACACGCCGTCGACACCGCTCTCTCTTACACGTTGTCACCCCGGAAGCCAGCCCCCGCCAAATCTTTGCCAGGAGCCCTGAGCGGCCCCCAACGTCAGCGGAGTGAGGACCAGGCTGCCTCTGGGTTTCTTCTTTGTGTCTCCTTTCCCTTCGAGAGGGTGTGGGGCCCTTGGCACCTGCTGCCCGGGCCCCTGCAATGGCCCACAAGCCATCGCTGGCACAGGGGCCCCGAGCGGTCTCTGTGAAACACGTCACTTTGCTGCGCGACCCTTTAGTGGGCGCACGGCTCCCCGGCCACACTCGATGCTCCCGCCATGCTGAGCTACCTGCCGGCCGCTCCCCCTCAAAGTGCCGTGGAACCCCCGGCTGGGGGAGCTGCATCCCTGCTTTCCTCCGCGAACCTTCCTCTTTCTCAGCCCTCTGCACGCCTTGCGGGCCCGCTTTATTGCAGGGCTGACGCCCCCATCAGACTGGGAGCTACCGGAGGGCAGGAACCCGGTCCCATCCCCGAGGCCCAGCGTCCGTGAAAGTACCGAGGTCCAACAAGGCACGGCGCCGACTTACAGGACAGGCTTCTGCCGGGAGGAGCTGCCCACCTCCCCACTGGGAGTGAGGGTAGGGGAGCTGAGGGGGCTGGGCTCGGGCCCCGGCCCATGGCCCAGGGTGTCGTGGGGGTCGTGCTCGAGAGTCAGCTGCAGCAGGCGGCTGGTTTCCTGGATCAGAAGATCAATCTGGGGAGAGCGGGTGCGCGGAGAGGTGAGTCGGAGGTGGTGCAGGCGGGGCGGGGGGAGGAGTCAGGCATGCCCACACCCCCTCTGTTGTGCTCATCAGACTCCGGAACCATACCTCATCCAGGGGCACATTGCGGATGGGCGTGCCATTGATTTCCAGGATGCGGTCTCCGACGTGGATGGAATTCTTCACATCTGGGCTCATGCAGCCAGGGTCCACTCTGTGGGCATAGAGTAGTGGTCAGCCAGACCCCTGCCTGCTTGTCCCCTGGAGCTCAGATGGGAAACCGAGCCCAAGGGGATCAGACTGGGCTGAGGAGGCAAATTAATTCTATGTTGCATGATTGATAGATGGCAGAGGTCTAGAATCTGGAGCTCTGGTTTGGTGGGGAAGAATTCTGTAATCGATTACTGATGTCTGCTGCGGGTGTGAAATAGGAGAAAAGTGCATCCACACTGGATGCACAGGGGCTCCCGTTCGACAGGGTGCTGTCTCTGCTGCTGAGGACAGATCCTTCCAGCTGCCTGGTATGCTTCTGGCAGACATGTGTCACCTCATGAGAGGAGTCCTAAGGGGGTCTGGGTCCCCCGGATTCCCGATTCCCAAACCTGCCCTGCAAGGTGAGGCTTAGGCTTAACACCCATAATCTAGCTCACAGAATGGCTGTTTTGCCAATTTATTTGCTTTTTTTTTTTTTAAACATGTATTTATTTTTGAGAGAGAGAGTGCGAGCAGGGGAGGGGCAGAGGGAAAGGGACACAGAATCCGAAGCTGGCTCCAGGCTCTGAGCTGTCAGCACAGAGCCCGACGCGGGGCTTGAACCCACAAACCACGAGATCACGACCTGAGCCGAAGTCGGACGCTTAACTGACGGAGCCACCCAGGCGCCCCTCTATTTGCTTCTTTTAACTCCTTGGTTACCTTGTTTTCATTTTGTCTTCATGAAGACTTTTTAAGGAAGGTTTACATTGTCTCTGTCCTGGGATAGGGCAGGGGTAGGAGGCAGAATGGAAAGGAGAGTGGGGACTTTAAGAAAAAGGCTCATAAAAATTCATTATCAAGAGTATGTTCTCACGCAGGGGAGAAGTTCTCCCTTACGTTGGAAAGCCAGCTAATAAACGCAAAAGGAAGAACAGGGTCAGCATATCACCATCGTGTAGCTGCCACACGCCGATAAGAATCCTCCGTGGATGCTAAAACCATTCGGGGAAAGGCTGGTGGGGACAGGATCTTTACAGAATCGAATCTCCCAAATGACTTACTGATTGTGTCACAAAGGGCCAAAAAATCCTGGAGAGCAGACAGTGGACTGGACTTCAACCAAGTCATCAAAGGCGACGTCTCCCAGTAAAAGGCATGCCTTGTTGGCCACGTGGGTCCGGCGTCACTAATGCACTTATCAGGTCAAAATGCATTACCTAAATCTGACAGCAGCCCACCTCGAATGCAGGGGTTCTCTACTTAACAGTCGGCCTGTACTCTTCATAAATGTCAAGGTCATGAAGGACGAGAAAAAGCCGAGGAACTGCCACAGATTCGAACAGACCGAGGGTTCACTGCACTGTACGGCCATGGATTGGATCCTGGGTTGAGGGAAACTGCTAAAAACGACGGTGCTGAGACACCCGGCAGAATTTGGACGTGGACGTATCACGTCAGTGTTAAATCTCCTAAATCTCGTAACTGCGCCGTAAGGCACGACTGATAGGTAGGCAAGAGAAAGATCTTGTTTTTAGGAGAATGCGCAAAGTATTTGGTGGGGAGGAAGGGTGCAACCCAGGAAGGGTGCAACTAATGCCTGCAACCTACTCTCAGGTGATTTAGTAAATAACAGCAAGATGAACATACGTGTATGTGGAAGAATACACAAATCATACAAACGCACACATATAGGTAGGAGTCACATATACCCTAAATGTGGCAAAAAAACCCCCAAAAAAACCATTAAAATCGGTGAACACAGAAGGACGTGTAGGTATTCAATGCACTTATTTTGGTAAATTTGCTGTAAATTTGCAAATTTCAAGATAAAAAGTTGAAAAAACAGTGAATATATTTCATTCAAACAGGCTTCTTGTGGGTATAGTCTTAAAAGTATATTCCTTGGGGCGGCTGAGTGGCTCAGTCGGTTGAGTGTCCGACTTCGGCTCAGGTCACGATCTCGTGGTTGGTGAGTTCGAGCCCCGCGTCGGGCTCTGTGCTGACAGCTCGGGGCCTGGAGCCTGCTTCCGATTCTGTGTCTCCCTCTCTCTCTGCCCCTCCCCCCCCCTCTTAAAAATAGGTGAACATTAAAAAAAAAAAAGGTATATTCCTCAGCCTCTTGCCTTCTCCTCAGTCTCCTGCCAGGGTGGCAGGGGCCGGGGCACAGATAAATTAAGCTTTCCTTAAAATGCTGCTATAAACAAAAAGAAAAGCGGTCCACTGACTTGTTTAAAACAAGTCAGTCTGGTGAGCGGCCTTTGGGGAGGTGGGTGGCTTCTCAGAGGGGGCACGGTCTCTGCCGACATTGTTAGGAAAGCAGATGCTGGCTGGCGAGGAGCTCATCTCCCCCCCCCCCCCCCCCGAGGGGTGCGGAGAGGCGGTGCCCCTGGCTTTCCATTTCTAAAAGTCTGCCTGGTTTTGAGGGCCCAGCTGGTCTGGGAGTTTCCCATGTCTCCCCAGTCTGTCTGCCCACTGGTGTAAAAGAGTCAGCTGCCGGCCTGGCTGACGCTCAAGGTGGGGGAGCAGAAGCAGGGTCAAGGCCAGTACCACCTTCCCTTTTGATCAGTGCCCAGCCCTGGTGCTGGGACCCGACAGCTGTGTGAGACACATCGGCTGAATCCAATGGAAGCTGACACTTGGCTCCCACGCCCACACAGGGGGACATTTAAAACTACTTCTCTGGAGCCTAGGTGGCTCAGTCAGGTGAGCGTCTGACTTTGGCTCAGGTCGTGATCTCGCAGTCAGTGAGTTCGAGCCCCGCGTTAGGCTCTGTGCTGTCATCACAGAGCCTTCTTCGGATCCTGTCCCCCACCCCTCTCTCTGCCCCTCCCCTGCTTGCTCTCTCTCTCTTAAAAATAAAGATTAAAAAAAAAATGTAGGGGTGCCTGGGTGGCTCAGTTGGTCGAGCATCCAGCTTTGGCTCTGGTTATGGTCTTGCGGTTCACGAGTTCGAGCCCCGCATTGGGCTCTTTGCTGTCAGCGTGAAGCCCTCTTCAGACCCTCTGCCCCAGCCCCCTCTAACCTCCCCTGCTCACTTAGTCTCTCTCAAAATAAATAAATTTAAGAAAAAAATCATAAACCCGCTTCTCAAGGAGTCAATCAAGGCCCAGGAGAGATCCAACTTCCTCACTGTTCAGACAAAGAACCCCAAAGCCCAAAGAGGAGTGTCACACTGTGCTGGCTCTTTAATCCGCACTCCTCTTGCACTTCAGACCTTTTCTGCATCCTTTAGAATTTTCTTTATGGATGACCTATCAAATCTCGGTTTTGTCCAACTTAATGTGTTTTGTTAAGTTTGTATTTATTTGAGAGAGAGTGAGCGAGTGTACATGTGAGTGGGGAAGGGGCAGAGAGAGAGGGAGAGGGAATTCTAAGCAGGCTTGTCAGCGCAGAGCCCGATGTTGGGCTTGAACCTATGAATTGTGAGATCGTGACCTGAGTCGAAATCAGTCGTTGGACCCTCAACCAACTAGGTCAAGCAGGTCCTAGTTGGTTGAGGGTCCAACGATTAAACACCTTAACATGTTTTGAATTTTCCCTCTTTTTAGAAGGGTATTTTCATCAAGGATAGCATCCTGGGTTGATGGTTACTTTTTGCTCAGTGCATTGAATGTATCATTTTGCTGATTTCTAGCTTCTGTCGTTTCTGTTGAGAAATCAGCAGCCCCTCTTTTGAAGGTAATTTGTCTATTTTCTGTGGCCGCTTTTAAGGACTTTTCTTTTGCCTTGGGTGGTAGTTTCACTACGCGGGGTGTGTGATCCGAGGGTGTATTTCTTTTTATTTTGTTGTTTGGGATTTACCGGGCTTGAGTCTGTGCATTGGTGTCTGCTGTCCGCTCTGGAATGTTCTCAGCCATCGGCTCTTCAAATGCTGCCTCCCTCCCGCCATCTTGCGCTTCTCCTTGCGCTGCCCAATGGATGCTCAGATCCTGACTCTGTCCTTGATGTGTCCTAACCCCTGTGTCACAGCTTTCGTCCTTTATGGGTCTCTGCTTCTCCCTTCAAGTAGTTTAAAGCCCTCCTCCACTGTTCCTCCACTGTTAAACCCTTGCCTTGAGGTTTCCTTTTTAATAATCTCATTATTTCATTTCTTGGGGTTCTATTTGGTTCTTTTCCAAATTTATCAGCTTTTTAAAAAATGTTTATTTATTTTTGAGAGAGAGAGAGAGAGAGAGAGAGCGAGCAGGGGAGGGGCACAGAGAGAGGGAGACACAGAGTCCAAAGCAGGCTCCAGGCTCTGAGCTGTCAGCCCAGAGCCTGACGCAGAGCTTGAACCGTGAAATCATGACCTGAGCCAAAGTCAGACCTCACCCGACTGAGCCACCCAGGTGCCCCCAAATTTATCTGCTCTAAACTCATTTTTTCCCAAACATCTCTTATGATTAAAACATAGCGAATATAATTATTTTACATGGTTTCTGATCATTCCAGTACCTGGAGGTCTTGTAGGTCTGGTTCTACTTCCTGTTATGTCTGCTGGCTCTCACGGTGCCTCGCTTCCTTATGCGCTCGCTGATTTTTGACTGAATCGTTTCCTTGGGACACTTAGCTCAGTACACTCAATGAAAAGATCCGCATCTGGCTCTACCAGGGAACACTGCCAGTCGGGAAGTGCTTTAAACTTTTACAGTTGTGACTTGGGTTTGTTTTGAGCCACCCCGGCAGAGGAATTTGCTTTGCAAACCTGTTTATGAATTCTCAGGGGAGACTCCCCCCTGCCCTTCCGTTCAGGCTCCGGTCAGTTTAGCTTACAGTTCTGGGAGTGAGGGGCTGATGGAAGGTGTGGTCTGTTTCTCATTCATCCTCATCCGAGACAGCCCTGTGGGATCCTGGCCTAATGGAAGAGGAGTTCTCGAATTCCGATGGCTTCCTCTACAGGTCAGGGCTGTGAGAGGCCCAGCCACAAAAGGACTTAAAAACCGGAAGCTTAAGTTCACTCAATTTCCATTTGGCCTCCAGGCACGGCTGTCTCCAGGGGTTCTGCTGACTCTCCTGGGCTCCCTGTTTCGCTTGGCCCCACGCTGCTCACTCCTATTTCTTGTTGGGTTTACACGGATTGAATGAAGGAAAAGTTTTAACTATCTTACCCAGGATCTGCTGTGGTTTTTAAAGGAAGGACTGGGCCGGGGATGTGGTACCCCCGATCGTCAGAGCTGGGTTCTGCCTGTGCCCAGATGCTCACCCGTTCTCGGAGTGCCCTAGACTCAGCCACCCACCAAAGGCACCCATGGCCCCAGCCAGCCCGGCTGCGCCCTCGGCCAGCCCACTCACCCCTGGACGCGGACGGTGTGGGAGTGCTCTGTGCTGCAGCCCGGCGGGCCGTGCGGGGGGTCGATGGAGACCGACAGGCCGCGTTTGCCATGAGCCGAGGCCGGGATGGACACTAGGGTGACTGTGTGGGGCAGGCGGGAGCCGGGGGAGTCGGGCAGGATCTGCTCGATGACAGGGGTCACCACAGTCTGGTAGTAGCAGTGCCCGCTGCGAGGGCCGCAGGTGGTAGGGACCCAAAAAAGGGGAAGAAAAGGCTGTTAGGACAGTCGCCAGCATCTTCTCTCCTCCCCGCCTCCCTTTACGGCTCCCCATGGCAGGAGGGGTCGCCGCTGCCTGATAGGCCCGGGGCGGGAGCTGGGCTCGGTCATTCTGGGCCGGTCTGCCCCTGCCGTGCTGTCAGCTGGCCAGGAAAGGGCCTGTGGATCAATCCGGTTCAGGAGGAAGTCATTAAAAGTCCATCTGGGATTAAGCCGTGCTGCCTGGGAATCCAGCTTTATCAGCGCTGTACAGAAAGAACTTGTCTGCTCTTTGTCCTGGCTCTAAATCCTTGGAATACGAGTGTCCCCGAGACCACACCTGAGCCTGTGTTAACAGATGACTCAGGATGGGGGCTCGTCACCAGAAAGACCAACCATGTGATCAGAGCGTGGGCCTGGGACCCAGCCTGACCCTGGAGGAGGCGGGGGAGGGGTGTCTGGAGAATCCGTCCAGTCATGCGCCCAATGATTCAATCAAGGGGTGCCCACACAAGGGAGCCCCAATATAAACTCTGGGGAGGCCAGGGCAGGTGGGGGGCGTGCCACGTGTCCTGATTCCGTGGGGGGTCATGCACAGAAGCTCTGTATTTGGGACCCTCCCACACGCTGCTCTTTCCAACTCTTTAGCTGGCTGGTCCCTATACCAAGGGATTTGTACCCTTTATAAAAACCCCTGTCATCCTAAGTATACGGCTTTCCTGAGTTCTCGGAGTCGTGTAGTGAATTATGAAACCTCAGGGGTTGTGGGAAGCCCTGAACTTGGGGCTGGCGTCTGAAGTGAGGGCGGTCTTGGTGGGGGCCGGGCCTGACCTTGCGGGATCAGTGCCAGAACCGCATCTCAGGGAAAATGTCAGCGAGAGAGGGTGTCTGCTGCGTTCTCAGCGGGACGCCTGCGGTGTTCCCCGGGGACTTCTACCCCATCGCATCTATTAACAACCGCTCTGCACGGGGACGTGGAAGGCCTGTCCAGGGGTGGGCACCCCGGGGCTTGGAGGGGGCCGGCGCGCTCACCAGTACAGCTTGGAGTGCTCCACCAGCGTGTAGGTGTCCCCGTCACCGATGAAGGTCCCGCACGTGAGGCAGATGAAACACTCGGGATGGTATTTCAGCTCCCCGGCCACCTGGCAGGGGGGTGGCGGGGACGGCCCAGGTCAGATGCCCCTGCGGCGCCCATGGCCCCTTCCCCAGGCCTCCTCTCAGAAGAGCAGCCCCCAGACAAACTTTGGTGGTCCGGCTGGCCAGCTGCAGAATGCTGGTTCCACAGACATGCGCACAACCCAACGGGCTCGAGAGGAAGGGGGGAGTCAGAGCCGGAGGGGGGTGGTGGTGAGTGGGGGAGGGGCGCTTACCATGACCAGCCCCTTGGTGATGTGCTCGGAGCACCCGTGGCAGGACTCTCCGTAGCGGGCCCAGTAGTCCCTCTTGCAGAAGAGCTGCCCATCCTTCTCGTAGTACTGGTGCGAGAGGGAGGCACTGCATTCACAACACCTGCGGGGAAGAGGCCCACGGGCTCAGTCTGGCCCACCCCATTCCCCACAGCTGGGCCTCGCCACCGTCTCTAAGGTGCCTCTGTGAGAATCAGGAAAAGGTTCCCCTTCCCCCCCCCCCCCCCCCGGCTGACCTTGGGCAGAAAAAGCCTGCGGTGGGGAGGGCTTAGCAGTGGAGCCAGGGATGGCTTCAGCCGCCCCTGGCCCCTCAGCCAGAAGCCTCTGCGCAGTGCACAGCCTGCACAACCGCCCATGCACTTCTGCACCTGAAGCATCTGGCCGAGCTGCTAGCCCCTGGGGCGAGAGATGCTCTTCACATTTGAGCCCCTGTCCCTTGTCACGCAAGGAAGATGGCCCAGAGAAGACAAATGACTTGCTCTTGCTCACCAGTCTGGCGGAGAGGGGAACGGAACCCGGGGTGGGGGCAGCTGAACGAATGCCAGCTGATGCAGATGGCAGTGACCTGCTGGAGCTGTGGAGACCTACCAGATGCTGGCACCTTCCCACCGTCTTGGCGAAATGTACTCAATCCGCACAGGCCACCATGAGGCAAGATGAGGTCTGGAGGCTCTAAACTGCCCTGGGCCACATGAAGGGCGCCACAGACCCTACAAAGCGACTCCCCGTTCCACGATCATATGAGGCAGGCGTTTAGCTCAGCAGAACCAGCCAGGATCAGTGAAGACAGAGGGTCTCCCTGTTTCCTAGCCATCGGATGCTGCAGTCACAAGAGGGGGGCTCAGCACAGCCCTCCTAACCCCAGCTCAACCGCAGCCTCAGTGCCCACACCTGCGCACAGTTGCAGAGACCGCCCAGATTGCAGTCCTCAAGGTCAGGATCCCCCTGCCCCGCTGGGAGGGGCCACAGGGGAGGCCTGGCTGGAGCAGATGGAGAGAAATGATGCACGCGCTTCTAAGTGTTATCCCACAGGCCAGGGGCTAGACCTGCACACCCGGCTTCCCTCCACCCACGAGTGAGCTGGAGGGGGACCAGCAGCCAGGCTAAGTCAGGGTGAGGAGATGCAGGGTGCCCGGGGAGCCGGCAGGGGCAGGAGCCACACCGTGTTCTGAAGAGCCTGACTCAGGGTCCTGGGCGCACAGGTGTGTCCGGGCCAGAGCACGCCAGGAGCAGAGAATCTGCCTGGCTCTGCTGCTGTCTGAGCACTCTGGGTCATGTGCCAAGGTCACGCAGGGACAGGGGATGAGACTCAGAGCCTCACGCCCAGCAGGGAAACAACCCAGGAGACAGAGGAAAGACTGGGGTCTGAGTGAGACTGCCCAGTCTCCCAGGCAGCCAGGGAGCCCTCAGCCTCTGCAGCCAGCACGCGTAGATCTCACCCAGGACACTCACGGGTGCTCTTTAGGGAACTGGGGATGAAGAGGTGGGAAGGCCCACAGCCAAGAGGGCTGGGGGAACACTGTCCCTTTAAGAGGATCCAGCCAGTTCCCCATTGTCTGGGAGCCTGAGGGGAGGGGCGGGGGACCACAGCCAGGGGCTGAGGGTTAGGGAGGACACGCACAATAATGCCCCATTCACGAGCACAGGGGTTGGGGTGCATCCAGGGAGGGGGGGTTCCGATGAGCTCCCCCTACGAGAGGAGAGTCTGGGGAGGGAGGGGCTCTGGAGACTGCTCTGGGACGTGAGACCAGGCGGCAGCGGAAGCAACGCTGGCCGGGAGCCATGACGTCATCCTCAGCCCTTCCTGCCCCGCACTCCCCCAGCCCCAGGCGTCCTTAGGGCGCGTGTCGCGTCTCACTGCGAGGTGGGGCCAATAAGGCACTGGGCCAGGCGGGCGGCTGTCCAGGCTGAGGGGATCCCTAGTGCACGCCCCCAGGGGGCTCCAACCTAGCGGGAAGGGGTGCTAACAGCGGAGCGGGCTCCGCAAAGAGGCTGGCTGGCTGGCTGGCTGGCGCAAGCAAGCACCGTGACCTTGGGGAGGTTCCCCCAACCTCCCACGCGCCCTGGAGCGATCAGTGAGTGATTCACTTTGCCCTGCCACCGACCAGACAGTCCTCGCGTCACAGCAGTGTCACCATAGAAGTCTCCCCCTCACTGGGGGCTGCCCGCCTGCCTCTGGGTGGGTGGGGGCGCAGGAGCAGCTGTCTTCCTCTGGGGGTGAGAATGCTCTTCTCCAGCCTGCAAACTCCTACCCCTTCACTCCCGCACACTGATCACAGCAGCAGGCCTGGAAGACCCGGGTGGCGCTGACTCACCCAGGGGCTGGGTGAGTGCCGTTGGCTCCCTGGTCACCACTTCCTTGAAGTCTGCTCGGTCACCTGGCTGGGGGGAGGGGGGACTCCCCCCACCGGGCAGTCTGCAGTGCCAGCCTCTGTTGGCCCCACTAGTGTCTGCCATCAACCTGAGGGGTCTCTGAGGTCCCATGTCAGGCATCCACAAATGCTGGACCCCAGAGCCCAGAGAGAATGTGAGCCATTCCTGCTGAACTCTCTGCCTGGAGCAGGTCTCACCGCCCCCCCCCCCCCCCGCATCCTCAGAACTGCTCCAGGGCACCAGGGCTGGGCCTCCGTCTCAGAGGGGGGACAGGGACCTCCATCTCAGAGAGGGGATCTAGCCCAGGCTCACCCAGCGGCTTGGTACTGGCACTCAGGGCCTTGGCGTACCTTTGCAGGTGGAAGGCACACAGGAGCCCTTGGCCCCTGTCCATCCCTTCACCCCTCAGGCCCCCACTGGGCCTTGAGCCAGAGGAGGAAGGGGGGGCAGGCCTGGCTCTTAGGGGTGCCCCGCACACGCTGCTGCCCCCAGCAAGGATGTCAAGGGAGGAGTACCAGGTACTGAGGATGTGCAGAGATGGCCCAGGGCCGGAGACAGGAGCTCCTGAAAGTCGATCTGTGCCCCAATCCTGTGCCCCAATCCGGGCACATTTCCCCGAGGGCAGGTCAGCTCGGGCAGGGGAGGAGGACCCTGGGGAGGACTCGGAGGGCTGCGCTGGGAGGCAAGCTCTGCAGGGACAGGTACACCCCTCCCAGGGCCGCACCCCTGGACACCAGGGGGAAAGAAAGAGCAGCAGGAGGACCAGCTTCTCGGGGAGACTGGATCAAAGGACCAGAAGTCTCGGCAGCGGCCTGCTTCCCCCAGCAGGCGGCCAGACAGTGACCAAGGGGTTTCGGTTCTCAGTTCTCCTGCCCCACAGCCGGGTCCCAGGTAGGTCCGCCCCACAGTGGCCTCCCGTGCCAGCCCTCACGGCGGGGGGCCCCTGCCTAAGGTCTGGGAAAGGTGGAGAGGGGCTCTGCACTCACTTGGCTCCTCTGAGGAAGCGGCTTCTTCTCAGGGCCAGCATCCTTTGCAGCAGGGGCAGGGGCAGGGGCAGTGGCTGGCGGCCTGGTTTCCCCATCCCACCCCAGGCCCTCAGGATTGGAGGCTGCAGAGGGTGGGGCTAGCTCGGCCACACAGCAGGGGGAGGATGCGGCAACGTGGGTGAGCGGGGACTTGGGGACTCGGTCTGGGCCCACAACAGGAAGCAGTTGAGGGGCCTTCTGCCTGGGCGCCGCGGGCTGGCTGCTCGGTGGCCCTCAGCCCTGCACCCCTTAGGAAGCACCCCCCCATGCCCCTTGGCCTCTGCTCGGACAAAAGTACGGGACGCTTGGGACCCTCTGGGGACAGGGACAAGCTCAAAAGCAGCTGCTCTTTCTGGTGCTGCTCCCAAGGGAACGGAGGTTGATTTCCAAGGACAGTCTGTCCCCCTTGCCTGAAAGGTCCCCCAAGGAGGGGGAGACCGCATCCCGGCCGGGGCTCTGAGCCCTGTGCTAGTGGTGTGCTCACCCCTGTTCGCCCAGGGCAGCCTCCCACCCCCCAGCCTCCAAGGAGATGTCTCTAGAGCTGTGGGGGCACTGGGGCTCGAGTACCACTGGCTTCCGGGAAGGGACCTCACCAAGGCAGCAGCTGGACCAAAGCAGAGGCTGGACCACTCGGCCTGGCCATAACCCTCCGGGAGATGGGATAGCTGGAGCTGAGGGAGGACCAGGTCCTGGGGTGACACGGACCCCAGTGCTAATGCCAGAGGCATGCCGTGTGCCTTCACGACCCTCTCACCACAAGGCCTGGGGGACCAGCGGCTGCGCCAGCCCACGTCATGGACTGAAAGGCTCCCGGGGACAAGGCACGTGGAGACCAGAGGCTGGCTGCTGGGTAGCCGTGGGGCTCAGGCAGGCAGCGAGTCCTCTGAGTGATTCCTCACTGTCACAGGGGTAAGGACACTGCTGGCCTTGCTCAGATTTGGGGGCGGCTGGGTAGAGCACACACTGCTGGGCCAGGAGCACTGTGGAAGCCTTCTCTGTGCCCCCATCACAGCCGGGACAGAGGCACGTGCCTTCCCCCTATGGCCCTGACCTGGGGCCTTACCCCTCTCTTGGTTATGAAGGGCAGGGAACCGTCCAAAGCTAGGTTGATACATCCTGCCCCCCTGCTTCCCCGCCGTGGCTTCCGTGGCCGCATTCCCGGCCCTCCAGCGTGTCTCCCCAAATTCCACCTCCCTCCCCACCCCCAGCACAGGGGACCCCAAAGTTCTTCCCAGTTTCTCTCGGCCCCATCCTGAATCCCACCCGCGACCGAGTGGCCTCAGACCACCTCACCAGCGCCAGGCAGGGCACTGCCATCCTGGATGGTCTGCTGCCAGGGTAAAACCCCAGACTGCTTCAGATGCTGCCCCTGCTATTACTGCCCGGTCCCCGCGCCTGCGCCCCTCACCTCTCCAACTCTGCAGTGACTTGGAGTGAGGCCAACGCAGGCTCCAGCCCCAGCTGTGGCTGTTGCTCACGTGTAAACCGCGCAAGTAATGTAACTCCTAGGGTTATGGTGAAGGTTCAAGGAAATACGGTTGCCCCTTGAACGATGCAAGAGTCAGGGGCACAGACCCCCGCCCAGGCAAAAATCCCCGTGTAACTGTCGACTCCCCCTACCCCCCCGATCTTAAGTACACATAGCCTTCTGTTGACTGGAAACCCTACCCGTGATCTAAGCAGTCAAGGAACGCAACTTTTTTATGTTATGTGTAGTCTTACGCATACTGCAGTCTTACGGTAAAGTAAGCTAGAGAAAACGTGATGATAAGAATCGTAAGGAGGAGAAAATACATTTACGGTGCGGCACCGTGGAAAATCTGCATGTGTAGCAGACCCCGTGCAGTTCAAACCCGGGTTGTTCAGTCAGCTGCAACATTAAGAGGGCCCAGTAAATGCTGGCTGATAGGACCACCGCTTGCCAATACGGTTCCTTCTACAGCTGAAATTCTCTCCGTTTGCAGTCCCTGTCCTAGGTCAGCCCTTATGAGGTCAGATCCCTGAACTACCGTGACAGTCCCTTCCCTGCCAAGTCACCGCCGTCTGCCCACTGGGATGGCATTTTTCAATAGCACTTCCGCCCACGTCCCTCCCCTGCCTTCTGCAAACCTCTGCGGGCTCCCTCCTGCCCTTGGAAGGTCCTTATCTTGGCCTTAGGGCCCTTTACAAATTGATCCCAACCTCTTCTCCTCCCCCAGCCAAATGAGCTATTGTTCTGTCTCTGTGCCCGGTGGCCTTCTCCGCCTCCCTCTCCGGGGCCCACATCTTCCCTGAAGGTCCCTGGGGCCCTGGGGCCCCGGGGCAGGGCGCCTGCCTCTCTTCTGGCCTCACCAGCCAGGGTGGATGCTGTGTGCTCATTTCACTCACCGGCTGTGTGACTCTGGTCAAGAGAATTAACCTCTGTGTCCCCATTAATGGAGACGATAACTAGACAAAGTCCTTAGGAGGGTGCCTGGCCTTTACTAAATTACAGAAAACGGCGGGCGCTGTTCTTAAAGAAAAATGAAACGAACCTCGTCGGAGGTTTCCACTGCCTAAAAGAAACCCCTTCAGCGCCTGGGTGGGCTCAGTGGGTTAAGCGTCCGACTTCGGCTCAGGTCATGATCTCGAGGTCCGTGAGTCTGAGCCCCGTGTCGGGCTCTGGGCTGACAGCTCGGAGCCTGGAGCCTGCTTCAGATTCTGTGCCCCCCCCCCCCGCCCCTCCCCTGCTCATGCTGTCTCTCAAAAATAAATAAACGTTAAAAAAAAGAAAGAAAGAAAGAAAGAAAAAACCCCTTCAGCTGGTGGTCAATGCCTGCCTCCACCCTGCTGTTCACGGACTGGCCCGGGCCCTGTCACTACTCCACCCTCAGCACCTGCCAGGCCCATTGCCTGGAATTTCTTCCTGCCACGCTTCTCCACGGAGGAAATCTCCCATCTCTGAGACCTCAGCGCTGGCCCTATAGCTATGTCTAAGGCTGTCCCCCGCACCTGCCTCACGAGATGGTCCTACTGTGTTGCTGGGCCACCTTTGGGTGTCCGTGTGCTTGGCCACAGCCCTGCCACCGTTCTCCTACATCTGGAGTTGCTTTCTGGTGGCAAGGGGCTGGTCTTACTGTGGAGCATAAGCACTCAGAAGGTAGGGGTGCACTGCCCGCCACAGCCTTCACCCTGCCCAGGTACCAGTAGGCCTCGATAATACTGATGGAAATGCAGGTAGCTCTCTCTCCTCCTCTCCTTAGAGGTCTAGAATGACAAAACAGAAAGGCCTTTGGGGCCCTTCTAGTCCAAATGCCTCATTTTACAGATGGGGAAACCGAGGCCAAGACCTTGAGGGAAGTGACAACCAGAGACAGCACCAGAAGGAATAGCCAGGTCTCCCAGATTGCTGACCCAGCCTCTCGACCCTGGCAGGCCTTGCTTCGGGCCCCCTCGTCCCCTACCTGAAGCAGTCTGCGTGCCAGTCAGCATTCAGGGCCTGGAGGTACTGGCCGTCATAGATCCTCTGGCCGCAGCTCGCACACACGGGCAACTCACTTCCTGCAAAGCGGACAGGGGGTCAGGAACCACTCTTCGGAGGCCCAGCCTGCCCTGCCCATCCCACGTGGACCCTGCACGTCCCCGTGCACACATGTGCAGCACTCAGGCACTGTGCCTAGCAGAAGGCTAAAGGATGCAGGTCTGAGAGCCTTGCTGAGACTTTGGCCAAGTGGCTAAGCCGCTCTGGGCCTCGGTCTCCCTATCTGTAAACTGAAGAGGCGGGTCAGATGTCCACCCTCCAGCGGTAGCATTCTTCAACTTCTGCTACTGGCTGGCGAGGTCAGTAGGGAGAAAGAAAGCAGTGGGGTTTAGGGATAAAGCAGCAGGTGACTTGCCACAGCCCCTTTCCTCCCCTCTGCCCAGGAAGAGGAACCTTCGAAGGGCTGGACGGACAGGGCCAAAGCCCCCACAGCAGGAAAGAGGCAAGGAAGCCCAGAGCTGCTTCATGCTTCAGCTGAGCCTTGGCTATGCCTGGGCCTACGAGGGGCTGCTGGTGTTGCAGAGCTGGGCACTGCCCGACACCTGCTCTGAGGACGACTGGCACCTTCTTAAGCCCTCCACTAGGCATGCTTAGTCATCCTAGGGGCCTGGCACCCTTGGAGCTGGGTGGGCCCTGGAGGATCCCCCCAAGCCTGCCCCTCCCCATTGTACAGATGGGGAGACTGAGTCCTGGAGAGAGTAAGGTCATACAGTTAGGCTCCCAGGCCACAGCCTGGCCCTCCATGAGGACGCAGGAATCTAAGATGGGGGTGACAGTGAGGTGGGCCCTTGCCCCAAGTAGGCCTTCAAGGCCGAGAGCAGGGCTGGCAGGAGCCCTAGGGAAGGGCAGGGCTGGAGCAGGTTGGCATAAACGGGACCTGCATTGGACCAGGTGAGTCTATGTGATGGCTGCTAGGGAAACCCGGGAAAGGGGACCCCAGGGAGGGGAGTCTTGGGGGTCTTCATAGCCTAACTGTCCTGCAACCCAATCCTTGGGCCCCGTGGTTAGGGGGAAGGGGCTGAAAAGGAGGCTAGGATGAGAGTCATCCCCCAAGACTGATGGCAGGCACTGGGTTTGGTGCAGAGAGAGGGGGTGGGGGCCCCAAGAATACTGTCGACAGTTCCCTGGAGGAGGCATAGCTCCGCTGTGCCCTTCGGGGCCCCCAACCACCAGTACAACGGGGCCAATTACCCAGCCCCCCGATTGTCAAGGCGGGGAAACTGAGGTCTGACACGTAGCGCCTGGCTCAAGGTCACGGGGCCGGGAGGGCAACTCGGACCCAGGGCTGCGGCTTCCCCAGCACCTCTTTCTTCCCGGCCGGCTCAGAGGCAGGATAAGGGGTGGCCCCAGTGCGAGCCCCGGGTGGGCAAGGCAACGCGGATGGAGGCTGGGCCGGGCGGGCAGCGCCTGGGACTCCTCTGGGGTGGTCGTCGGTCGGGGGACAGGGCAGGCGGGGATGAAAGGGAAGAGGGGCCCACCCCGGGCCGTGGAGGGGTGAAACAGGGTGGGAGCGTGTCAGGGAGGGGCCTGCGGGCTCGGGAAGGACGAGCTCATCCCCGAGGAGGCAGGGGCGCGGCCTCGCGGCAGACCCGGCCTCCGCGGCCACCCGGCCCGGCCCCCCTCCCGTGCCCCTGCTCCCCCCGCCCCCGGCCGCCCCGACGCGGCGCCCCCGCCCGCCCGGCCCGCGCCCCGCGCACCTTCCTCTCCCATACGTTCTTCCCTCCAGGTGCAACAAAGTAGCGTCAACCTCATGCACTCGGCGGGGGGCGGGGCCCGGCGGGCTGGGGCTGGGGGCGGCCCGGGCCCCGCGAGCTCGCCCGCAGCCGCCGCCGCCGCCGCCGCCGGCCCGGGAGGCGGAGGCGGAGAGCGCGGGCCGGGCCGGAGTGGGCTCGGGGCTCGCGGCGCCGCCGCCGCCTCTCGGACACCGGCTCCGGCACCGGCTCCGCTCCGCGGCGGCCTGGGGAGCGAGCGGAGGGGCGGGCCGGGGCGGGGCCTGGAGCTGCGGCACGGGGGCGGGGCGGGGCGCGGGCGAGCGGCCGAACTGCCCTGCGCGGCCCCGCCCCGCGCTCGCGGCGGCGCCCCGCCCCGGCCTCTCATTCATCTTCCCGGGAGCGCCGAGCGCGTGCTGGGCGCCGCGGGGCCGGGACCCGCCAGCCGAGGCCTGCGGCGTCGGAGGGGGAGCTCGGGCGCGGCGGCCTAGAGGGGTGCAGAGGCCCAGGGCGGGGCCTCAGTGTCCCCGCGAGGAGCCCCTCTCACCCAAGCCGGCTGGAGGAGGCGGTGTGGACCCCTGAGGACCGTGGCGGTCGCCTTGCGGGCGGGCGCCGGTCTGGTGGTGCGGTGAGGGCGGGCCCCGGCCCCGGCGCCGGCGCGCAAAGCCGGAAGCGAGGCTCCACGTCTCCGGCCCTCACCGGCTCGGCTGGGGGCTGAAGGAGGACGGTCTGGGGAGGAGTGAACCTCTGCCCGGCTGTGAGCGATGTGCCCAGGGGTTTGCCCTCCCCAGTGCTGGAGACCTGGAGCTGGCGCCGCCCTGCCGGGGGTGCCGGAGGGGGCGCCGCCGAAACAGGGTTGGGGCTGAGCGAAGTGGCCAGAGCCATCGGGCCGACCCAAAGCACAGGCCCCCAGTCCAGCACTGGAAAGGAGGACCGCGCTGCCTAGAAGTGCCCAGAATACTGGACCTGGGCGAGGGAGCGCGACCCTTTCTTCCTTTAGCCCCATCCTCCCCCTGCATGCCATTGCCGAGAGGTGGTGAGTAGAGAACTTGAGCAACGTGTCCAGGTGTACCCAGGGAACAAAGGGGCAGAGCTGCCCAGACTTGGGCTCTAGATGTCACGTTTGTGTGGACTCCTCTAGCCCCGGCCTGCAGTCAGCGGCCTGCAAGGCAAGGGCACTCGCACCCCGCGGTGCAAAACAGTTACCTGGGGGAGGGAAGAAAATACTAGAATTTAAATTTCTGATAAGAAGGAAGCTGGGCTTTTAAAATACTTAATATTTAGATTGGCGGGAGAGGGCCACAGTACAGAGTGGGCTGTGCCTTGTTAGCTGAGTGCTTTCGACAAAACTAATGCGCACTGAATGGACTCGTGGCTGCAATAGATTCCTGAAAAGAAAGCAGAGATTGAAGACGATGCTAACACTCCTCAGCCCCTGTTCCCAGTGAAACCAGTGACTGGCTCAACAGATGTGACGTATTCAATAGCATTGCTCATATAAGGTATTAACTCCTTTTTTAAGTGGAAAACAAAAAGAGGAATTTTGTACTTTTGAATACTGTCGTCGTTCAAATATTGTTGATCTCATCTTTCTTTATTTTTAAGTTTATTTATTTATTGGACAGAGACAGCGTGAGTGGGGGGAGGGGCAGAGAGAGAGAAAATCCCAAGCAGGCTCCCAGCTGCCAGCGCAGAGTCCGATGCAGGGCTCGAACTCACGAAACCATGAGATCATGACCTGAGCTGAAACCAAGAATCAGGCGCTAAACCGACCAAGCCACCCAGGTGCCCCTGTTAATCTCATCTTTAGATGAGTTTAGATAACTCTGCTTTTGCATGGTTATATAGCAAACATAGGTTATTTGTGTAGTTAAGTATGTATAGACTTTGGATGTGTTATGTTTTAGGTGCCTGTTTGCCATCCAGATGTGTGCTCAAAAATATTAAAAAAATTTTTAATTTTTATTTTTGAGAGAGAGAAAACGACCAAGTGGGGGAGGGGCAGAGAGAGAGGGAGACACAGAATCCGAAGCAGGCTCCAGCCTCTGAGCTGTCAGCACAGAGCCCGATGCGGGGCTCGAACCCACCAACCATGAGATCATGACCTGAGCCCATGTCGGAGGCTTAACCCACTGAACCGCCCTGGTGCCCTTCAAAAATATTTTACTTACGGGGTTCATGATAAAAATTTTCTAGATGAGGGGTGGGGAGCCTTGTGGGAAAGGCACATTCACTCCAGGTCAGCGATCAGTATTTGTCCAAACTTGCTAAATTGGTGCCTGGCTGAACACAAGCTGATGAACAAACAAGAGACTCGGTGGGGACACTGTCACAGGATGAGCCCAAGCCTGTCACCCAGGGCAGGGCCAGAGCTTGGGCTGTCCTAGCTTAGGGACAAAAAGAGCTTGGCATCACGGGATCCCTGTGGTCAGACGCAGTCTGCCCCCTTCTCGCCCACTCAGGGTGACCTCACCCAGACACGTGGCTTGGTGACTTCCTGTCTTGTCTTTGCACTGCAAGACATAAGGACCCAAGTGTCAACGTGGCACCTCCACTTTGATGGTAAATGGGCACCTCACCCTTAACGTGTCCAGGCCAGAGCTCTTAATTTGTGCCTGGATCTGCTTTTCCGTAGATGTTTCTCATCTCAGTAAATGACACTACCATCATCTAGCGGTTCAGGCCAAAACCTGCAGGTGGCTTTCTCATTCTGTCCCCCTGTTCTTTGCATCTGGTCCATCAGCAAATGCTCTTGGCTTTCTGCACAAAATATATCCAGAATTCCACCACTTCTCCCTCCTCCTTGGTCTATAGGTGCGCAGCGCAGTAGCCCCTCGGTCATGTCCTCCTGTTACCCTTCGGAGCCTCTGAATGTATTTCCTGCTTTTATTTTTAAAAGTTTTTTTAAATGTTCATTTAATTTTGAGAGAGACAGACGCAGAGTATGGGCGGGGGAAGGGCAGAGAGAGAGAGGCAGACACCGAATCCAAAGCAGGCTCCAGGCTCTGAGCTGTCATCGCGGAACCCGACGCGGGGCTCAAACTCAAGAGCTGTGAGATCATGACCTGAGCCAAAGTCAGATGCTCAACCGACTGAGCCGCCCAGGCGCCCCATCCTGCTTTTAAACCCAAAGCCCTTGCCTCCACTTCTTTGCTTTTATTTCTTCTCCCCTTGCTCGCTTTTGTTTTTAACCACATGTACCTCTTCTGCTGTTCTAGCTTCCCAAGCATGTGCTCACAGAAATTAATTTTCTCACAGTGCTGGAGACCAGAAGTCCGAAATCAGCTTCACTGAGCCCAAATCAGAGGCTGCAGTCTGGAGGCTCTAGAGGAGAATCCGTTCCCTTCCTCTTCCGGCTTCTTTTTTATATTGCAGTAAAAAAAAAAAACAAAAAAAACCCACATAATATACATTTACCATCGTCACCATTTTTAAGTGTGCATTTCAGGAGTGCTAAGTTATTCACACTGTTGCAAAACAGATCTTTAGAACTTTTTTAAATCTGAAACTCTGTAACCGTTAAACTGCACCCCCACCCCCTCTGCCTCTCCCCGTGCCCCTGGGGACAACCATTCTACTTTCTGTTGCTAGGGATTAGACTCCTTTAGATACATCGTGTAACAGTGGTCTCATACACGTTAAAATTTTTTTCTTTTACATTTATTTATTTTTGAGAGAGAGAGACAGAGTGTGAACAGGGGAGGGGCAGAGAAAGAGACACAGAATGGGAAGCAGACTCCAGGCTCTGAGCTAGCGGTCAGCATAGAGCCCAATGTGGGGCTCGAACCCACAAACCATGAGATCATGACCTGAGCCAAAGTCGGACGCTCAACTGACTGAGCCACCCAGGCGCCCCAAACATATACATTTTTTTATCCACTCATCTGTTGATGGGTGCTGGGGTTGCTTCCACCTCTTGGCTGTTGTGAATAATGCTGCTGTGATCATGGGTGTGCAGTATTTGAGTCCTTGATTTCAATTCTTTTGGACGTGTATATATTTGGGAATGCTGGATCATATGGTAGTTCTATTAAAAAATGGTAGTTCTATTAAAAAATGTTTTTTAATGTTTATTTTTGAGAGAGAGACAGAGCATGAGCAGGGGAGGGGCAGAGACAGAGGGAGACACAGAATCTGAAGCAGCCTCCAGGCTCCAAGCTGTCTGCACAGAGTCCAACACGGGGCCCGAACTCACGGACCGTGAGATCATGACCTGAGCCCAAGTCGGATGCCTAACCGACTGATCCACCCAGGCGTCCCTGGTAGTTCTATTTTTAAGGAATCTCCCTACTGTTCTCCATAAGCAGCGACACCATTTTACATTCCCAACAGCGTACAAGGGTTCCAGTTTCTCTACCTCCTCACCAATAGTGTTATTTTCTGCTTTTTTGACATAGCTATCCTTTTTTTTAAATTTTTTATGTCTTTATTTTATTTTGAGAGACAGAGACAGAGAGTGAGCAGGGGAGGGACAGAGAGAGAGGGAGACACAGAATCCGAAGCAGGCTCCAGGCCCTGAGCTGTCAGCACAGAGCCTGATGCAGGGCTCAAACTCACAAACTGTGAGATCACGACCTGAGCCGAAGTCAGACGCTTATCCCACTGAGCCACCCAGGTGCCCTACAACTGACTTATTTTTAATTTTTAAAATTATTTTTTGTTGTTCCGGTTTCATCAGCAACTGATTTTTTTGTGTGTCAAGTTTGTATCCTGCAACTTAGCTGAATTCATTTATTACTTTTAAAAGCTTTTTGGGGCGCCTGAGCGGCTCAGTCGGTTAAGCGTCCGACTTCGGCTCAGGTCATGATCTCACGGTTGGTGGGTTTGAGCCCTGCATTGGGCTCTGTGCTGACAGCTAACTCAGAGCCTGGAGCCTGTCTTTGGATTCTGTGTCTCCCCCTCTCTCTGACCCTCCCCTTCTCACGCTGTCTCTCTCCCTCTCTCTCTCTCTCTCTCTCTCAAAAATAAACAAAACACACAAAAAATTAAAAATAAAAGCTTTCATGTGCGCGTGCGTGTGTGTGTAATGTTTAGGGTTTTCTACATATAAGATCATATCTTCTGTGAACTGATAATTTTACTTTTTGTTACAATTTGGATACCTTTTGTTTCTTTTTCTTGCCTAATTGTTCTGGGTAGGATTTTCAATATTATGTTAAATAGAATTGATGAGTGGGGACATCCTTGTTATATTCCTGATCTTAGAGGGAAAATTTTGAGTCTTTCACCATTGAGCATGATGTTAGTTGTGGGCTTGTCATAATGGCCTTTAATGTTTATTTATTTATTTAGAGAGAGAGCATGAATAAGGGAAGGGCAGAGAGAGAGAGAGAGAGAGGGGAAGAGAGAGAGTCCCGAGCTAGGTCTGTGCTGTCAGCACAGAGCTTGACGTGGGGCTCCATCACATGAATAATGAGATCATGACCTGAGCTGAAATCAAGAGTCAGACGCTCAACCGAGTCACCCAATTATATTGATTGATTATCGTATGTTGAACTATCCTTGCATTCCAGAAATAAATCCCACTTGGTCTTTGTATATGATCCTCTTAATGTGTTATTGTTTTCACTTTGGTAGTATTTTGTTGAGGATTTTTGTGTCAGTGAATATCAGGAATATTGGTCTGTAGTTTTCTTTTCTTTCCCATGAAAATCAATAAATCAATTAAAATTTCCAGCTACTTTGAGGCATAATTGACAAATAAAACACTATATATATTTGGATTATGTAATGTGATGTTTTGATCTGACAACCGTGAGATCAACCATGACCTGAGCCAAAATCAAGAGTTAGGTGCTCAACTGACTGAGTCATCCAGGTGACCCCCTCCCTTTAGTATTTCTTAAAAAAATTTTTTTAATGTTTATTTATTACTGAGAGAGAGACAGAGCATTAGCAGGGGAGGGGCAGAGAGAGAGGGAGACACAGAACCCGAAGCAGCCTCCAGGCTGTGAGCTGTCAGCATAGAGCCCGATGTGGGTCTCGAACTCGTAAACTACGAGATCATGACGTGAGCTGAAGTTGGACATCCAACCAACTGAGCCACCCAGGTGCCCCTAGCATTTCTTATAAGTCAGAGCGGGAGATGATTACCTTTCTTAGGTTTTTGTTTGGGAAAATCTTGATCTCTTCTTCAATTCTGAAGGACGGTTCCGCAGGATATAGTATTTTTGGTTGATAGTTTTGTTTTGTTCCCTCCTCCCCCAATTCCTTGAATGTGTTACCCCACTCTCTTGGTCCGCAAAGCTTCTGCTGGGAAATCTGATGATGGTCTAGTAGAGGCTCCCTTGTATATGGTGGGCTGGTCCCTGTTCTCATACTGCTTTCAAAATTCTTTCTGTAACTTTTTGATAATTTGATTATCATGTATCTTATTTGGGCTCTTTTAGGCATCATGGATTTGGATGTTCATTTCCCTCTCCAGATTTGGGGATCTTTCTGTCACTGTTCCTTTAAATAAGCTCCCCGCCTCTTATTCTCTGTGCTTTCTGGGACTCCCATCATGTGGGTATCGATTCATCGAGACATCAATGATGTCTCCTAAGTCACACAGGCTTTCTTCACTTTTTTCATGATTTTTGTTGTTGTCCTTTTAACTGGATGATTTCAAAAGACTTGTCTTCAAGGTCACTGACTCCTGTGTAGGACGTGGTCTCCTGTCGAAGCTCTCCGTTATATTTTCCCGTGTAGTCATTGTATTCTTCTGCTATGGGATTTCTCTTTGGTTCTTTTAAAAAAAATTTTTTACATTTATTTATTTTTGAGAGACAGAGACAAGGTGTGAACAGGGGAGGGGCAGAGAGAAAGAAACACAGAATCCGAAGCCGGCTCTAGGCTCTGAGCTAGCAGTCTGCACAGAGCCCGAGGCGGGGCTCGAACCCACGAACCGTGAGATCATGGCCTGAGCCAAAGTCTGACGCTCAACCGACTGAGCCACCCAGGTGCCCCTGTTTGGTTCTTTTTAATGGTTTCTGTTTGTTTGTTAAACTTCTAATTTTGTTCATGTATTATTATCCTGATTTGGTTGAGTTGCCCATCGGTGTCCTTACAGCTCACCCAGCTTCTTTAAGGCAATTCTTTTGCATTCTCTGTCAAGTAGTTCATGGCTCTCCATTTCTTTAGAGTCGGTTCCTGGAGCTTTTTGGTGGTATCATGTTTACCTGATTCTTCATGATGTATGTAGCTTGCATGGGTGTCTTGACATGGGAGGAGCAGACATCTCTTCCAGTCTTTATAGACTCATGCAGTAGCTAAAGAGCTTTTCCTGCTGGGTCCCTGGATTTATGGGTCTGCCTCTGAGATTGTGTTCTAGTGGGGCCGCAGCTGGGTCCCATTTGTTGGGC
>CM053564.1:28270436-28528822 GCA_028646485.1 Cryptoprocta ferox
GTGTGGAGACACAGGCAGGACGAGAACAAGCAAGGAGAGAGATCTCAGAAGAAGCCAGCCCTGCCAGTACCTTGATCTGGGACTTCCGGGCTCCAGAACCGTGAGAAAATACGTTTCTGTTGTTGAAGCCACTTAGTCTGTAGTACTTGGCCACGGCAGCCCGAGCCGACTAGGGCGGCGATATTCACAAGGGTCCAGGGATCAGGACGCGGATATCTTTGGGGCTATGATCAGCCTAACACATTCACTTACCCTCTTTCTGCCGGAGCGTATCACTAATAAAAGCAGGGAGTTTATGCATTTTGTTCTTTTTTTTTTTTTTAAGTTTATGGGTTTATTTTTTGAAAAAGAGTGCAAGCAGAGGAGGGGCAGAGAGAGAGAGAGACAGAGAATCCCAAGCAGGCTCCGTGCTGTCAGCACAGAGCCCAACCCACCCAGGGGCTCGATCTCATGAACCGTGAGATCATGACCTGAGCCGAAACCAAGAGTCGGACACTTCACCGACTGAGCCACCCAGGCGCCCCTGTATTGTGTTCTTAAAACAGTGTTTAAAGGGTGCCTGGGTGGCTCAGTCGGTTGAGTGTCCGACTTCAGCTCAGGTCATGATCTCATAGTTCGAGCCCCGCATGGGGCTCTGTGCCGACAGCTCGGAGCCTGGAGCCTGCTTCGGATTCTGTGTCTCCCTCTCTCTCTCTGCCTTTACCCCGCTTGCACTCTGGCTCTCAAAAATAAATCAATAAACTTTAAAAAGCAAACAACCAGTGTTCATCCTCAGAGCATTGACATGCTGGTGTGCGGAGTCAGGGAAATACTCCATGTCACATGGTGACAGGTGCTCTGGAGAAGAAGGAGGCAAGGACGGGTGAGGGAGGGGGGTACAGGCTAACGTTAGAAAGGGAGACCGAGAAGGACCTTCTGAGAAGGTGACATTGGAGTCACTGAGGGAGGTGAGGGAGCCAAGCACGTGAAAGCAGAGGGAAGAACGCTCCGGGCAGGAGACACAGCAGATGTAGAGGCTGCAGGGCAGGGGGAGGAGGGGGGCTTGCCTGGCCTGGCAGAGGGCCAGGTAGCAGGACGTGCGGTCAGCACAGCTGGTACAACTCCGGTAGGGGCTCCTCGGCCATCAAAAGGCCTCTGGCTTTGACCCTGAGCAAGACGGGAGCCACGGCCGGATTTTGAGCAGGTGCACGACTTGACTTAACGTTTTAAAAGGATTGTTTTGGCTGCTGCGTGGAGAGAAGGCTAAGGGAAGCCTGGGGGAGCGTCGGGGAGCCAGTTAGGAAGCTGTGCCAGTAATCCAGGCAAGAGCTCCTGGTGGGCCGGGGTGCCAGCCCTGGAGGCAGTGCGAAGTGACTGGGCTCTGGGTGTCTCCCGGCAGTAGCGTGGCGGGGTTTGCGGGGAGTCTGCCATGGAGCGTGAGGAGAGAGGGGTCCCAGATGGCTCCGATGCCACCGGCCTGACCAGAGGGCCGCCAGAGCCTCCGTCAGCCAAGATGGGCGAGGCGGGAGGGGAGCAGGTTTTGGAAGGTGGGGGGACACTGTGCTACACGGGGGTGTCCACGAGACTTCCAGGCAGACGTGTTAAGAGTCGGATGTGTTAGGCCAGAGCCCAGGGGAGAGGTCTATGCTGAAGGTGTCCCTCTGGGAGTCGCCAGGGCAGAGGTGGCGTTTAAAGCCATGAACTATGAGAAACCAAAGCAGGGAGACTGCAGGGCTGAATGCTGGGACTGGCCGACTTTCAGAGGCCAGAGAGCTGAGAGCAGACCTGCAAGGGATGTTGAGATTTTTTTAAAAAGCTATTTATTTATTTATTTATTTTATTTTTTTGGTGGGGTGGGGTGGGGGGAATCCCAAGCAGGCTCCACACCCAGTGTGGAGTCTGATGCGGGGCTCGAACCCACAAACCACGAGACCATGACCTGAGCTGAAATCAAGAGTGGGACACCCAGTTGCCCCAGCATGGGATATTTTTGTTGAATGAGTGAGTGGGTGAGTCTCCTTTGTCGCTACTCTTGGGCGAGGTGTGTCATCCCTCACGGACTGTCACAGGGGTCCCCTTGTGGGTCTCCATGAACCCGCCCCTCCCCCCTTCCTCCAGGCGCTCCAGCTGTCCTGACCCTCCTCCCTGTTCTTCCGGCTAAATTGCTTTTTGCGCTCCTCGGTCCCCTGGGAAACCCTCCCAGCGGCTCACCCCACCGCCTTCTCTTTCCGTCCGACCTCCTCCTGGCCCTGCTCGGGTCTTTGCAGGCAAACACACAGATACTCACGCTTCTGACACCTCCCTTGCCACCCTTCTGACTTGGGGGTGTGCCCGCTGGCCACGGGGTTGGCTCTCAGGGGGACGGATGGAGGCGTGAAGCCGTGTGGGCGGCGGACATGGGATTGGTGGTTTGGGGAGGATTCCAGAATCTGCCATGCAGGGCGTGCTCTACGGGGGAGCTGTGGGTGCCGGGTGGGCATGTCCCCGTGGGCCGGGTAGGTGACCGGCTCTTCCTCTGAGGGGATGTTTCAGAGGGAAACACGTCTTCTGGTTTTTCTTGGGTGGGGCCATTTCTCCCCTGTCTGCGTGGCTGTTCACCAAGGCCAAGGGCCTGGACAGAGGGTCATTTTTGTTTCCTCCACCCCTTCGGCTGCACCCTCAGCATCTGGAGGCCACCCACTGGGCCCTGTGCTCCAGCTCTTAGGCCTAAGGGAAGGTGTGGCTGGGTGGGTGAGCCACCTCCTCAGGGGAGGCCTCCGGGAGCGGGCATGTGTGGGGCTGGCTGGCCCTGCTTCCCCTACACAGGGGCTTTATTGTTAAATGGCAGATTGAACTTGGAGAAGGATTGATCTGCCAGGAGCCAAGGGCACCTGATTTTGGTAAATACCCACCCCCCCTCCATATACCTTGAAGAGTGGAAGTTCCTTCCATCCCTGGGGCAGATGAGACAGTACAAAGGAGGCCATGATACCCTTTCCTTCAAAAGGTTTTCATTTTATGAGTCTTTTCTGAAGCAGTTAATTCGCTTTTCTTATTTAAAGGAAAAAACAGTGTGTTTCATCCAGAGTTATACCCAAGTGAGCAAAATGAATTTTCTGCTGGGGATATGGCTCCCCAGATCATGAAAAATAAGTTTTTTTTTTTTTTCAGTTAACCATGCAAATAAAACCAAGAGAGCACGAACCATCAAAAATAATCCCCAAATATCCAGGACAAAAAATAAAATATTTATTGATCTATCACAGCGAGACACAAAGAGATGGGCGGGGCCGGGGCGGGGAAATTGCTCTGAAATACAGTGGCTCGAGGGAGGGCTAGGGGATACAGTACTGCATGGGGGGGGGCCCAGGTTGGGGAGGAGATTCCTGCTGCCCCAGCTGGCATGGCTCCTCACACCCGGGGTGCCCAGGCCCCATCGTAGGGGTGGGGTGGGGTGAGGGGGGTGGAGGCAGGGCACAGGCTGCCAGGACGGGTCAACCAGGTTGATGGTGGGGGTGCCCAGCCAGCTAGTGGTGCTGGGCGGCCAACTGGGGTCACGGATGGATGGGCGGATGAGTTCCACAAGAGCAAGAAGGCTATTCCCAATGGCGGGTGGGGGTGGGGTGTTCCGATCCGAAGGGGTCCCAGCCATGGGGAATAGGTGGGGGGCAAGGGGGCCAAGAGATGGTATGACCGAATCCAGCTTGAGGCTTTTCGTGCTTGGGTACCAACTGGACCGCAGCCGAGGTGGGGGGAGAGGTTCTGGTGGGCAGGGGCGAGGGGGCTGCCCAGGAAGTGTCTGCACCATCTTCAGAAGAGCCCCGGGGAGGGGGTTCCCCAGGGGCTGCCCTTCCCTCCTCCCTCCCCCCAGGAAGATGAGAGCACCAGCATGTAGCACCAAGTTCCCCTGGAGATGGAGAGTGTGTGGAGGGGGAGCTCCTGGGTGGGAAGGGGGTGGGGGCAGGGGGCCGAGCCCACCCGCCCCTGGCCTCTGAAGTAGGGGGCTTCCTGGGGCCCACCTGGCCACCACTCTTGTGTCCTTGCTTTGTGGATTTCCAAGGCCACCCCGCCTGGCCTGGCCCCTCCCGGGGTGGGGACGGGGGAAGGGGGGGGGGTAGGGGTCACAAGGGGTTTACATTCTCCACCAAGCAGTAGCACCAACGTTGATGAGGTCGCGAGTCAGGGGTCCTGGGAAGCTCACTTTCTCTTCCGGCCACAGGATTTCCCCAGGCAGGCCCCACCTGGGTGGGAGGAGGCACACGTGACGGCCCGGCCCCTCCTGGGTCCTGCTCAAGCCCCTGCCCACTCGGACCAGCTCCGAGGTGTTCTGACACCCCCATCGCCGAAATGGGGAACGGAGGCTCCAAAGCCATGAGAAGCCTGGCCACCACCTCCCGCCAAGCTCTGGGCCATCGCGTTGCACACACTCCTTGCGGGCAGGTGGGTGGGAGCAGGGATGGTGACACAATCGAGGCTCAGAGAGCGGAAGGGACCTGGCCTGGGCAAGGTCTCTATCTTCCCATCCACTGCATTTGGGAAGGCTTTAGCCAGCAGCTCTGAGCAGCTCCCAGAAGGGAAAGGAAGAGGTGAAGAGAGAGCTGACGGAGTCTGGAGGCGATGGCCCTCCTCGGGGAGAGGGTGCATCAGATAAACTGAGGCTCAGAGAAAGGGGGAGCTCGCAGTGGCTGAGCCGGGACACACACTCAGGACTCCTGTCCCCGCCGGGGACGGTCTGATGGGCAAGCCTGGCTTGAAGCCATGGAAGGCACCCCTGCCTGGCAGGAGGGCCTGGAGCCTGACCTGGCTCCTTACCGCCACCTGGTGGCAGCGAGCGGCCCCGTGGGGCAGGGACCAGGCTTCTCTCTCTGAAGCTCATCCAGGGGGTTTAGAAAGCAGGGTGACAGGGCCACAGGCATCACGGAGTGCCTGGCTGAAAGCTGGGTCCCCTGGACGGCGTCAGGCTGGTCTTGCCTCTGCCTCTCCCTGCCCCGGCCTCAGCTGCCTCCTCTGTGTAGTGGGGATGCAAGGGAATCCGCAGCCTGAGCAGACACGGGGGGAGTGGAGCGGGGCTGCTTCGGGTCTCCTTTGGGCACTGCTGGGAGGTGCCTTTGGGGGTGCTGATCATTACCGCCCCCCACACTCCCAGAGGCACGCCTGCATCTCTGAGCAAGGGTGTGGCCCTGGGCCAGGTGGCGGCCTCTGCACAGGGTCCTCCACCCACCCCTCAAATTCCCTGACTCCGGGGTCCGTTGCCCCGCTCATTCTCTTCCCTTCCCTGTTCCTCCCAGTTCCCCACATCCCTTCTCTTTCCCTTGGCTCCTCCGGGAGGGGGTGGGCAGCAGGGAGCGAGAACCTGCCAGGGCTGGCTTGGGGTGAGCCTTGGTGGGGGGGTTCCCGGGCCCACTCTTAGCTCCGAGTGTCCATGTGGGAGGTAGACACAGGGATGGGGGGGTGAGGTGTCCAGCTCCCCCCAGCCTCTCCCTACCCTGCTAGGTCTAGTCCAAATGTGCTCCCCTCTCCCAGGCTGAGACACCCCAGCCCTCTGCCTCTGTCTGCCCCTCTCCACCCTGCCCTCTCCCCAGGGGCTGAGTCTCTACTCACCTTGGTACCCTAGGGCTCCCAGGGCCCCTCCATAGGGCTTGGGAGGTTTGCCTGTGGAGGGGGGGGTTGGGGAGGGGGCCAGGCTTTCCCACCTCTCTGAGAACCCCCACCGTGGACCAGGCCTCCACCCTGTCGCAGAAGGTTCTGAAGGCCTTCCTGCCCCCAGCCTGGCCTTCAGTCCCACCCGCCCCGACCCCTGCTGCCCAGTCATGCTCCTCGTGGATGGCATCCCGCCTGTGGAGGTCTGAGCAGCTAGGAGGGCGCCCGCTGCCCCGCGTTAGACCTGGCCACGCAGACTGCCCCATCTGACATGCGCTAGGCTTTGGCCTCCCTGGCCACCTGCTTGAATGGACCTCGCTTGTCCCCTTACACTCTCCTTTCCTTTCCTCTGGGACCTTGTCATCTCTCCAGTTACACCAGAGACGGGGAGTGGGGAGGGGGTTGGCCAGGTCTCTGTCTCACTCCTGGTGTCCCGTCAGATGCCAGGCTGGGAGCCCTAGGAATGGGATCCTTGTCCCCATCCTTACGTCCCAGGGCTGAGTTTTCTTGGCATCGGAGGGCCAGCCCAGGGCCGTGGCCACGATAGCACTGTACCCCCACCCCATGAAAGTAGCTCAGGACCCCGCCCGAAGTGGGGCCCCTCCTTATTGCAGACTCACCGCCAATTCCCAGGGCCCCGACTCCGCCACCTGTGGGGCAGAAAGAGCGGCTGTGAGTGTGTCCACTTCTGGGGAGCCCGCCGAGCCCTACCCGGGCAGCGTGGGCCCTGCCAGAGAGGGCCAGGTTCTGGGCCTGGGTGTCAGGCGCCCAGGGCTCTGCCTCACGCTGTGTGACCTCGGGCAAGTCCCTTGCACTGTCTGAACCTCAGTTTGCCTCATCCAGAACAGGGGCTTTGGAAAAGCTGATGCTCCCTGGCCTTTGCAAGGGAAATGGAGAGGAATGAGGGGAGGCCCTGCTACGTGTGACTGAGGTCACAGGGTTACCCCCTGGGGCCCGGCCCAGCCCTTCTGAGCAGATGGAGTGGGGGAGTTGAAAGGAAGGGGCCTGGGGACAGGGAGGCGGTCTTTACCTGGGTAAATGGGAGACAGTCCGAAGCCAGGTCTTGCTGCAGCTCCTGTGGGAGGGGTTTGGGGTTGGCGGGAGGCAGGCCCAACCCTTCGCCTACTGCCCTTCCGCCCAGGACCACCTCCTCCCCCCTGGGCGCCCCCCACCGGCGGACCAGCTTTCCTTGCGAGCCTTGTCTGCAGCCCCATAGCCCCAGTTCATCAGCCTGGTGTCTGCCGCCCACGGTGTACCCCCGACCCTGAGGCCTGCCCCTTTGCCCAGGAGGTTCCCCTTCCTAGACTGTCTCCTCTCTCGCGCTCTCTCTCCCATGTCTTTGTGCTAGATGCAGCTCCAGGAGGTCCCCCCCTCCCCCGGCCAGACAGGCCCCCTCTAGGCTCTGGGCAGAGCTGAGGATTTCAGAGAGAGAGAGAGAGAGGGCCCCTGCCTCCAACTGGGAACGGCCTGGTGGCTCCTAGGACACCTCCAAGGCCAATGGCACCTGAAGGTGGGCAGGGGTTAGGACGGCACACAGTTTAAGGGGCGCTAAGCACCCTCTCTGGGTTACTGGGGGCAGGGATGGGCCTTCAGGGCTACCGTGAGCAGGACTGAGGCCTGAGTTGGGGAGGGAACAGGGGGTAGAGGTGGAGGGGGGCGAGGCAGCCTGACACCTGGGCAGAGGGAGGGCAGGAGGGAGAAACTCACCATATTTGGCCGCTTTAGCAGCTGCAGCTGGGGACACACCTGGGGAGATGCGGGGCACGCGGGCTCAGGAGCAGCACCGCCCTCCCAGAGTCCTGTCCCCTCCCGTCCTGCTCACCCGCTTACCACCTACCCGTGGAATTAACCCCCCGCCCCCCCCCCCATATCCATCCCTCTTCCCAAGCCTTTAGTAAGCTCTTCCTGCACGTCCAGCCTGGAGCGCATAGGACGATTTTCAGGCTGGCTCGGATAGGGGGACACAACGGTGACCCACGAAAGAGTGAAATGTCAACACGAGGCCCGCCATGGGCAGCAGAGACCTTGGGAAAAAAAAATTCCCTCCTGACTTTGCTTTCCTTCCCTGGAAAATGGGCACAGCCATCATGATCTCAATGCACTGTCACTTAAAGTGGTCGGGGAGGCTGACAGAAGAGAGGGAGAGGAGGGGGCCTCTACTTGTGCTTGCTGGGGGTCCCCCAATTGCTGCGGGCCAGCCTGAGGCAGGTGTGGGGGGGAAGAAGGGCGGTCTCTGTCTCTCTGTCGTTCTCTCTCTCATACACACGCCCCACGCACGCTCTGATTCCCGAGCAGCCACTCACCTCCAAAGCCCCCAACCCCTGGGATGACTCCCGCGGCTCCGAGCCCCCCGACTCCCAGGGCTCCGGCTCCCCCGAGGCCTGTGGAGAGAGCTGCGTGTTCAAATCCCGCTGGTGGGACTAGCTGGGCCGCAGTCAGTGGGGTTCTCATCCTTGGACCCAGGTGGACCCTGAGCTCCCAGGGCCTCGAAGGGCACAGGGGGGCCAGGGTGTGGGCTGGGCCCTGGGAGAGGATGCCCCGGAGGGCCCCGGGAGCAGGCCAGGGACTCCGCATGTCAGAGGTGCCTCCCCCTGAGACCCCAGGGCCTGGGGGCGCCCCCACCTCCACCCAGCGCTCACCATACTGGGCAGCTTTGGCGGCAGCCTTGGCGGCGGCAGCTGAGGCAGCAGGTCCGACCCCTGGGGACACAGGAGGGGCTCAGAGGGAGGGACCCTCCCCTGGTCAGTCTTCCTCCCTGCCCAGCCTGTCCTGGGCTTTTGACTCACCTACCACACCGCCCGGGACACCTACTCCGCCAAGAGCCCCCAACCCTCCGGCTCCTGTGGAGAGATGATGGAAAGTCAGCACCCCCATTTTTGCAGGGTGAGCTCTCCCTGCCCCGGGGATGCTAGGCAGAGCAGACAGGTGGCCAAAGTCACGTGACCCAGTGGAAGGCGCCTCGGTGAGTCCTGGCTCTGTCCTGACCGATCGGGCAAGGCGGGGGGACCCCTTTGGGCCTTGGCCCGCCCGTTTCTCCTTCCCAGACAGCTGGCACTGGGAGCCACAGGTGACCACAGTGGTGGCTACGAGCTGCTGCCGCGGAGGGCAGAAGACTCCAGAAGACTCGTCTTGGGTTCTGACAGCCCCGTGTTCGAATTCCGCTTTCTCTCCATAGCCGTCGCCTCTCTGACCCCCAGAGCCCTAGCAGGGACGATGACCCTTAACCCCACTCATGCTACAGGTGTTTGGGGAGCGAACACACTCTGAGTTCTGAGCCTCTGTCCTGCACGGAGCTGCTGCGTATGGCCACTTAATGCTTTATGCCACAGTCACGGTCCTCTGTGCTCTGCACATGGTAGCCTGCTTATTATTCACGGGAACTACTGTCGTCCCCATTGTGCAGGTGAGAACATTGAGGCGCGGCGGAGGCTAAGCAGCATCCTCAAGTTTCCACAGGCAAGAAATGGCTTGAGAGCCAGCGCCCTTAACTGCTTTGTTTCCCTGGCAACGTCTGTTAGACTCAGGCGGGCCAGCAGCCGGCAAGGAACAGGAGAGGGGCCTGTGGGTCACCAGGCCCATGGGGGGGGGGGGGGGGACTGAGGAAGCCGGGATTTTCCGAGGTGGAAACTGGCCCCACGTGGACTGGCCGGGGCCGGTTGGCAGAGGCCAGGAATGCGGGGGCCACAGACCATGTGGGTCTGTCCAGGCGGGGCGGCCACGTCCTCCAGGCTCGTGGCAGGCAGTCATGCTGACAGCGAGGCAGACGGGAGGTGAGTCTAGACGAGGTGTCCTGGCCCCGCTGGCCAGGAGGCAGGAGCTGCCCGGCCGACCGCAGGCGGGGCCCCTGGCCTTGGGTCCCACGAAACCGTCAGGGCCAGAAGGCCCTTAGGGACCATGTGGTCCTCATCAGGGAACCGCGGCCGCCGGGGGGTTTGGGAAATGTGAGGGGCGTTTTGAGTCGTCCCGGAGCTGGAAGCAGGATAGGCACGTAGCGGGCAGGAACCAGGTCTGCTAAACTGTCATTAACGTGTCCTAGAAACTGCCATTTTCCGCCCTGACCATCCCAGCTCTGCGCTGCAAGCTCCAGGCCCTGGGCCCTGGGCCCGTGGAGGAGAGATGGGTGACCAGGTGTTCTCAGGGCTGGTGGGGCAGCAAGCAAGCCCCCCACGGGGGGCGGGGGGGGAGGGGTAGGCTGCACTCACCATATTTGGCTGCTTTAGCTGCAGCCAGGGATCCAGGTACTGGGGGAAAAAGGAAAAGAGGGCTGGTCAGCAGCTGAGCTCTGCGCCCAGAAGTTCTGCCTCCTCCAGGGAGCCCTTCCTGACTTCCTCAGCCTTCATCGCTCTTCTCAAAGCCCTGTAACAGAGACTCCCAGCCAGGAGCTCACCCCGCCAGGTACAGAGCTCCGGTGTGTAACCGTGCCACTGCCGGTCTGGTCTGGGGCTACTTAGAGGCTGAACTGTGCCTCCTCCTTCCATCTGCCCCTTCTGTCTTCCTCCAGGCACAGTGTGGTCTGCCTGAGGCTGGACGCAGAGCAGGGGCTGGGTGAAGACCTGGAGGTCCTAGTGGCCCTCTTCCCATAGTGCACTGCTGAAAGGGAGCCAGACTGGCCCACTCGTGCCCGCTGACCCCAGGGACCTCCACCCTCCTTTCCTGGGTTGTGGGCTACTTTTCAGCGTGGAATCGCATCACTCCTCTACCGAGCAGGCAGAAACTCTGAAATCTAGCGGCCTGGGATGCCCCCTTTGCCTGGCCTGCCCCCTAGCTGTTACCCCAGTCGTCTCTGACTGCTCAGGAGAACGTAATGGGGGATTTACTTCGATCCCGAGTGAGGCTCCTGGGACTGCGTGGGCAGGAAGCGAGGTCTCCCTCCCCGGAGCTCAGGGGGAGGTTTCTGTCCAGCCCCTAGAAGGCCCCTCACCTGCACCTGCCCCAAAGCCAGGAACGCCGACACCAGGTCCAAAGCCAGGAACGACACCAGTTCCAAAGCCAGGAACGCCGGCAGGAAGCCCAGCTGCAGCCCCTGGGGGAGATGGGCAGGGGTGTGGCGGCCGCAGGCAGGGAGCATGCGCCCCTGGGGGTGTCCCGCCCAGGGAGCTGAGTCAGGCCCTAAGGGCGGGCCCCAGACCCATGCAGGGGTCCCCTTGCGCTTAACCTGCCCTCTGTACTGCTCCCGAGAATGGTCTTCCTAAAACTCCCACTGACCGCCCAGTCCAGCCCCTCCTGGGCTGGCGTTCAGGGCTGCGCGGCGGCTGGGGACACCACCGTCCTTTCTAGCCCGATCCCCCGCTCCTTCCCTCTTGGATGAACTCACTGCTGACAACCATCCGCCACAGGTGCCACCAGCACCCACGTGTCACATATAAGGACAGGAAACTGGGAGGTCGCTTCGCTAGTGTGGGACGCAGGACTTGAACCCAGGTCTCCCTCACACCCAGTCTATGCTTCCAGCCCCTCGGGTGCTGAGGCTGCATATCGTGGGGCCCAGCTCAGGCTCGGGGCCCACTGGGCCAGCCCGAGGCTCGCAGGGGTGAGGAGGGAAAGGGGGTAGGGCACTCACGGTACTGGGCTTTGGCGGCTGCTTTAGCGGCGGATTTGGCTGCAGCTGGGGCCCCTGCTCCTGCAGGGGGAGGGAGGGGGTTCAGGGACGGCACCCATGAGGATTCAGAGGCCCCTCAGGCCCACTTACTCAGGTGGCTCACCTATAACACCGCCTGGGCCAATGCCAATGCCGGGAACCACGCCGGGAACCACGCCGGGAACCACACCGGGAACCACGCCGGGAACCACGCCGGGCGCCACGCCGGGAGCCACACCGGGTGCCACTCCGGGAGCCACAATACCAGGGCCTAACCCTGCAACAGTGAGAAGAGCTAATTCTTAACCAAGTCCTGACCAAGGAGGGCAGAGCTGCAGGTTGGGCGTCAAGAGCCTTGAGATCTCGCCCCGGCCCGGACGCAGACTTGCTGTGTGACCTTGGACAAGTTACTCTCCCTTGATGGGCCTCAGTTTCCTCATTCCTAAAACAAGACATGTGCGGGGTCAGGAGCTCTTAACCTTGGGAGGACCCCTTTGAGACTTTCGAGGGTGACGGAGGCAGTTACACAGTAAAGGGGACTCTGCAAGACAGGTAGACCTGGGTTCAAAGCTCAGCTCCGCCGCTATTTAGCTGTGTGAATGCGGACGCATTACTTAGGCTCTCAGAACCTCAGTCTCCACATCTGTAAAATGGGAACAATAGTACTAACTTCATAAAGTCGGTGTAAGGATTACCTCCACAAATAGCAGCTTTGTAAAAAAAAAAAAGGGGGGGGTCATTTGTCATATGTGAGTTTGGGGGTCAGCAGCCCCGAAGTTGAGATGTTCTCTGGCCTAGACAGGGCTAAGTTTTGTGACCTGAACCTTGATGTCTGCAGGTCCCCAAAGCCAAGGCGTACGGACCTCCCCATCCCCCACCCCCTGCACGGGACTCTAAAGGGGGTACTGGGGTTTGGCATATTCAGGAAGGTGCCGGTGCCTGGGGCGGTCAGGTCAGGGTGGCCCTCAGATGCAGCGAGAGATGGAGCGCCTCGTCAGGGAGCAAGAAAGGCCGCCGTAGCTCAAGGAGGGCGGGAGTCCAGCAAGCCCAGCTCGAGGTCCAGAGCGGGGCAGGCCCCAGCTGGACTCGGAGGCGGCAAGGGCTTCGGGCAGGAGGGGGATCCCGGTCCCGGAGGGCTGGCCAGGGCCCCCTTCACTCTGCCTTACTGATCGGCACTTCACCCACACCCCTAAAAGTGGCCAGAGAAGCCAAAGCTGGTGAGAAAGCCTGGGATGTGACATCCCGAGGGGACTTGCCTCCTGAGGGGGCAGGGCTGCCAGACCCCAGAACAGGGAGCATGAGAGAGCAGGGCTCCAGAATGGGGGTTTGGGAGCAGATGGGGGGGGGGATTGGAGGGGGGACACTTACCAAACTGGGCAGCTTTGGCAGCGGCTTTGGCGGCTGCAGCGGCTGGGGTCCCTGCTCCTGGAGAGGTGGAGAGCAGGGGTCGGGGGGCCGTCCCCGACCCCCCTTCCCACATTCTCCCTCCCCTCCCCCATTCCGGAACCACCTGTACGTAGGGAAATGTCCCCTCTCCCAGAAGACCCTCCCCATGCTGCCTCCTCGCCCCTGCAGACAGAGAGGGAAGGTACGGGGCCAGCCTGCGTTCCAGGCCCGCTCTGAGGATGGCCCACTGGTCAACCTGGACACGTCCCTTCCCCGAGAAGTGGCCCCAGAACCGCCACATTCTAGCCCTGGCTACGGCAGACGGGGGCCCAGAGCTGACGGGTCGAAGCGCAGACCCTCTCCTAATCCTCTAGAAGGCTGCTGATGGTGGCGTTAATTCAAAAAAAAAAAAAAATTTCCCAATTGTGCCTGTATCCAAAATGGGAGAAAACAGCCTGTTTCTTGGGGGAAACTCAGAAGGGAGATTTTCTTCCAGAAAGAAGGCACGCAGAAAATTCTGGTGGGGAAAAGCAACCGAGGACATCTGTAACTTTATCTCCTTGTGGCTGTTCGTCTCTCTTCGGCCTCTGACGGGCAGGGAGAGTGAACACGGAGGAGCCCAAGGGTGGTATAGACCCTCCCACCTGATCAGCAACCAGAAAGGCCACTGGACTAAAGGAGGCCGCCCAGCCTTGGCGGAGCACAGCCCCACCGGCAGCTGGATGACGGCTGACTTCCCAAACCTCCCCAGCAAGCTAGGGTCCCATGGAGGGTCTTCCCCCAGAAGTAGGAGACTTTGCCCTCCCCCCTGCCCACCCCCGGGCTCCGTGAAGTCTTGCCGTCTGCAAAGTGATGTACGTGACCTGGCCAACTCCAGGGCTCCCTTCGAGAGGCGAAGCCCATCTCTGGGTTGGGGCCGCAGCTCACCTGGCACCCCTCCTGTGCCTGGCACACCTGCTACTCCGTCTCCGACGCCTGGCACCAGCCCTCCCAAGCCTCCTACCCCTCCAGCACCTGGAAGAGTGAAGAGCGTCAGGCTCCCGGGAGAGGGAAGGGTAGAAGGTGGCAGGGGGAACAGAATGGCTGCATGGGCACCCCCAGCTTGCTGATTTGGGGGTGCGGCTGAGAAGCAGGCTGATAATCATAGTGGTGAGCAGCTGAAAAGGGCAGAAGAGTTCAGAGTGGCTTCGGAAGATGGGGCCAGGGTCTCCCAACCTTGACCCAAGGCCATTCAGCCCCAGGCGCCTGAGGGTGACTGCTCTGCCCTCATGCTGGAGAACTGCTCTGAGCTTGGAGCCGGGGCCCCTTGGGAGAACAGGGCTGGGGTGGGCAGGACGGGAGGGCGCTGCCCTGGGCGCGGGGACAGGCACGCCAGGGGCACTTACCGTACTTGGCTGCCTTGGCGGCGGCTGCTGCCTGGGCTGCGGCTGCTGCCTGGGCTGCGGCTGCGGCTGCGAGGAGAGAGAGGAAGCTTGCTGGATTGGGCGGCAGCGCTCTTACCCAAAGTTGCTGACGGCCCTCCCATCCCCCCACCCGAGATCCTCCCTGAGCACCTTGAAGCCCAGTCTACACTCCCCGGCGCCCCCTTGCCTCCCCCCCCCCCCCACAGAAGAGAAGTTTCCCCAGGTGGAACTAAGGCTCACGGGTAAGGCCAACTCCAGGGACAGCTCCAGGGACAGCTCCAGGGACAGCTCCGATACCGTAACCGGGAAAGCCGCCAGCGCCAACCCCGAAAGTGGGAATGCCTCCAACTCCCACTCCCGCTCTGGCCCCTGCGGACGGAAGAGAATTGGGTGGAAAAGCATCTCAGCGAGGGAGGCTGGGGAGGGCTCTGGGGGAGCTGGTCAACCGGGAAAGAGGATGCAAACCTCCCCCAAGTCTGGTGCATGAAGGACCGGAAACCATAGAATGCGTGGGCCCCCTGCCAGCCTCCTGCAGGGAGCATTTACTGACACCGCCTCCCCCCGCCCCCCTCCCCCCACTCTCCAACCACTGTCTTCTCCGAAGGGCCCCTTTGTTGGCTATGGAGAGACTGCGGGCAGCTCCCGTATCCCCAGTCAGGTCTGGGCTCCTCTGACAGGGCCCTGGCCGGGCCAGGGAGGGTCAGGGATGCTGACCACTGGGAAGGCCATACTGGGTCTCTCCCATCACTCAGCCCCATGGCCTCATGGTAGGAGACGACCGGACGAGACATTGCCCCAGGCCCCACAGTTCCAAGTCCCAGTTCTGCCAGTGGCTTGCTGTGTGGCCTTGGGCAAGTCATTCCCCTTCTCTGGCCAGAACAGGATGGGGCAGAGCTGTCAGCACAGCTCACTCACCGTATTTGGCTGCTTTGGCGGCTGCTTTAGCGGCTGCAGCTGGTGACACAGCTCCTGGAGAGACCAAGGGAGACACAAATGACACAAGGGTCTACGTATCCATTCACCCGCACATCCCCATCAACTCATCTGACCCCTTAACCACCCGATCACTCACCCATCCACCTCCCCACACGCCTGTCCATTTGTTTGGCTATCCTTGGACTTCAACCCACCCGGTCAACTACTTACCCCTCTGTCCTTCCATGCACCTACCTATCCATCCACTTATTCCCTCATCTGCCTATCTATCCATTCATCAATCCATCCGATCATTTGTTTTGCATTTGCCTCTACACAACCATCTAGTCATTTGCTCATCCAACCATGTGCTTATCCATTCATCATCCATCACCCATGCACCCATCTATCCATCCATCTTTCTAACCACTTATGTAGGGCCCCATCTGCCTTTCCATCTGTCCTTCCATCCATGCATCCATCTATCCATCCATCATTTTACCCATGTGTCTATTCATCCGTGTATCTACACATCCTTGTATTTGTCCCTTCATCTACCCATTCCTTCATCCATCAACCTGTCTACTCATCGACATGGCCATTCACCTACATGCCCATCTACATGTCCATCTACATTCATCTACATTCATCTACATGTCCATCTAACCATCCATCCATCCATCCATCCACCCATCCATCTATCCACTTACCCACCATTTACTGAGTACTTATTCAGCTAAGGGCTGGGAACGTAGAGATGAAGAAGAAATGCCCCCTGATTCCAGGGGACACTGATAGCCAGAGGATGAATTAGAGAAGATGATGCTGGCAGTGACTAATTAGGAGGTTGTTACAGCCCAAGGAAGAGAAGATGAGGCATGGGCAATCGTATGAAGAGAATAGGATAGATGGGTGAGGTATTAGGGGGAATCCAAAAGTCTTAGCACAGCCCAGCTCACCTGGTCCACCCACAATGCCCAGGCCTCCCGTACCTGGGACTCCAACGCTTGGGATTCCAACACCTGGGACTCCAACACCTGGGACTCCAACACCTGGGACTCCAACACCTGGGATTCCAACACCTGGGACTCCAACTCCCGGGGCGCCAAAGCCTGGCGCACCAGGCACTAAGCCTCCTGCAGCTCCTGTGGAAGGAAAGGATTGTTTTCCCGGCCTGGACCCTGTGGGGACCTCAGAGGGCCCCCAAGGGCATGGCTCTGGTGATCTGTGGGAGAGGCAGGTCCTGAGTGCAGACCCCAGGCGGGCTGGCATCCCCGCATGGATCCAACCCATCGGAGGGAAGGGGAGGGCCGATGGAGCCTACACAGAGCGAGTGCGGGTTTGGATCGGTGGGTGGGAGAGCCCGATCTAGGTCTAAAGCAAAGTCAGGTCCCTCCGCTGGGTACCCAGGCAGTGGGTGCAGTGGGTGCAGGCAGCCCTGAAGGTGGGAAGGGGGAACCAGATGCTCCATGGGAGGCCCCTCACCGGCCACCAGCTGGGCCCATCAGTGGAAGATAATGGCCTTCTAGGCAGAGTGGCCAGAATGGACAAAGGCAAGGAGGTAGGGACATTGTGTGTTTGGGGAGGGGGGGACAGAGGCTGCCATAGATGGATGAAGACAAGGTCCACCCAGCTTTGTAGGGCTGGGCTATCCAAGGCCCGTGAAGATGGAGGGTCTGGGGGCAGGCTGGGGCCCCCTGGGGGCACTCACCGTATTTAGCTGCCTTAGCAGCGGCCTTTGCAGCAGCAGCAGCAGCATCAGCAGGAGCCCCCACCCCTGGGGAGACAATCACAGAGGGTGAGGCCCTTTCCCAGGGACCCTCTCAAGAACACTCCCACCCCCAGCTGGACAGACACTACCTGCAATGCCTCCGATCCCAGGAATGGCACCGGGCCCGCCGGGAATGCCGCCACCTCCGACACCAGGGAGAACCCCGGCTCCTCCGGCACCTGATGGGATGGGGACAGTGAAGATGTGGCTCCCAGGCTCCCCCCCCCCCCACCCAAGGAGTCCCGGCAGGAAGACTACTTGGATGCCGGAATTTTAACCAGCACACTCTCCTCTGGGAACGAGGCCCAGGCATCTCCGGCAGGGCCTGCTTGAGAAGGCCCCCACCCAACTGTTCCTTGACTCACCCCCAAAGTGTCCATTTCAACACGCTCATTAAGGGACTTGTATGTTTTCAGACAAATCCCATCCTGATCACTGCCACATACTGAGAAACCACAAGCGGCCGCTCCCCGGGCCAGAGGGGCCCCTGTAGGAATGTTCAAGGCTTCCTCTCCCTGTGTTCCAAAGCCTCGGCCAAGTTTGTAATCCAAGCGCCTGTCTGCCTGGCTCTGGCAGCCCCTCGCTGTCCCACTCTCCTGCTCCCACATTCCAGCCATCCCCTCCAGACTTGGGGGCCTAGAGGGAGGGCCTGCAGGGCCTCCTGGGAGCAGGCCTCCTGCTCAGTGCTCTGCCCCTCCCCGCCCCCATCTTGCCCCCTTGTGCAGGTGGGGAGATGTCCTCTGTCCCATCAGGGTATACAGAGCACTCGCACGGGAACTGGAGATGAAGCCAAGGACTTCAGCCCCAGTAACCTGATTCTGAACTGGGAGACGATCTGGGGCAGGGGCATAGATGTTCACGGTGCCCACTACACGGGCACAGGGAAGGCCATGTCACATCTGCTAGCCGAGACAGCAGTGACTAGAGGAGCAGGTTGGATGTTTTATAGTACACGTTAAATTGACACTGAACAACAACGTTGTTTAAATGTTCAAGTATGTACCACCTGAAATGATCATTCCAACCACCTTAGTAACCCCTCCCCTCTGCCTGGGCTTTTTCTTCCTATTTTCGCCACAAGGCAAAACTCCAGAATCAAACGTCATTTTCTCTGAGAAGCCTTCCTGATTTTCCCCAGGTAGAAATGTCTCCCTCTTCCTGACTCCCACCACAGTTGCCTGCATTTTCCAGCAGGGCTCTTAGTTGACCCTGGTCTTTGAAAGAGATGGAGGGAGGGAGAGAAGGGGAGAGGGATGGATGGATGGTTGGATGGATGGATGGCTGGAGGGAGGGAGGGAGAGATGCAGGATGGAGGGATGAAAGGAGGAAGGGGTTGATGGAGAGAGGGAGAGATGGATGGATGAAGGATGGAGGAGTGGAAGGAGGGAGGGATGGAGTGAGGAATGGAGGGGAGACTGATGGGAGATGGATGGATGGATGGATAGATGGATGGATGGATAGATGGATGGATGGATGGATGAAGGGATGGAGTGAGGAATGGAGGGGAGACTGATGGGGGATGGATGGATAGATGGATGGATGGATGGATGGATGAAGGGATGGAGGGAGGAATGGAGAGCTGGAAGGATGGAGAGCTGGATGGATAGATGGATGGATGGATGGATGAAGGGATGGAGGGAGGAATGGAGAGCTGGAAGGATGGAGAGATGGATGGATAGATGGATGGATGGATGGATGAAGGGATGGAGGGAGGAATGGAGAGCTGGAAGGATGGAGAGATGGAAGGAAGGAAGGATTGGTGGATGGATGGATAAATGGATGGATGAGGGATGGAGGAGGAAGGGATAGATGGAAGGATGGAGTGATGGAAGGAAGGAGAGATTGATGGATGGAGGGATAGGTGGGAAGATGGACGAGGGATGGGTGGAGAGAGGGATGGAAGAAAGAATGAATGGATGGAGGAATGAGTGGTATTGAAAACATTGGATAAATGGTGGGGGGAGCGGGCTCCAGTGATAATGTAGATAGAGGGGCTGGGGGCTGGCAGGGCACTCACCATACTTAGCTGCTTTAGCTGCCGCTGCTGCAGCCTGGGAGCCAACCCCTAGGGGAGGGGAAGGAGAGAGACTCTGCAAACTGCTCTTGCGTCTCCGAGCCCACCTGCTCCAGCCCCACGAGAGCCAATCCTTGCACATGTGGGTTGTGGCTGAGGGGCTTCATAGCAAGCAGGGCCTGACAGAACTGCCCCCACCCGAGAATCTTCTCCAGGCTCAGACTGGGGTCTGGAGGCACGGTGGGCTGGCCTCGCATTCTCGAGAGACCCTGGCCAGCCCTGGGGCTCTGGAGCCCGGGTGACGAGTGCCCCTTGAGCTGCCAGTTGGGTGGGGTTTTCCTTACCTGTCCCTGTCGGGTACCCGGCCTTGCCGGCAGCACCAGCCACTCCTCCTGGCCCATAGCCTGTGAAACAGAGAGGCTCAGTGGGCACCTGTGCAGATCTCACTGCGGCTGCCATCCCTGCCCTGCCCTTCAGGGGACAGGCTGCCCAGAGTCTCCACCCTATCACTCCCAGACAGGGTTAAAACAGACACAAACGCGTGGGGAATGCTTCTTCCCACTCTACAGTGGCAAATACCGAGGCTCAGAGAAGAAACTGGCTTGCTCAAGGCCGGGGGCTAAGCGTGAGGACCGGGATTGAGAACCAGGCTGCCCGAGTCTGGGTTCTGAGTTCCCTTCTTAGGGATTTCCCTTTCCAAGACTCCATTCCATCCCCGGGTGGATGCTCTTCTAGCGGGAGAGGTCCTTGCTAAGACCCCGCAGCTGGAAAGCTCTAGAAGCCCATCCATTTAGGAGGGTCTTACTCACCATAGGGCAGTTTCCCAGTGCTGTAGGGCAGTCCGTAGCCACCTGAAGAGGGGGTGGGGGTGGGGGCTCAGGGGCTGCTCCATGGCAGCCCTGTGTTGGGGCTCCCACTGCCTGGGTAGACATACCTACCCCCACAGGTACTGAGGCCTGAGACCTCCCTACACGCACCAAAGGTCCTAGGCTGCTCACAGAGGCTCTCGGGGGAGCAGATGCCCTTGGTGGAGGGGGAGGAGGAGAGGTACCCCTCCTCCAGGGGCTGATGGAACACCCCTCGCCCTGCAAATCCAGGGCCTGCCGTGGCCCTAGAATCTTCCTGATTATCCTCCCAACAGGAAACATCTCATTGTCTGAGCCAACTGCAGGGGTGGGGGTTGACATCGGAGGGGTCTTTCCATCAAAGAGTGTCGCCTACTATCAACACAGATTGTCTCCCATCCGGGCTATGGGCCTCTGCACATGTGCCTGCATGTGCACGTGTGCAAACATATGTGTGTGTGGGAGTGAGCCCTGGCGCGGGGCACCTCTTGAATCCTCTTTCTGACTTACCTGGCAGCTTGGGAGCCTTGATGGGGTAACCCAGCGGGACTCCAGGCTGCTGGCCCCCAAAGGGTCCAACTCCTGTGGGAACAAGGAGAGCGGACTCAGGTCCCCGCAGGGTGGGCCTGCAGCCCTGCTCAGCCCCCAGCCTCACACTTGACTTTCTGCTCCACAGGAGCGGCTGATCAGTGGTCAGCTCGGTGCTGGGTCACCTCCTCCCGGAAGCTGCAGGACTCTCTCCCTCGGGGGACCTGAGCCACGGTTGGGGGCCTGCAGCTCTCTCAGCACTTGGCACAGACTGGTGAGGTTTCTGGGCTCATCTGGCACTGGGGTCGGGGAAGCAGGGTGCGGTGCTGAAGCCGGTCCCAGGCCTGGGGCAGTAGGCAGGAGGGAGACTGGACAGGCCTGGGGGTGAGGGGGTTCTGGGCGGCCCCGCCCCTTCCTGCCTGGCTGGCTACTCTGGGGTCTGCCCGCCTACCTGGGGACACCCAGTTTGGCCTCACCTGGGATTCCAGCAAAAGCTCCGCCTCCACCTGCAACAACCAATGACAACGAGCCGTCAGGGGGGCCCTGCCACCGTGGGGGCCAATAATTGGGGTCAGGCGTCACTGTGGGGCGGGTCCACCACAGTATGGCCAGTTCTGCCCAGACGCCCTGGCCCGGGCTGCCCTCACACACGCTAGGGGGTTTCTGAGAGGGCTGCTGCCCATCTTGGCCGGCTGTACCAGGACTGGAGCCCAGGAAGTGCCCATCCAGAGGGCCCTGAGCCCAGGGTACCCCCCCCACCCCCACCCGGGGCCAGAGGGGCCTGAGGGTTGGTGGAGATTCCCTCCATGGGCTGGCCATATACCTGGGACCTTGGCCTTGACTCCTGTTCCAGTGGGAACCCCGGGGAGCACCCCCACACCCGGGAACCGAGCTCCTGAGGAGGCAAAGAGGGGAGCTGGTGGTGAGGGTGGGAAGGCAGGCCTCACAGACACCCACGCCGCCCTCGGGTCACAGCTGACCATCTGTGCTGTCAGCAACAGGCATGGCTCATGTGGTGGCAGGGGCACGTGTGGTGGTGACTCTCCTTCCCTGTCTGACGCAAGGTCAGGAGACCTGAGTTTGCACCCCATTTCCTAGCCTCTTCGGCCTGCGCCTCAGTTGGCCTTCTCTCTAAGTTGGGGTTAATTTGCAGCCAATAGCAACACCATCCCCAGAGAAGGCAGACAGTCAAACCCTGCTCGAAGCAGGAAGCCTGCGCCCCTCGGGGGTTCTCCCTTGAGGTGCGGCCACACCAAGCACGAGGCGGCCGTCTGCTGTGGCCGGGAACTCTCTGTTCGCCAGCATCTGGTGGCTCCACCACTCCTGTCTCCACTGGGCCTGGGCCACCTCAGCCGGAGGGACAGGGGGAGGGCCACGCTGTCAGCAAATCCCTCTGAGCAGGCCGGATCTGGGCTTTTGGGGGAATTCAGGAGGTCACATGCTGGGTGGGGTGGCCAGGCCCTGGCAGGGAAAGGAGGGCGAGAGGGCAGCTCTGAGGGGTCTCCGGCGGGCGGATGTGCTGGGCGGGCCCCCTGGTGACTCATGGCTTTTGGGAAACAGCTGGCCACACTGGGACTTGGTGTGTTCTTGGGGGGCCCTTCTCGGGCTGTGACAAGGGTCTGGGTTTGGCCTGAGGGTTAGGGCTTGGGGTCGGGGTGGGGGGTGTGAAGCCGACTAGACTTTGTGGGGAAAGACGGCCAGGCCTGAGCTTTGATGCTTAGGGAGACAGTGCTGGTCAGGGCCCAGCTGGTCGCCCTGGCTAGGGGGGAGGTGACGGGCCACCCAGGAGGTTGCCAGGGGCAGCTCTCCTTGCTCCAGGGTCCCCTTCTTCCTCTTGCCCTCACCTGTGCCTGGGAGCACTCCACCTGGGTAGACACCTGGCAGACCCACACCTGCGGCCAGAAGAGACGGTTTGAGTCGTGAGCCACAGCCTGGACTCGGGGGACCCCCCCCCCCCGGTCCTTCTCTCTGGAGCGGCTCTGGGCCTCCCATACCAGCTCCCCAGGGCCCGGAGGGCATAGCCAGGGACACATGTGCCGTGGCCGCAGCTCTCCCACAAGTTTCGGAAATCATCGGCAAACCCTTTTGTGTGTGGATTTATCTTGTCTCCTGGAGCCTGTTTACACGGCTGGCTCAGCCCACCTCTGGGCTAACAGCTTCCAGATGTTCCCTCCCTGCTGTGTGGACTCAGGCAGCCTTTTGTTCAACCTGAAGTCACTTCCTCAAGGGCCCGGGGCAGAGGAACGAGCACCAGATGGGGAGCCCGCGTGCCTGGGGCTCAGCCCCGCTCTGCTGCTACGGGCCCTTCTGAGCTGACAGTCCATCCTGAGCCCTGGCGCCCCATCTGTCTCCCGAATGCCTGTCTCTGAGGTCTCCTTCTGCTCCAAGAGCTGGCAGAAGGGCCTGCAAGACAGGCCGGGGCCCGTCTCCCACGTTTGGGACGAGGCACCAGACGCGGGCCTAGCTGGCTTCCACACCCACTGCGGCCGGGCCCACCCTTCCTGTGCGGTGTGCAGGTGGGGCCTCTGTGCTCCCCGCCCTCCCCCCTCCCCCCCAACCCCAGGGACGGGCGCACTGACCCGGCACTTTCCCAGGCTTCGCTCCGGCTCCAACTCCGACTCCGACTCCGACTCCAGCTCCGGGCTGCGGCACCACCGCACCTGGCATGGGGCGGGCCGAGTCAGAGAGGGCTCCCCCCCAGGCCTGCAGCCCTCACCTGGCCAACTCAGGTTTCAACTGCCATACCTGTAGACACCCCTAGGCCGCCGACGCCACCAAGCCCACCGATGCCGCCAAGCCCAGCACCTACAGAGCCAGGACAGGGAGAGGCAAGGGGTCATGCAAGGAATAGTGGGACGCAGGAGGGCCCCGGGCTCCCAGTGGATCGGAGATGAGAATTCGGCCCTCCTGCCTGCCTCCCAGGAAAGGTGCTTTGCAAAGCTGTGAGGCCACAGAGGCCAGAGGGCCTAAGGCATGTCCCCAGGAGTGACACTCACCAGCCTTGGCAGCTTTATAGGCTGCAGCCGCACCCGCCACTCCGCCAGGCACCAGAGCCCCTGGGTAGGTGCCTGCAGGAAAGGTCCCCAGCCCTGCCGAGGGGAGGACTGCGTGAGGCTCTGAGCCCCAGCCCACCAGGCCCTGTCCCTCCTGGGAGGCACATTTGAGGTGGTTTTTCTGCTCTCCGTAGGACTTTCAGCGACCCCCGGACCAGCACCAGGTTCGGTCTTGAACAGCAAAATACGCCAGGCTGCCCTGCTCAGCCTCGCAAAATTACGGGGATCTCTTGGGGTCCAACTTCCATCCTCCCTTCCTCCAGAAAGCCTTCCTGGGGCCCTTCCGAGTTGAACAACTCCTCTGAGCTCCGTTGGCCCCTGGGGCTTCTGTCCTGCTCTCACCCAGCACCCAGCTGTGACCCACTCGTGCCCTGGACAAGGGTGGGCTCACCCTCACCCCCATGTGAGCACCCAGGATAGGCCTGGCCTATGTCCCTGCACCCCAGCAGCCCTCCACGCCGAACAGTTGCCCTGGGCTCAGCTCTGGCCCCCAGATGCGCACGTTGCCTGGATGTCGAGACTCACCTGCCCCGGGGCCAGCGCCCGCAAGCCCACCGACACCTGCAGGCAGAAGGAGACAGAGCGAGGTGAGGAGAGGAGAGGCTGGTGTGCGGGCGTCATTTCCGAGCCCGGGGGGGCAGGAAGGGTTCCGTGGAGGGTGATCAGGAACAAGGCAGGCAGTGCTGTGGTCGGTGTGGGGTGCTTGGGCCCCTAAGCTGGACCCAAGCAGGGTTTCTGGGAGGTCCCCCACGGCAAGGAGCAAGCAATTGGGACTTAGGGACAGATCCTGATAAAATGGCAGCCACCATTTAGTGACCAGCTACTATGTGCCATGTAGGCACGATTGTACTGACCCCCCATAATACCTCTAAGCCATGCCTTGCTTCCCCTAAAAGGCCAGCCGGCAGGGCTTTTTGTGAGGGCTGGAGCTGAGCGGTCTGCCAGCAAGACCCCCACCCCCACCCCGGGCCAGGCCCTGCTCTGTTCCTACCATCAGCCCCCACCCCAGACCTGTACTGCTTCCTTGCAGGGGGTCCCCTGGCTCTGCCCACTCTTCCTGCCCTGTATCTGGAACCTCTTCTGTCTCTGTATATCTGTCCATCCTGCCCTGCAGCCCAGGAGCCTCCTTGCTTGTAGACAGACGCTAAAATGTTTATGAGAAGCCAAATGGGTCCCTTTGGCTCTCTCCTTCCCACATCTGGGCCCAATTGCTCCTCCTCCCCCTCCAGGAGACATTCCATGGCTTTGGCCAGGACCGATGGGCAATCAGGTTGGAGTTCACAAGCGTGCCAGGTTTGTTTCCAATTCTGTGAGAATCTTCCCTGCAAACTCCAGTCCTGGCTGTCAGGGTCCTGAGCCCAGGGGCAGCCTTCTCCGGGGACAGATCCCAGATGTAGGGGGCTGCTGAGCCCTGGAGGGTCTACCTGGCTTTCACTGGGTGTGGTCTCTCCCCCCCCCATCTCCTCCTTGTGTGAGTTGACCATGACCATGCCTGAAATGTAGCTGGCCCCTCTGTAAGGTGGGGCTCTAACCTCAGCCCCTCTCCCTTCCGTGCAGGTGTGGTGTGGGTCAGGCCAGGCCTGGGGTGTGCTGGGTTCACTTCCCAGGATGGCAGGCCCTGCCCTTCCTCAGCTCTGTCAGGGGCTCCTCTCAAGCCGGGCCCATTTCCTGAGCTCCAATAGGGCAGGGAACACGCTTGGGCTTTTCCTGACCACAGAAGGGCTGGGAAGAGAAGATGGGGACCCAACAGGAAGTGAGAAGGAGCTGGGGCCGGTGGGGGGTGGCCCGGCAACCTCTCTGCAGCCATCTGCCCTTTTCCCAGGCTCCCCCGCCAGCTGCCTGATCCCAGGGCCACCTCCAGCATGACCAGCCCCACCCCTGCTGGCTCTCCTTCCTGTAGACTCACCTGGTCCGAACGCCCCCAGGAGTCCGGCCCCTGGAAAGGGGGAAAGAGGTGAGGAGCTGACCGTAGCCGGAAGCCAAGGGGACCCGGCCGGCCCAATGCTCTCTCTTCCAAGTCCAAGAGCTCTGACTCAAACCCTGCTGGCCTCACCTACTCTGTGTGTGAGGAGGCAAGTCACTTCACCTCTCGGAGATTCTAGAATGGCTGCTGTGTCCCCGAGCTTCCTGGGGCCAGTGGGCTGGTGAGCAGAAAGCACCTAGTGTGTGCAACCTGCCAGGGGAGCCAGTGGGTGTCCCCCAGCCCCTTCCTGTGCCCGGGGGCGGGTGGCTGGCCTCCAGCTGGTGCTGGGGGTGTGGGCGGTGCAGGCTCCCAGCTGCCCGGGCCCCCACGGAGAGTCCAGGCAGGGCCAGCCCACTGAGACCCACGTGCAGCAGCTCCTAAGCCACCCACACTGTGCTTGTCAAGGGATTAATTGTTCCCAAGCACGACACACGCCGCCTGTGCCCCGTTCCATCCTGCCTGGGCAGGCCCGGACGTCCCCGCAGCCTGGATGGTGGAGCTGTTCCGGGGTGGGGGCACCGTGTGCCCAGAGTATTGGGGACCAAGGATGACCTCAGGGAGGTGGTGGAAACCAGTCCCTTCCCGTCAGAGGGAGATCTCCTGACTTCCCTTTTGGTCTTACTCCCTCGCCCTGAGCTGAAAGTTCTTTCAGAGTCTCCACTAAGTCTTTTTCACTGGTCCACGCCTCACTCCAGCGCCCATCCATTATGGGACTCTCTCTTCCCTCTGGTCCTGCCTCGGGTCCCCTGCACACAGTGCGGTCAGCCCATCCCCCAACGTCCCTCTAGCTTTGTAGTCGAGACCCCCGCTGCTTGGGTTTTCCTGGCCGAGCCAAGTGCTGCTCCCACGACTTTGCCTCCTCTCCACCAAGCGAAGACCCAGGGTAAACAGTGACAAGGCCTCACAGACCCCTAACTGACCCCAGGACCCCCCCTTGCCCAGGACTCCCTGCTGTCCTGCCTCTCTCTCTCTCTCTGTCTGTCTTTCTCTCTTGCCCGGCCCGGCTCTGGAATTTCACAACCCGGATGGGCTTGCAGGCAAGAAGGATCTGGGTCCTGTAGATTCATTTGCACTTGGATCATCGAACGTCGGGATTTCGTAAGAGCACTTGGAGATCCACACTGTCCTCGAGCCTCTGGCTTCGGAGCCAGGGAGATGCAGAGCTGGGGGTGCCAAGGCCACATGTGGAGAATCTCATGCCGACAGGGCCATAAATATGGACCGAGACACCACTTCCTCCACCTGCTCCTTGTCCACCAGGGTTCCCCAGAGGGACCCTCCCTCCCCCTTTCCTGGGGGAGTGTGCTGTTTGAGCCCATGGTGGACCTCAGTGGCAGGTCCGGGACCCGTGGGCAAGGCCGGGACAGATCTAACCAGATCCTCTTTCTGGAAATCTCCAAGGTCTAGACACAGCTGGAAGGGGCCTGGCCAGGAGGAGAGCTCATCTGGGGCTTAGGGTCAGGGTTCAGTCTGGGGTTAAGTCCATGTCTGGGTCTCGGGTCAGGGTTCAGCCTGGGGTCACTAAGGGCTCCAGATGTCATGTTGCTCAGAGATGTCAGGGGCTTGGCCTGGGGTTAGAGAAAGCTTAGTCTGGGGCCCACCATCTGTGTCTGAGCACCAGAGTGATATTCGCAGGCTGGGTGGCCACTGGGATATCAGTCCCTACCTTTGCCCCTGGGCTGTCTCTGAGACCCCTGTGCCAAGGGCACTCTCCGGGCAGCTTGCACGCAGGCTAGATGCCAGACACTCCTCGCACAAGAGGGACCTCAAGCAGCCTCTAGCCTCCTGTTCCTTCGAAGCCGGGGCCCCTGGCCCAGCCCGCTTATACCTGGGGAGCTGGTGCTGCCCGCCGCCTCTGCCTCTAGGTTCACCACTCTGTGGGCCCTCCTCTCCCCTGCTCCCGGGCCCTCTCAGTGCCCTGGTCTTACCTGGCTTGGGTGGTTTGCCTCCAGGCCCCAGAGCTGCGGAGGGAAGAGACAGTAGTGAATGGAGAGCCCCAGGCCACCCTTTATCTGCTATTTATCTCCCTGGGGCATTGGGGCTTCCCACTCCCCGAGTTCTAGAAGGGCTGTCGGGGGATGGTCTCCCCACCCTTTGGGCAGGGAACGGCTGGAAGCCCGGTGTCTAGATGTGCGGGTGGGAAGCCCACCTGATTTATGGTTTACCCTCTCTCAGACTCAGTTTCTCAGCCCCAGAAGGGAAAGATGATACCCACTGGGCGGGCCTTGCAGGGGTGTTACAGAAGATCAAAAGAAACAGGAAAGAGGGCAGGGGAGGGGCTCAGAAGGCCGGTGGGTTCTGGCTCTAAGGCTCGTCTCTCCCCCGACACTGGACGCTCCATCCCTAAACTGAGGGAACCCTTGATGCCTAGGCCTTCTGGGGCTCTGGGGCCTCGGGACCTGGGTGGGCCAGAGTCACGGCCGGACCCCATCAGTGAGAACCAAGTTTGGTTTCAGAGCTCACCTCCTCCTCCCAGTCCTCCGAGACCAGCACCTGCGTTGAGAGGGAGAGAGAGAGCCAGACAGACAGAACCATCAATGTCACTGCCAGGAAGCTGCCCACTGACCCACAGTCAAATCCCTGGCTGCCTAGCTGCATGACCTTGGGCTAGCCTTAAGCTCCAGGAGCCTCAGTTCCCCGTTGGGCCAACAGCCCGGTGCCTGCTTGTGCCTGGGAGTGTCGGAGGCTGCCCTCACCTTCATATCAGTTCCGAACACTCAGATGCTTTTTTTTGGTTTGTTTTTCGCTAGATCGCCAGTTTATTATAAAAGCAGGTAACCCAGGAACAGCCAGATGGAGGAGGGCAAGGCCTGGGAGAGGGGCACTGAGTTTCCATGTCCTCTCCGGACACCCCTCTTCCTACACCTGCAGGTGTGCGCCTCCCTGGAAGCGCCTCTCAAATACTTTTTCAGTATGGAAAGCGTTACTTTCGCTTTTTCAATCTACTTTAAAGCACGAAGCTTTTTTTCCAAATTAAAAGAAAACTCGCCCCCCCTGCCCCCACCCCATGCCAGAGCTGCAACACATTCTGCCTATTATCTGTTGGGGGCGTTCCCAGTCTCCAACGCTGCTTTTCTATTGCTTGCCCTTGAAGAACACTTCGCCGTACAGTTACGCAGGTAGCGCACTCATGCTTTTTAGTAGCCGGGTGTTATTTCAGCGTTTACTTAATCACACCCTCCAGTCAGGTGGGCTTGTTGTTTCACGTCTTGGCAAATAACTCTCCGATGAACCTTGGTTGGGATCTCTCTCTTTCTCTACTTTTCAGTTATTTCCTTCGCCTGGATTCCCAAGAGCGGGGTTAAGGATTTGAAAGGCAGGGCTGCATGAAGGCGCCCATTTTCCTACAGCCTCGCAAGCATCGTCTTTCATCTTTCAGAAAATTTATGCTCTGAGTACTTGTAAAAGTGTCACGTGGACTGCTTTTTTAACTAGGAGCGGCTCGTGGGTCCGCTTCGGGAGGTGTGCCAACGTCTCCCCTTCCGCGTCGTCACCGCGTGCGTCTCTTACGAACGAATCAGGGTCTGCCTTCCCTGGGTGCGAGCAAGTTGTACGCAAGTACGTTACCTGGGTAATAGACGCCTCCAGGAACTCCACCAGGAACAGCCCCTGGGACCCCTGGAAGTCAGTAGGTAGAATCTTCCATCAGCCAGGACGAACAAAAGCACGGTAACAACAATAATGCAGACGGTAATGGTGCTGCTGCACGTCCACAAAGCAAGTTATGTGGGCCAAGCAATGCGTGTTTACAAAGCATTTTCTCATTCATCTTCTCAGAATGGCCCCGAGGGGCTGGAAGGGCAGAGATTAGGATCGTCGCTTGAGCAGATGTGAAATCGGGCTCAGAGAGGTTAAGAGGCGGGCCCAGGGACACACAGCCGGAAAGAGATGGAGCCAGACCTCTCCTCTGAGCATGGTGGTCTGCACTGTTACCTGTGTCTTCTCCCTCCGCCCCCCAGAGGGCCTGGCACAGGGCTGGGGCTGCCCACCTTTGGCTGGGCGCCCAACTCTCTCCAGCCCTGAGCGGCTTGAGCAGGGGCCAGAGCTGTGGGAGGGCAGGCTGGGCCACGACAGAGAGCAGTAAGGAAACGTGGCCGCTGCCAGCAAAAATGCGGCCATTCCCACACTGATAGGATGGCGTGAGGTCAGCGTCCCCAGCCACTGGGCAGCAATGGTTGGGTGGGGCTCTGGCCGTCTGACACGGGGCTGTCTTAGGAGGTGCCGGGGCCCAGAGGAGGACACCATGAATGAGCAAAGTGAATAGTTTCCTAAGGAAAAGTTAATTCACTGGCCAGGCCAGGGGCTGTGTGCCCGGCCAAGATCACGAGTTCACTCCCCACGGACCCGCGAAGCCCTCGCTGGGGAGCGCCGCGGCGCTGGGCCCCAGACCGGCCCGAGCGTGGTCATGGCAACAGACGATCGTGGTGCAGACCCGGCCCTGACTCAACCACCAGAGCGGCCCCAGCCTCATGAGCGGCCTGGCCGATGGCCCGGCCCCAGGCCCCGGCACCACCCTGCTGAAAGGGGGCAGGGGTGGGGTCAGGGGACCGTGTTGGGCAGCACCGTAGCGGGTCCAGAGGCCTCACGGCAGATGTCTGGCCTCCGTGGCCTGGCGACGCTGCATGCTGGGCTTGCTGGCCCCGCAGCCCCGTCGGCCTCAGCAGCAGCCCAGCAGGGTGGGGAATGCCAGACTGTCACGGTCACCCTGTGCCAAAGCCCTGGAGCCACACCCCTTCCCCCCTCCACACCCCACCGCCGCGTACTCAAGGCCTGCAGCCCCCCACGGCCTGCACTCCAGACCTGGAGTGTGCAAGCAGCCTGGCCAGAGCCTCGGGGACACGTAGTGGTGGCCCCAGGAGGCCGGGCCTGCTGGGAATGAGCGCTTCGGCCCTGTCACCAGCTGCCAAGCACGCACACAGCCTGTCTTGGGCCTTTGATGCCTCCCTTGGCTCCTGCCTCCAGCACTGTCTCTTCTGTGCCTTTCCCAGTGGTGCTCCAGGTCTTTCTGTGCTTCGGCTCTCCCCCTCCTCCCCTTTCTCTCCCTCTGGCTCCCTCCTGACAGTGCCCTCCCCCCACCTCTTGCTCTCCAAGCAGTGTCGGGGGTGAGGGGTGTTTTTCCTCATTTTACGGCCAGGGAAACCAAGAGCACTCGGGGCTCAGGACAGACCCATCTGGCCCCTGGCCGTGCCACTTCTTCCCATCTGTGTGACCTTGGGCAAGTCGCTTAACCCCTCTGAGCCCGAGTTTCTTTTAAGGAAATGTGGGACTGATAACCTCTGCCTCGCAAGGCTGTCGCAAATTGTCAAATGCCAGATGGTTCAAGTAAGAGACGTGTCCTACCCCTGGCTCTGGCATAGAGTCATCGCAAACAAAAAAAAAAAAAAAGGAAAAGCTGGTCACCCTTAGTGTCTACTTTGCTGCACCGTATACGGCCTGGGGCCAGGTATACAGTAGGTATTCAATAAACCAGGAGCGGATTCGGTTGAGGGGAGGATGTTCCTGTGGGTCTCCATCCAGCCTGTTCCGGCCCCAACCAGCCTGGGGAGCTCCCTACCTCGGTCCCGGCTGAACCCCTACTTCCTCTGCCCAGGATCTGCCACCCCACATCCTCTGCCTCCTCTCTCCCTGCAGCCCTCCTGGCCCTCCCCAGTCCTCCCCCCTCCCCCACCCCCCATGATTCAGATCCCAGCAGCGACTGCCAAACTCTGGGCCTGGACCGTGACGGCCTGGAGGGGGGGAGCTAGAGATTTGGACCCCCATTTTGAGCTGAGGAAATGGAGACGTTACAGGGGGGTGCGAAGGATCCCTGCCCTGCCCCCTCTCGACAAGTGCAGGGGAGGGGAGAGCAGATGACGACAGGAGTCGGTCAAGGGCCCTCAGAGAGGCAGTGGCCTCGTTTTGTGCTCCAGCTGGTCGTCCTCCTTCTTACCTCCTTGGCAGGAGGGGACCCTCCTGCCAGGATGCCTCCCTGCTCCCCGAGTCCTGCCCTTCCTCCAAGACTGAGCTCAAATTCTTCCCTTCCTGCCTTCTCTGGGCCTGTGGTTCTCACTGCTCAGCTGGCCCAAAGCAGCTGGCTGGGAGCACAGGCTTGTCTTGTTTTATGTGGGTTTGGCTTGTTTCGCGGGCTAGCCCAGGGTGGAACTTGTCTCCTACGTCTTAGAATCCGGATCCTAGACTCTCCGAGATCATAACAGTCTTCTTGGCCTGGGCGGAGACTCCTTCCGCAAACATCCCCCCCCCCCCCGTGCTTCTGCTCACACGCCTCCAGGGACGGGAAAATCACCCCCTCCCCGACGCCGTCAGCCCTACCTGCAGAGAGGTCTTTCTGCTGAGATAGAATTTGCCCCTCCATCTCCCCACTTCTGCCTCTCGGGGCCCCACGGACCCAGGCTCGTCTCTCATCCACAGTCAGCCCCTCAAGACCCTTTCTTTCAAGGTCTAACTCAAATGTCACTTCTGCTATGAAGCCTTCCTGGATTTCCTGGGACTCTTCCGGGGCCCCCCCCCTCCTCCGTCCCCCTGTCTTAGCTCCTTCCTCCATCTCTCCCGCAGGCTATGCCCAGGAGACAGAATGTGGGCATGAGTAGCAAGAGGGAGAGTTAAACCTTACAAAGGGGCACTAATTAGGAGTCAATCAGCCCGAATAAGCCCATTCTGAGTAAGAAGATACATCGTTTCAGAAACCCGCATTCCCACAGTCCCCTCCTCTGAGTTTTGCAGAGGTTTCATGACGGGCCCCTCCCGCTGTGCCTAGGAGATAAATCGAGCAGGGGTGTTTTTCCTCATTTTACGGCCAGGGAAACCAAGAGCCAGTGAGATGAGGCGCCTGGCCCGGGACCCACAGCTGACCCCAGTCACACGCAGGGCCTTCTGCCTGGGCCCCGGGCTTCAGGTTCAAAGACGTGGAGAAGGCTGTTGGGGGGTGAGCATCGGGCCAGCAGGCCTTGGCAAGGGGCTTTGCCAAGCCCAAGTCCGGGGGGCTGGCAGGAGAGCAGATAAGACCGCACGAAGCTGTTTTTTGTTTGCATGGAGAAAGCCTGCCAAGGGCTTTTCAAAAACAATCTGTCCTCTAGTGTGTGACTCCGTCCCGTCCCTCCCCTGGGCACGTCTGCCCTCCTGCCTCGGCCCCAGCAAATGCAGAGAAGCAGGGTTAGCCGCTCGGCCGGAGGTCCCGGGCCCTGGAGGCTCATCGGAGTTACCTGGGCAGACTTTTTACCAAACCTCCGTGGCCAGTTCCCTCTTCAGACCAAAGAAAGCAGGAAAGCTTGGGTGGGACCCTGGCATCCGAATTGTTTAAAGTTCCCCTTTAAACTCGGTTAACTCCAACATGCAGCCAGGGGTTGACAATCCCTGTTCTAAATCATCCTTAGTTCCGAAATCAGAAAAAAGAGCAGGCTGGTAATATTTCTGGGTCCTGGGAGACAGAATTCTATCTGATTTAATTTCTCCCTCCCTCCACCCCCCTCTCTCTTTTTAAATGGCAGAGGGGTTTGGGGCAGCTGGTCCTCAAAACTACTTTGGACCCATCCTGAATGGGTCTAGACAACGCTTGTCATCGGTTTTCCTGGGGAGCCCCCTCCACTGACAGTATGGTTCGTTGGGGGTGATATCCTCTTGATGGAGTGCGGGGGGGGGGGAAGCTGGGATCCCCCGGAGAGCCAGGCAGGAGGCTCTGTGTGTAGACAAACAACCCTTTCCACACCCCGACCTCTTTAGATTTTGGTCGTCCCCGGGGAAAACCCCCAGCAGACGGTGTGGATTCACGCACCCCTTCCCGGGACCCAGTTACTCTACCAGCTGGGACACAGCTGAGACTTACACGCGCAAGAAAAGAATGAGGGCCGAGCATTAGCAGTGTCACTGTGGGTACCTGCTCTAGGGTGTGCCCCCCCCCGAGGGGACTCAGCCGCCCCCCCCCCCAGCGCCTTCCCAAGTGCTGCCCAATGCCCTGCCCCCACCCCTCTCATCCTTTGGCAGAGAACTGGCTGGTGTCAACCCCCTGGGGCTGCCTTTGGCTGCCTGAGCCTCCATTTCCCGATTTGTAAAAGAGGATAATATGCTCAGCTCTCAGGGGTTTTGAGGGGATCAACTGCCACGCTATAGGAGACAGGTGTTCAGGGGGTCACACCTGTGGGAGCGGGGAGGAGGCTCGGGAGGGCCCAGAGCTGTTGCTCTTGGGCGCTGGGGTGACTGGTCCTCTGGGATTGTCTCGCTCCCCCTGAGGGCCCAACTGGTGGTGCTCGCGTCCCCCCCCAACCTCTTTCCACCCCTCCCCCGCCCCCCCCCCATCCGAGCTGGGAGCTGACCCCTGTGCAGGAAGCCTTTGCTCTCTGTGGTCCTGCCTGGCTGGTCAGTCTCACAGAAACAGGTGCTGCAGCCCCAGCCCCTTAGTCCAGCCCTCCCGCCTGGCCCCGCTCCATCCTGTGCCCCCCACGCCGGCCCCCACTGAGGGTCCGGTTCCTAAGGCCAGGAGGACTCCCACGGAGAGCTGACCCCACCCAGGCCACCCCAACAAATGGCTCAAGTGTCTGCACTCCCCTCTTCCTGTGGCCCGGAGCTCCTTCAGGGGCCCCTGGGGGGCCACTCCCAGGGTCCTTCAAGGTGTGTAGTAGCCCCATGGGGGGCACCCCTGGGGCCGTCACAGAGAGCACACCAGGGGGTCCAGGACTGCCCCGAGGTCCACTCTAGGCTCTGTCCCCCGCCAGCCTCCCTCTGCTAGGAGATAAATACCTTCCCCAGCTTCCCTGATCCCCATTTGTGTTCTGTATCACACACACACACACACACACACACACACACAAAGTCACATGCACAGTGAGAATCCACACCTGGAGACCATATTTCCCATGTGTACATGCCTGGCGGGTGGCAGACTTTTGCACATGCTAACAGGCGCTTTCACATACCCTTCAACCCCTGCCTCAACACACACACACACACACACACACACACACACACACACACACCTGCTCAGGGATCAACCTGTGAACAGAGATTTCTCTTCCACTGTCTGATGACACATTTGGGCATATACACACATGCCCGCCTGCGCGATAGCACGAAACACACCAGTTCGTGTGTGTGCGTGCGCACACACACACACTCACACACACACACACTCATACACACATGCTCAGATGTCCCAGCCCTCCTCACCAGGGACAGACCATAGCAGAGGCTCTCTGACCCACAACCCCATCATCAACTTAACTCTGACCTTCTTCAGGGGGGGGGGGTCCTGGCTTCCCAGGGGACAAGGAACCTGTTGCGGTCACACAGCTCACCACAGCTGAGCTGGCCTCCGGCCCAGGTCCCCTGCCTCCAGAGCGTGTGCGCACACCTACTGGGTTTACAGGTGTGCAAACCGCCGGTGCCCAAGGACCCGCCCGGACCCCACCGGCCCTTCCCTGGTGTGCTCCAGACCCCCCACTAGGGGAGCTCCCAGGACAGAGCGGGGGTCCTCAGCCCTGTCGGGGCCGCAGAACCTGGACACGATTGGGACCATCCTGAGTCTTGGGGTGTCTGTGTGACAGATCCCTCCTCTGCACAAGCTGGCTCCCGGGAGGGGGCCGTTCCGAGGATCCAGTGGCTGAGAGCCTCCTGCCCGGGACCCCCTGGAGGACGGCAGGGTGAAGGGCGCCCCCTGGTCTGTCAGTCCAGCCACCTGGCCGGGAGGCCCTCGGGCTGCCGGCGAACCCCGGGGGCAGGGTGAGGCCTACCTCCAGGCTGCGAGGGGTGGACGATGGACAGCAGGAGCAGCAGGACTCCCGGCCGCAGGGCTGCAGTTCTCAGACCCGCCATCTCGGGGAGAAATGCCCCAGTCCGCTCTCTGCGCCTCGTTTTATCCCCAAAGCGTAATTGCTGCCTCGTCGGCTGAGAGGGAAGGAGGGAGGGAGAGAGGGCGGGCGGGAGGGCGGGAGAAGGGGGAGGCCTGGGGGAGGGGGCCGCGGGGAGGGGGGCAATTACGAAAGGCCCGGCTCACAAGCGTCCCAGGCTGGGTCTGACTGGACTGGACTGTGGGCTTTTTTCCTTAAAACACACTCACGCGCGCGCGCGCACACACACGCGTGCACACACACACACACACACACACACAGTTCCTCCATCTCTCTCCTGCTTTCCCTCTGTAGCTGTGCTCTCACTGCTGGCCCTGTTCCCGCCAGAAAGTGCGAGGGGGGCCTCTGCCAGGACAGCCCTCGGGAGAGGAAGCGGGAGGGAGGGCCCCGCAGCCCAGCCAAAAATCCGGCCCCAGCCAAGGCCCGAGTGGCCAGGCCCCCGCCCCTCCGGCTCGGCCCCGGGCCCAGCGTGGGGACACAGGCCAGCTGTCCCTCGCCTCTGCCCCCACCCTGGCCCTCCAGATTCCCCCCAACACCCCCAGGTCTGGCCAGATACGGTCCCTGCCCAAAGCTGGGGAGGTGGGGTCCTGAGCAGGTCTGGGGTCCGAGGCCTGGGGCCAATGTCTCCAGAGGTTGAGGGGCTAGGAGCACAATGGCCTGGAAGGTGAGATCGCTGCCCCCTGGGGCATCTGGGGAAAGGAAGGGGGATCCTGACACATTATGGGGCTCCATTCTTCTTGGGTAAGGGCACAGTCCCCTGCCAGGGTGCTGGGGAAGGGGTGTTGGGCAGGTCCGGGATCCGTATCTGCAAGAGCCGACGGGCTGCACCAGGGGAATGGCCTCCCGGGAATGAAGAGCATGCTGGTGTTGTCCCCCAGGACATCTGGGGGACATGTGGGAGACCGTGACACACCACAGGGATTCCATTCATCACGGATCAAGGTCACAGTCCCACATGCAGGCCTGTGTAGGCCACGGTGTCTGGGGAAGTTCAGGCAGGATCCCCGGGTGCTCTGTAGGGGACGGGGGAGTTGGGGACCTCACACAGACTGACGGGTGGCCCAGCCCCCCTTTATCACCCAGCCCCTATCTGTCTCAGTGCTGAGCACTGTTAGCACCCAGACAGACTGCCTGTTCTCTCCAGGACCCAGGAGAACACCCCAGGGGGCTGACATTCCTCTGGTGGCCAGGAGGGGGCGGCCCTGCGCCAAAACAGCTAGGACCAACATTTCCAGAAGGACTCCGGTGGTCCCAGCCTGCCCGACACAGGATGAGAACCTTGGGGGATCTTTCTGGGGTGGGGTAGGTCATGCCTCCCCAGCCCCTGACAGTGGGGGAGAAATTTGAGAGCTCAGGGATTGAATAGGGACACTGACACTTGCCTTCACCAGAGCCTCAGAGGGGAAAAAGTTGAGGCCACAAGTTCTGTGAGCTTTCCCCTGTTCCCAGATGGAGAGGGAGGGGGACACAGCACCACAGCTCTGAGCAAAAGAGCCAAAGGACCCCAGCTCCAGCCAGGAGCACCGGGGCAGCCTGGAGGTCTCGCAAGGCCACGCGCTCGACTCGGGCGAACCTACCGCTAACTTCTCACTCTAGCACTTTCCTCTGGGGTAGCCTCTTCACAGATCTTCAGATTCGTCATCCGTCAGAGGGTGATAAATATCCCTGCCTAGGAGGGTTATTGCAAAGATAAATAAAATGCGGTCATATATTTCTGCGCCTTGCCGGCCAGATCCAAAATGCTCTCTCCTCGTTCGGTGCAGGAAGCACTATTCTTGCGGCACTCTTGCTCCCGCTCGTTCTGCAAGGCCCCACTGCTGTGTTTAGGGTGCCTCGTAGGTTTGGCTGTCTGCTGGGCCACCTTGGGGCCCTGGGCCATCCCCGCCTCTCCCTGGTCTCAGGCCGCAGCTGCTCCCGGAGTTTGGAAGAAAGTGGGTGCATGAGGAGAACTGGCTTGAAGCTTGCACGTAAGTGTACAAAGGCTCTTACTTCCAGTGTGTGTTATGTGGGGATACTTTGGGGGTAGCTGAAAGAGGTTAGGGGCCCGAACTAGCCTTTGCTGGTGGGGGGAGGGGCTGCTCCGGGGCCGGGGTCTTGAGGCCCAGGATGAGCTTGCATGTGGGAAGGGGAGTCCGTGGGGTGCATCTGCGTGCCCCCCCCCACTCCTGGGAAGGGGGAAGGGAGGGGGCGCCAGGGAGGAGCTGGGCCCCACTCCTCTCAGGCCAGTGACGTGGGCAGGAACCGGCTTTCAGACTTGCAAACCGCAGTCTGTTCAGAGTCTTTATTAATTCCAGGACCGGGAGAGAGGCTGGAGCCAGCATGAGAGTGCTTGCTGCCTGGGATCCAGGAGAGGTGTGGGGGGAGGCGCTTGCAGGGGTAGACTCGGGGCTGCTGGGCCAGGCCGCTCCCCGCAGGGCCAGGGCCCTGGGTGCCGCCCCCACCTGGGACCGCCTGATTCTTAGCATCCTGTGCTCACGTACAGCAGGTCCAATAACGTATCTGACAAGGCTCGTACGCCTCGAAAGGGGCTTCCGTCCAGAAGCAAACCCATCGGCGCAATTTAGCCCGATGCATTCAGTACCTAATGTAAGGCCCGGGGGTTACAGTTCTTAGGCAGCATTCGTTCACTCATTCACTCAAGAAACCTAGCAATCCTCTGATGCTCTGTGCCCACCCCCCTGCATAGCTGCACAGATCAAATAAGGTCATGAACGTAGACCTGTCCACAGAGGGCTGAGCGGTGCCCTGCGTGCTGGGTGAACTCGGCTTCGCCGTTGCCATTGACAAGCCTCACCTGCCCACTCGCGGCTGGGTATCCAGGTGAGTCACTGACAGGCCATCTCCGTCCATCTTCCAAGTCTTCTAGGGGCACCCGTTTAGAAAGGCCAGAGCCACCGGCCCCACACAGCTCTGACTGCTTTCCTCAGAAACCCTCAGCCGCCTTCCGGAGAAAACCCAGACTTCTGAGTATGACCTTCAAGGCCTTGCATGACGCAGCTCTCCTTCCTTTTGGAGACAGCATTTGCTGCAGAGCTGGCCTGGGGAGAGCTTGGTGTCAGTGGGACCCGGGAACCCTGCTGTGCTCCCTCCTACTGCCTGGGTCCCCTGCTGTCTGTCATTTCTACCTCCTCGTGCGTATGGGTCCTTTTGGCTAATCCCATGGGTTAAAATAAGGTCAAGGTTATACCGGCAGGGGAGCATGAATTTCTCATAGGGACTCAGGTGAGGTTTGGGAAGGAATGGAATGCTGGCTGGGAGCGTGGGTTCGAAAAGACCCTTCTGGAGAGAAGCAGCAACACGGCCCAGCGAAACACCCCTTCCCCGACCTGACCCATCCCCGCTCATCGGAGAGACCCAGCTGCAGATGTTAAGGCCAGAACCTGCCCCCGAGTTTAGATTTTCCAGGAGCCCCATCAAGTAAAGAAAAGGGAAGTAAAATTAATTTTAATAATAGGCTATATTTTCATGTTTTATATTATTTTCTTTCTAAGTCTTGAAATTGGGCGTACAACTACCATATGATCTAGTAATTCCACTTCTGGGTGTGTATCCGAAGGGAACTGTTGGGAGCCCGGGTGGCCTCAGCTCAGGTCATGATCGCATGGGGCGAGAGATCGAGGCTCGTGTCGGGCTCTGTGCTGACAGCGTGGAGCCTGCTTGAGAGTCTCTTTGCCTCTCCCCTGCTCACGATCTCTCTCTCTCAAACATAAATAAATAAGCATTTCAAAAAATTAAAAAAAAAAAGACATCTGTACCCCACGTTCATTGCAGCATTATTTACAATCACTAGAACATGGTACCAACCTAAGTATCCACCAACGATGAATGGACAAAGAAAAAAAAATATATATACAATGGAATGTTTTTCAGCCATAAGGAAAAAAGGAATTCCTGCTATTTGCAATAACGTATGGACCTTGAGGGTATCGTGCTTGATGAAGTAAGTCAGACAGAGAAAGACAAATACTGTGTGATCTTACTTATACGTGACATCTAAATAAATAAATAACCTCCAGCTCACAGATACAGGAATGGATTGGGGTTGCAGGGTGGGCGGAATGGGAAAGGGTGGTCAAAAGGTATAAACTTCCAGTTATCAGAGAAATCAGCCCTTGGGGACGTAATGTGCAGAATGGCGACTATAGTTAACAATGCCATATTATAGGGGCGCCTGGGTGGCTCAGTAGTTTAAACGTCCAACTTCCGCTCACGTCATGATCTCACAGTTGGTGACTTCGAGCCCCGCGTTGGAGCCTGCTCCAGATTCTGCGCCTCCCTCTCTCTCTGTCCCTCCCCTGCTCATGCTCTGTGTGTCTCTCTCTCAAAAATAAATAAACATTAAAAAATGCTGTATTATATATCTGAGAGTTGCTAAGAGAGCAGATCTTATAAGTTCTCATCACAAGAAAAATGATTGTAACTATATTTGGTGATGGATGTTATCCAGACTTATTGTGGTGATCATTTCACAATATCGGGGCTCCTGGGTGGCTCAGTCGGTTAAGCATCCGGCTCTTGATTTCGGCTCCGGTCATGATTTCGCGGTTTGCGAGATCAATCCCCGCGTCAGCCTCTGTGCTGACAATGCGGAGCCTGCTTGGGATTGTCTCTCTCCCTTTCTCTCAAAATAAATAAAATAAACATTAAAAAAGCCCCAATATATGCAAATATCAAGTTTTCATGTTGTACCCCTGAAATGAGTGTTATGTGTCAGTTACACTCAACTAAAAAAAATGGTGTGGAAGTTACATTTAGAGCATCTCTCCGTTTGGACTAGTTGCATTTAATTTCTTCTAACGTTTATTTATTTTTTGAGAAAGAGAGAGACAGAGCACGAACAGGGAAGGGGCAGAGAGAGAGGGAGACACAGAATCCGAAGCAGGCTCCAGGCTCCGAACTGTCAGCACAGAGCTAGATGCGGGGCTTGAACTCACGAACTGTGAGATCATGACCTGAGCTGAAGTTGGGTGCTTAACCGACTGAGACACCCAGGGGCCCCTGGACTAGTTGCATTTAAAGTGCTCAGCGGCCCTGTGTGGCCGACGGCCACCAGACAAGACAACGCAGATGGAGGTCATGAGGGGTCTGGTGAGGATGAGCTTGAGAGGGGGCTCCCGCTATTCAAAGGCTACAGGTAGGACAGGACATGATGGGGAGGGGGAGGCCTGGGGCGCACCTCTCCCCAGAGGAGAGGCCCTGCCTCAGGCTGGTGACCCACCAGAGCGGGTGGGGTACCAGACAGCACCTAGAACTGACACTTGGGCTGGAAAATGAGAACGGCCTTCTGTGGCTCGTCTCTGCCCAGGGGCAGCCCGGGACCTCTCTGACTATGGGCCAGGAAAGGGAGGGACCTGCCAAGGGGGCAGATGTCGGACTTTGCTGGAGGTAAAGGGTCTGCAGTTAAAAATGGGGACCCGGGGGTCAGGATCATCATGCAGGTTTGGCCTGAGGGAGGAACAGGCGGGACTCAGAGGCAGTTTGGAAGTTGGGGTGGGGGCTGCGATTCCAGCACAGGGTGTTTCTGCTTCTCCCGGGCTGCGGGTGCAGAGGGGCCCAGCGGTCATCACTGATAAGCATGTGAGCTTGGAGGGGTCACCGAGTAATACCCAATAATGGTGACATCAGTGCTAATTAACCCCCAGAAAGCCCGGGTTCCTCTTGTGGACACAGGGGTCTTCATAAGCCTTTAAGATTGAAAACTCATGTCTATAAGCGTCACGTATACAGAAAGTGCTCAAAGGCAGGATGGGGTCCATGACACCATTGAGCAACCAAAGCAGATGTCTGAGGCTGGAGGGAGGGGAGAGAGGCCCAGGGGGAAGCCCCCTCCCCACAAACACCACCTCCACCCATCCCCCTGTCCCCCCCCCCCCATGCCCCAGCTCCTGAGCCCCTCATCTCTGATCCAGCAACCTCTGGGCGACGCCTCGCCTCTGCCCAGGCCTGGGTGTTTGTGTGTGACTCATTTGTCAGTCTGGGTCCTTGGCCGGTGCGAGCCGGGGGGTGGGTGTCCCGGACAGGCCGTGCTGTTCTATCCCGTGGTGTTCCCACATCGCCTCCTGGGCTGTCTGCTGCTGTCTGGGGCGGTTGGGGGTGGGGAGACATTGTTAGCCGGGCAGACTCTGCACCCCCCCCCCCCCCAGAGACCTAGGACGGATGAGTCCAGAACACGCCTTTCATTTGTTTGACACTTGACAGTTTACAAAGCACATCTCCACTTGCGATTGGGGATATTATTATCCCGAGTTATAAACACAGGGGTCGGGAGCCCTGTCTGCAGACTCGCACGGCCAGAAAGAGCGCTCCGTGTCTCCTTCAGATCTTTTTCATTTTAACTCCGAGTCCCTGATATATGGCCAGGCAGCAGTAAAGTCCATCCCAGTAACTGGGTCTCTCTGTCCTCACCCTCCATCCCCAGTCCAAATCCAGGTGTCTCGTGTACGGCCCCTGGCCTCGCTGACCTTACCGGAGCCTCTGTCCCTTTGTGTCCCCGGGACTGTGATGAGGCTGGGAAACCCAGGGCCTGGGCCATCTCTGGGGCTGCTCGGCAGTAGTAATCTGCTCCTGGACCCCCAGGGGACTCTCCCGTCCCCCGAGGAAGGGAACTCTTCCCTCCAGAGCTCCTGCCCTTCTAGTACACTCACTCCAAGAGAAGAAGGCTTCTGACTGCTTTGGCCCGCAGCGTGGTGAGTGCGGGAGGGGCGGGACGCACGCTGGGCACACACAGGTAGTCATGGCTCAATAAACTAGCCCGCCACCCAGGTGAGGAAACGGTCTTTCAGAGGCGCACAGGGTCGCCCAAAGCCATGATGGCCTGGAACTGAGGCCTCTGGAGTATTTCACCCTGGCAGCCGCCCCACTCTCTGATGGGGGGGTGGCCCTAGCTTTGGGGTACACGCAACATCTGAAGAGCAGGGCCCTCTCTTCCCCGGGCTGGGCACCCCCGTTGTTCCCGTGCCGGCTCTGGGAGCTGGTGGGCAGCGCTGTCCACGCCTTCCCTGCCTGGGTCGTGCTCCCTGTGCCTGGCTCAGGGCCGTGCTCCCTCCTGCACGCCCTTATCGGCCCACCTCCTCCAGCCCATCGTGCCCAGGAGCCCTTCCAAGAGCCCGAGCCGGGAACACTGCCGGGCGGGGAGTGCTCTTCCTCCTGGGTTTTGCCGGTCTCCATCCCTACACCACGTTTGGCCGCTCCCTGCCTTGGGCAGACCCCTCCACCCATGCCCGGAATCCTCAGCCGGCCTGATCCCTGTGGCGCCAGGCGGGTCCCACAGGGCGGGCAAGGCAGCTGCCAGGACGCAGGGTGGGAGGCAAGCGAGGCCGGGCCAGGGGCTCCCGCTGGGCCTGGGTTATCTACTCCCTCGTTCCTTCTGGTCTCCGCATTCCGGAGCTGTCTGCTTGGGCTGGGCATTGGCCTTGGGAGGGGGGACAGACAGGACACCAGCACCTGCAGTCCTGGGAAAGGGGATGTAATCAGGAAGGCTTCCTGGAGGAGATGTTGCCAGAGTTGAACCTGCTCCTTTCTCTCCAAGGGAGATGTGTTCCGGGTGGTGTGTGCGAAGGCAGGAAGGCTGAAGGCCCTGGCCTTTGCCCTTCAGCCCACCCACAGGCTGCCTGCCTGCCTGCCTGCCAGGGAGCTTCCGGAAACACAATCCCAGCTGTCCGGGCCTGTGCAAAGCCCGCCAGTAACTGACCTTGGGAGGATGCTGGCCTTTCCTGCTCAGCCTTCACGCTCTACCAGCACTTTTCAAATTGTAGTTTGTGACCCATCGGTGGGTGTGAAATTGATTTAGTGGGTCAGGAACAGCATTTTGTTTTATTTTATTTTATTTTATTTCATTTCATTTTATTTTATTTTATTTTATTTTTTTATTAAAAATTTCTTTCATGTTTATTTTTGAGAGAGGGAGAGAGAGCATGAGTGAGGGAGGTGCAGAGAAGGAGACACAGAATCCGAAGCAGGCTCCACGCTCTGAGCTGTCAGCACAGAGCCCGACGTGGGGCTCAAACCCACGAGCTGTGAGATCATGACCGGAGCCGAAGTCGGATCTTAACCGACTGAGCCCCCCAGGCGCCCCCAGGAACAGCATTTTAAAATGGAGAGAATAGGATGCGATGGAATGGATGCAAGTGTGACACTTGGGACGGGATCAGCCTTGGTGTCTTCAATCTTCTGAGTTACACACGTTTGCGTGTGAGCCCTGGATTCTTGTCGTGCATGTCACTGTCACAAAGTCTGCAAGGCACTGTTGCAATCCCTATTTACGAGTTGCTCGTGCCACGTGCACGCGGGGAGACACCCACAGTGTGGCGGGTAAATGTTATGAGCGAACAGATGGTGGGGGAGAGCCCCCCCCCTTTGCTACACAGCTCATTGACCCCCATGGCTTGGCCACACACCAGGGTCTTGCCGAGCTGATAAGAACTGAGGTCTTGGCCCCCAAGCTTGGGTCACCATTGTCCTTGGGGTGTGGGCTATGCTTGCTCCTGGCCCGAAAGCCCTCCAGACTCCCCAGAGACGCCCCCTGCCCCAGGAGGACGTCATGAGTTAGGGCATCACTCCTGAAGACAGAGGTGGGGCTGCCGGGCGGGTACGGCCCCCGGCCCCACGCAACGGATACCAAGGCAGACGTGATTTTGTGTGGTTTATATGCTGACGCTCTGAGTAGCATTTCATTTGAAGGAGGGCTTCTGGGGCTTGGGAATCCTGGAAAGCACCACTCTGGTGGGAAGGCAGGGTCCCAGGAGATCGGCGATCCCTTCCCTGACCCGCCCCAATCGCTGCGTGACCCTGGGTTACGTCTCCCCGCTCAGGCTCGCAGCCCCCCTGTGAACGACGGGTGTGCAGACCAGAGAAGGTGCTGTCCTCTAGCTGTGCATCGGAACCCGTGGGGGGTGGGGTTCCTAAATCTCACTGCGCAGGCCGGACCCCAGACCACAATCTCTGGTTGGGGCCCGAGGGTTGGGGTTTTCCCAAGCGCGTCTGATACGCAGCAGAGCCTGAGAAACACGGGGGCCAGATGGCCCATCTCTGCAAGTGACTCTCCCACAGGGGACTCCGGCTGTCCAGCCCGTGGTTCTCGGAGTTTAACGAGCATGGAAATCATTGGTTCTCAAAAGTGCGGTCCCGGGACCAGCCCGTAGCATCAGCACCACGGGGGACCAGACTTGTTAACAATGCAGATTCCCAGGCCCCAAGTCTTCAGACTCAGACACATATTGGGGGTGGGGAGGGGACCAGCGATCTGTGCTATAATGAGCCTGCCAAGTGACGTGTGAGCACCTTCAAGCATGACCTAACCTTGACCTTCAGGCCCCTCTGTGTGAAGGTCCCCTGTGTCTTCCACCCACAGCTTCTGCTTCTGGAAAGAAGGAGGAACCCCCCAGAGGTTTCCAGAGGGTATACTAGTCAGCCCTAGCAAAGGACTACAGACTTGGGGGGGCTCAGACAATAGGAATTTATTGTCTCGCTGTTCTGCAGCCTGACAGTTCGAGATGAAGGGTTGGTTTTCTCCCTCTCCTTGGCTTGCAGACAGGGTGGCCTCCTCTCGCTGTGTCCCGTGTGGTCGTGTGGTCATTCCCGTGTGTGTCCGAGGCCTAATCTCCGCTTCTGACGAGGGCACCAGTGCTCCTTTGATGACCTCATTTTGACTTAATTGCCCTCTGTGAAGACCCTAGTTTCCTCCTTCCTGCCAGGCCCCAAGTGCTGCGAAGGAACATTCTGGAACTAAGCCCTCTGGACGCTCTGATTCCCTCCCTGACCATCCACACGTTCACCGTACCTTCTCCGGAAAGCAGACCCTTTGGTTCTGCTTCTTGCCTGGGCTTGAGGGGTGGGTTTGAGGAGGTGCGTGGACTTCCATCCACCATCACCTGCCCGGACTTCTCCGCGAGCTCTTGCCCAGTCACATCGTGGCACCGGATGGTCTGAGTATCCAGGCGGGGTATATGGTTGTTTTCATTCATTTCTTTAAAAATATTCTTTGAGGGGCGCCTGGGTGGCTCAGTCGGTTGAGCATCCGACTTCGGCTCAGGTCATGATCTCACAGTTCGTGGTTTCGAGCCCCGCGTCGGGCTCTGTGCTGGCAGCTGAGAGCCTGGAGCCTGCTTCGGATTCTGTGTCTCCCTCTCTCTCTGCCCCTCCCCTGCTCATGATCTGTCTCTCTCTGTCTCTCAAAAATAAATAAATGTTAAAAAAAAAATAAAATAAAGTAAAATAAAATAAAAATATTCTTTGATTCCGGCCGATCTGCCCACTCTTCTCCCATCGGCCCAGACTAATGAGACCGCCGGCCCCCAGAACCACGTTCGGGAGAGCTCGCTGATGCAGAGAAAGGACATCTGAGAGTGTTAAGGGGAGGCTTGGCAGCAGCGGGGGGTGGATCAGGCAGAGGAGGTGCCGGGTGGCGGGGCCAATCCAGGAAGGCTTCCCAGAGGAGGTGGGATGTGGCTAGCCCGTACTGAGCTCCTGCCACTGGTCAGCCCCATGCTGGGAGTTTCCGTGACACTAGCTGGTTTAATCTCCTAACAAATGTGGAGGTGCTGGTACCCCCTTGTATTCATCATATCTTTTTATTCTGCAGTTTTGATGCCTTGACAGCTTGGGGGCTGTGTTGACCCGCCGAGGGCCCCCCACTCCCTCCCTCCACCCCCCACCCCCCCACCTAGCTAATTCCTAGGGACAGCAGTCAGCTTGTCTGGGGCCACGCTTTTCCTATATACACCACCCAGTCCAGAGCCCACACCTCAACCACCAACTCTCCGGGGCTCTCACGCTCCAGGCCATTACCCACCGGCCCTAATCACGCCACGGCCGGGCACCGGGCAGCGGACAATTAGGGACCATCTCTACACCCAGAAGCCCACTTGCCTTATTCAGAGCCGCCAATTCGGAGCCTGCTTATCCTGACTCACCTGTTCCTTCCCATGGCCTCCTGGCCGGCCCTGGGGCTGCTCCGTGCGGCCCTGCGCGGCAGCCCCTCTCTCTTGGGATCTGTGAGAACCAAACTATCTTTCCTTTTCTTTTTTAAATGTTTGTTTTTGAGTGGCGGCGGGGAGGGGCAGGGAGAGAGAGGGAGAGAGAATCCCTCGGAGCCCGACGTGGCACGATCGGTGAGATCACGGCCTGAGTCGAAATCAAGAGTCGGGTGCTTAACCGACTGAGCCACCCAGGCGCCCCACAGACTATCTTCTCAATGGCGATCCTCTCCCGGTCTGTTGGCCTCACCACACCTGACCTATATTTTGAAACATTCTCCTGCCATGATCAACAAAGCCGACTGAGGCCCAGAGAGGTTAAGTGACTTGCCCAGGGCCCCACCACCAGTCATGGCAGACGGGATCTGAGCCTTCTTTCAAGCCCAGCGTCTCAGACAGAGCAAGGCCTGGGAGGGATTGGGGAGATGGAGCAGGGTGTTGGGAGGGGGCTGATGCATATCTCCCGGAGCCGGCCCTTTGCACTGGGGGTCCTCCCCTGCCCGGTCCATGCCCTCCCCAGGCTGGCCCATCACTTCCTCTGCTTTTGGGCTCCGTCTCATCTCTGGATTCTTGAGGGAGATGTGTGCGTGTGGGGGGAGATAAAACACCAGCTCTCTCGGGAATTGGGGGCAGACCTGACTTAAAGTCTGGCCCCACTCCCTCTGGTTGTCCGGGATTTATTTCACAGCCGGGAGCTCCTTGGGGGATGGTGCCCCTCTGCGCCCCCAGCATCCATCTTGACCTGACCCAGAACTCAGACCTGGAAGGGGGCAAGTAAATGGGTGGATGTCTCCCGTTGTCTGTCTCTTCCTCTCTATCTCTTGATCCGTGTCTCTCTGCATGCATGTGTCTCCTGACAGTCTCTCTCTGCGTTTCTGCCTGTATCTTTCTCTGCCTCTGGGGGGTTCACTTCTGCAGGGCCTGAGAATTTCAAGTCCCTGGGTTTGCATTGAAGGAGTTTATGTGGACTCGGCTGCCCGAACTTTCCTTCTAGGCCCCAGAGGAGGAGGAGGTGTGCCCGGTGGGGTGGTGTCTGGGGCCCTGGGCACGGCTGTTGGTTTTCAGCTTCGGGGCAGATGCATCCTGTCTCTGCCTCGTGGTCCACTTGAAATCACCAGGGCAGCCTGGCCAGTCCTCCTGCCGACCCCTGCCGGTTACACAGGACGACACCGGAGCCTGGGGGAGGTGTCCGTGAGGGCGAGTGCCCCTGTGTGTGTCAGTCGTACGTGGGTGTTAATTCAATTCCACAAGAGCATTTTCTTTCTGTCCTTCTTTTCTTCTTTCTTTCTTTCTTTCCTTCCTTCTTCCTTCCTTTCTATTTTTTTAATGTTTACTTATTTATACTTGAGAGAGAGAGAGAGAGAGACAGCATGAGGAAGGAAGGGGCAGAGAGAGAGGGAGACAGAGAATCCCACGCAGACTCCACGCTGTCAGCGCAGAGCCCGACACGGGGCTCGAACTCACGAACCGTGAGATCATGACTTGAGCTGAAAGCAGGAGTCCGGCGCTTAAGCGGCTGAGCCACCCGGGCGCCCAGCCCCCCACAAGAGCACTTTAACGTGGCACTAGCACACAAAAAGTGCACAAAGCTTAGGCGGGCAGCGTGAGGAGTTTTGCACATCTATATACCCTATCACCACCCCCCACATCAACACACAGACCATTTCCAGCCCAGCAGGCTCCTCTGTGCCCTTCTGAGCAGTACCCGCTGGCGGTCACCGCTCAAGCTAATGTCCGTCCCCACAGATTAGCGGTGCCTGTTCTGGGAGTTTGTAGTGGGTTGAGTTGTGTCCCCCAAAAGATACATTCAAGCCCTAATCCCTGTTGCCTGTGGATGTGGCCTTATTTGGAAGTATGGGCTTTGCAGATATAATCAAATTAAGATGAGGTCATACCAGATTAGTGTGGGCCCTAAATACAGTGACTGGTGACAGTGTCTGGTGTTTTCATTAGAAGGCCATCTGAAGACAGAGGGACATGGACACACAGGGAGAAGACAGGCATGTGAAGACAGAGGCAGAGATTAGAGCAAAGCACCCATAAGCTGTAAGGAATACTGATCGTGGGTGTCAATGACCAGAAGCCAGGAATAGACGAGGAAGGTTTTCTTCCCTAGAACCTTCTAACACCTTGATTTTGGACCAGAAAGTGATGGGACGGGGTCGCCTGGCTGGCTCAGTCTGTGGAGCGTGCAACTCTTGGCCTCGGGGTTGTGAGTTCGAGTCTCCCCCTAGGTGCATGGATTACTCAAAAATAAAATCTAAAAAAAAAACAAGGCGGGGGGAGTGGTTGCCCCATTTAATATTCCCATCAGCAGTGGATGAGTCCCCGTTGTTCCGCATCCTGCCAACACTTAGAATTGTCAACTCTTTAAATTTTAGCCATTCTGGTGGGTGTCTAGGGGTATCTTGTTGTGATTTGAACTTTCGTTTTCCTGATGTGTAATGATGGCAGACACTTTCCCACATGCCTTTTGGGCATTTGGACATCCTTGTTTGTGCAGTGTCTATTCGAGTCCTGTCCGTTTTTGAAAATTGGGTCTTTTACTCTTTTTGTATTGAGTTGTAGGTGTTCTTTTTATATGCTGATACAATTCTGTGGTTGGTTGTATGTATTCGAAAGATCTCCCACTCTGTGGCTTGCCTTTCTTTTAATGTTGCCTTTTAATGACTAGAACTTCTTGATTTTAATGAAGTGAATTTTACCCATCTTTTCTCTAGTGGCTAGTGCTTTTTCTGTCCCATATGGGAAATCTTTGCTTACCCAAATGTCATGTAGTTATTCTCCTAGGGTTTCTTTTAGAAGCTTTACAGTTTTACCTTTAGCCTTTATTATTATTATTATTATTATTATTATTAATGTTTATTTATTTTTGAAAGAGAGAGGGAGAGACAGAGAGAGACAGAGAGTGAGTGGGGGAGGGGCAAAGAGAGAGGGAGACACAGAATCAAACACAGGCTCCAGGCTCTGAGCTGTCAGCACAGAGCCCGACGCGGGGCTCAAACCCACAAACCGCAAGATCATGACCTGACCCAAAGTCAGATGCTCAACCGACTGAGCCACCCAGGCGCCCCTCTCTTTTAGCTTTTTTAACACTGAACCAAGAGGATTTTAAATCTCAGAGAGCCAGGCCTCAGCCTGCCCCCACGCCTCCTCCCCAAGCTTGGTGGCCCCAACGTCTGGGAAAACTCCCTTCCTCCTGGGTCACCAGCCGTCCTGCTGCTTTCCCTGGCCCCAGTCCTTCCTCCAGGCCCTGGAATTAATAAAAGCTCTGAGCTGCCTGTGGTTTTCGGAACGAGTGCTTGTTCCAACCTCTGCCAGGATTCAGGCAGCGAGTGGGGTCCCTCGTCCCCCCTCCATCTGCACTGCTTTTCCCATCCGGTGCGGGACACGCTCCCCCATTCACACAGCCCAGTCTGAGGGTCCCCAGACTGAATCTCCGGGGAGTCTCCTCACCTGATCTCTTCTTCCTCTTTCCTAAACCCGCCCTATAGCCTGGACCTTCCTGGTCACTTCTCTCCACTTGTTCACAGAGTCAAGGCTAGGGGAGCTCGTCCCCTCTCAGGATGGCACATAGGTTCCGTTCGCCAACCACGTTTGCCTGGCAACGGTGGCCTGAAATGAGGTTAAGAAGGATTCTGAGGATATCCTGGTTTAGCGGGTAAGAACCACACAGTTGCTTGGTAATGTCTGCCTGGGAGCAAGTGGCAGGGGTTGTGCCTTTAATGTCTCTGATCTAGTCTGAGTCCCCATTAGGGTTAATCCAAAGTAGAGGTTTGATGACACATTCGAGTGCACTCAGCTATTAGTTAGTACGTAGGGTTTGGAAGCAGGGACTTTATCCCTTCAGCAGAGAGACACCTATTCTTTGTCAGCAAATCCTGATAGAACACTTAGTGTATTTCAGACCCTGTGCTGGGCATTGAGAGCGTAGAGGCCTAGCCTGGTATGTATCTAGTGTCATGTGATTCTTTCTTTCTTTCTTTCTTTCTCTCTCTCTTTCTTTCTTAGAATGTTTATTTTTGAGAGAGAGATAGAGACAGAATGTGAGCAAGAGAGGGGCAGAGAGAGAGGAAGACACAGAACTGGAAGCAGGCTCCAGGCTCTGAGCTGTCGGCACAGAGCCCGACATGGGGCTTGAACTCATGAACCACGAGATCATGACCTGAGCCGAAGTCAGATGCTTAACCACTGAGCCACCCAGGTGCTATCCCTCCTTTTTAAGTTTATTTATTTTGAGAGACAGAGAAAGAGGGAGAGAGAGAGTGCATGCGTATGTGGAGGAGGGGCAGAGAGAGAGGGAGAGAAAGAGAATCCCAAGCAGGCTCTGCACTGTCAGCACAGAGCCTGATGAGGGGCTTGATCCCACGAACTGTGAGTTCATGACCTGAGCCAAAATCAAGAGTTGGATGCTTAACCGACCGAGCCACCCAGGTGCCCCTCACGTGATTTTCTTGATGCCCATATTCCATATATAGAATGAATGCACCTGGCGTTTCACGTGATGGTCACCTGCCCACTCCCTCCACCTTCCAGCCCTGATTATTTTATTTTATTTTATTTTATTTTATTTTATTTTATTTTATTTTAGTGGTATTTATTTATTTTTTGAGAGAGACAGTGCGAACAGGGGAGGGACAGAGAGAGAGAGGGAGAGACAGACTATGAAGCAGGCTCCAGGCTCTGAGCTGTCAGCACAGAGCCCGACGTGGGGCTCAAACCCACGAACTGCGAGATCATGACCTGAGCCCAAGTCAGACGCTCAACCGACTGAGCCACCCAGGCGCCCCAGCCCCAGTCATTTTAAAAGGATGGAACTTGGTGGCTAACTGGGGCTCCCCCTCTGAAATAGTTCTTTCCAGGTGACTTTCAGGAAAGAGATCCACAAACAAGGCGGGGAACGAAAAGGGTGTGAAAACCCTAAGCGTTGATGAAAAGGACCAGGAGGGCTCTGGGGTGTCTAAGGTAGTCCTTGGGGACTGCTCCGGCACTGTTCCGCGACAAACCCACCAGTCCGGACCTGCTGCACCGCCTTTCCCGCTCTGAGCTGGCCTCGGGACCCTCCACCCTTCTCCAGATGTGACACACACGTATCAACGCGCGTACACACGCGTGCACACGCGCACACACGTGGGGACGTGAACACAGGCAAACGGTCTCTCTCTCTCTTCCCCACTCACATGGTAGTTAAAAGCCAGGGTTCTGGGCTCACGTATTTTAGGATCAGGTCCCCACTGTCCCACTTGGAGCTGTTTGACTCTGGGTGAGTCACCCTCCCTGAGCCTCAGTTTCCCCTGTGGTGAGGAGTCGAGGAGCACCTTGCACAAGTCGGCTGTGGGGTAGCTGCTTGGCAGACTAGCTCGCTGCAGCCTCCCTGCGGCCCCACTCGGGTCGCTGGTGCAGGAAACTGGGGCAGTGAGAGGGGTGTGGCCCGAACCCAGGGGCTCTGCTGAAAATTCGACTCCGTGTCCCCTGCCCAGAGCTCGGCACTGAGTCAGGGACACAGTAGAGGCTCAGTCAAGCCCTGTCCCGAGAGGGAGGACCAGGATTTTGCTCTCAATCTTTGGGTTGTTTTCCCTCTGGGAAAGCCTTCATTTGTTTCAAAGGCATAAAGGGGCATAAATTCTGCCTTTCGGGACCAGCTAAGCTGCGGCCTCCGCTGGACGAGAGGGGCCCCGGGGGTGACCCCCTCCCTGCTGTAGGGCCGCCGACCAGGGCCCGGCTGGGTCTCTGCTGCCCTCCTGGGCCCCATGTTCTGTGCTTCCGTCATGTCCACCACCCTGGCTGGGCCCTGGCCAAGCCCTCACTCGCTGGTGAGGGCCAAGCCGGGGCCGTGCCAGGCTCAGCCGAGGCCCTGGGCCAAGAACAGCCGAGCCGTTCTCAGGAAAGCTGGGGGATTAAGCCGCGGGCCAGCGGGGACTCAGGTATCCGCCTCCTGCCACAACTTGGAGATGAGGGACACGGCCACCTCCCGGCTGCCAAGGGCTGTGAATGCGTGGGGACCGGCGCGAGCCACCCACCCGGGGACACGGGGACACAGTGCTGCCTGGGCCAGCTCGCTTGGGGACAGCCTTCGGGAAGGAGCCGAGGCCACATGGCTCCTGCCTCCCATCTCAAATAGTCCTAGGTCCCAGGACCCGGAGCACTGTCTCCCCCAGCCCAGGGCCAGCCAGGATCCTGGATGACAGCAGCCTCGATCCTGTCCCTGGTGCCGAGACGTGGGATCTCCACTCCCTGGAGTCTCCGGGGTTGGTTACGAGGATACAGATGGCTCACGCCAGGCAGTCCTTTCTCCTGGGGCCACCTCTGTGCTTAGCCAGGATGATGTGGGGGTCAATGGCCTGGCTGTGCCGTGGAGGCACCTGTCCTGGGCTGCGGAGGGGCCCGGCTTGCTCGGGGATGAGCCCAAGCTCTCCTCCTCACCTTCATCTAGAGTGTGTCTCTCCGTCAGGACTTGCTTGCCTCTGGGAGGCTTCTTTGACCTTGGGCTGGGTTGCGGTCTCCCTCCTGCCCCCAGGGCCCTACCGGTGTGACATCAAGCACTTGGACTGCCCCCATCTGCACTCACCTCTGTCTCCCTTAGACAGGAGGCCCTTAGAGGTCGCCCCTCCTGCCTCTACTCCCCAGACTCCCTCTCGTGTGACCCTAATGTTCTCGCTGTCCTCTGGGTCGTGCCTGCCATTGGCTGGGCCCCATGCGAGCAGGTGGCCGCCCGACCTGGCCCGGTCGTCCGTCTGGGCCTCTTCTAAGGCCCCTCCCTGTGGGCTCAGGCGGGTGGGGGTGTCTGCAGGGACGCTGACTCAGATGTTATTTTGGGCTCCCCTTGGGCCCGGCAAGCTCTGGGCCCTCAGGCCTGTTTAGACGGCTGGGCCGGATGTGACCAACTCCAAGCACTTGGTTCTCCGCAGGGCTGGGTGAGAGGCAGGCCAAGGCAAATGCCGGCTGGGGAGGGGGCCAGCAGGAAGGACGGGCCTGGCAGGTCAAGGGACCCTAGGCGTGACCGAGGCCCTGCTCACTTCAAGCTTTGTTCTTAGCTCCAGGGGGCCTACCAGAGGCCCCGAGCTGGGGGACAGGTGCACTTGGCCTTGAGAGGTCATTGTCTGGTAGATCCACGGTCTCAGAGTCTCAAATTAGAATGCCAGTCAGAGGGGTCAGACCTCAGAGGGCATGGCCTTGACACCCTCACACTGACATACACCCGTGGCCCTGTGGCGGGGCCTGAGGCCCGTCTGCACCTGGGTCTCTGGTGGCCCCCGTCTCCCGTGCCCCATTTCAGAGCTGTCGTCTCAGAAGCTGCTCAGCCATAAGCCAGGAAGCAGGTGCCCTGTGGGCCCCGGGCAGGCTTCTCCCAGCGGGCCGCAGATTCTCTGCCTGTGGAAGGAGGTATTTGGTTCCAACACCCTTTGGGGCCCCAGCGCCCTGTTAACCTGTGGGTCAGGACAACCCCAGTTCTGCTGTTCTGCTGTGGCCCTTCCAGAAGGGAGCAGGTGCTGCCTGACTCTCTCTCCCTGAAGTCATCTGTCATAAGCCCCTGCCCCAGGCCCTAGCCCAGAAAAGTCTAAGGAAACATGAACATCCTCACGCTCTGTCCATCACGTCCAAGTGGAAAGCGGAAGAGACCGGAGCCCTTGCTGTTGACTCCTGCAGAGCAGGTGACCGGCCTGGGGCTGCGGCCCGGGGCCCAGGTGCACCACCCATGTGCAGGCTCCGTTCGGGACTGGCCGGCAGGTGGGTGCTCAGTGTCAGAGCCACCCTCATGCCTGGGCCCAGGGACACCGACACCTGCTACCTCGGTGCGGGGGGAGGGAGGCCTTTCTGAGGGAGGGTGAGGCTGGGTCACTGGCGCTCTCTCCAGCCCCCCTGGGGGACCCATCCCAGAGATGTTCCGGAGCCACTTGAGGGCTGAACCTCCGGGTCCCCCGTTGGAGAGGGGAAGCGTGTGGATGGCACTCCCCGCCGCCCCCGCCTTGCTCGGTCACCCACAGCCGAAGGCCAGGGACCAAGGCAAGACGAGACAGGGGGCGAAGGGGAAGGAGAAGCTGGGCGTGCGGTCAGAGGGGCGTCCCGGGAAGGCCCCGTCGCTGGCTTCTGTGCTCAGAGCAGGAAAAAGGAGGAACCTTTCGCAGGCAAGTCACCAACAGGAACAAAGCTTGATGTGTCCCTGCCTCCATGAGGAGTGGGCGTGGGGATACGGGTGCGCCCCTTTCTATGCTGTTGGTATGAACTGTCTAGGCCAAGACTCAAAGGTTCTAACTCTAGACCCTTTGGAGTTGGAAGGCCCCAAGGGAGCCCATTTTATGGAGGGTAAGACTGAGGCTCAGACAGGGGTGTGACTGGCCCAGAGTGACCGCCTGAGGCCAGTAGGGGACCCACCATCCATGTCTGTCTCCCACATTCAAAGACAGTGCTTGGCCAAGCAGAGCCTGGGTGTGGGTGTGGGCAGCTGACCTCCTTTCCCAGCAAACTGCCCCCCCCACCCCCAACCTGATCCCAACCCCAGAGACATTCCCACCAGGTCTTCCAGGCAGGTGGTGGAGAAAGGTGGCCTTCCAGGGCCCGGGCCCCTTTGGGCTGAGGACATGGTTGGCCCGGGAAGCCCAGCGTTCAGGCAGCCGCCCAAGTATGTGGACGGCAGTGTGGACAGCGTTCTCGCCACGTTCCCAGAGCACGCACCAAGGAAAACATGGAATGTTTCTTGGATGACACAGTCCGCCTCCAAAGCCATGCATTCCTGTGGGAGGGCAGTGAGGAGGGGTCGTGGCTGTCTGCAGGGGCGGGGGCTCTGCCTCAGCACGCACAGTCCCGTCTGCAGACGTGGGTCGCCAGGTTGTGCCCACAGCCAGGGGAATCTGTGTTGGATGCGCCACCGAGTGGCCGTGCCATTGGCGTGTGGCTGCAGTGCCGGGGCCTCCAGTCAGCAGACACTGGCCTTGTGTGTACGGCCGACGCCCTGGCTCTCTTTCCTCCCCGGGGTGCTCAGCTAGTGCACCTCTCCCTTGCCCACGTACAGCTTCAGCCCTGAGCACGCAGCAGGTGCAGCCCTTGACCTTGCACACGTTGACTTTCCCTTGTTCATGTGTCCTGCCTGGGCACCAGCTGGTAGGTCTCGCGCCCTTTACTTAGAGGGGGCATATCCTCAACCTGGTCTAGACACAGGGTCATTTAAGGGAGTTTACCAGCTTGGGCTCGACCACTGTTTGAGTTTGGCTTGAATAATATGTACTCTCCCCACCTCTAGCCTCAGTTTCTCCCTCTCCTAGCAGTCCTGGCCGTTCCCTTCATAGTGATCACTGTGGTCAGGATGGAAGGCAGTGGGCCAGGGCTGGGCTGGACTGGGGGCGGGGGGGGAGCGACAGAGCGTGAACATGTGAGGGGTTGGGGTGGAGGCCCCATCCTTTTGGTGGCTCAGTGCACAGCCTCTTCATAAAAGGAGGGAGCCTCTGGCCTTAAACTTGGAGATTCTGAGTCCTGGACAGTCTGAGTGGAAGTTGGGGACCCAGAGAGGGCACAGTGGTGCGCAGAGGCTTCCGCACTAGAGAAGCCCAGTCAGGGGACGTACGGTCTGGTAAGGGTGCTGAATGCTCTGACCAAAAGGGCTGGGATGACGCTCGGGGGCAGTGGGAGCTGAGGGCGGCCTTTCCTCTACCTTAGAGAGGCTGTGATGACTCTGAAAGAGCGAACCTACGAGATGGGTTTTGAAGGTTGGGTAGGAGTTTGCCAGCAGATCAGGGAGGACAGAGATTTTGGAACCAAGGTATCATGTGTGCAAAGACCCCAACGTGTCAAGACATGTGGGCACATCCAGGGACGTGTGGGAGGTCAGGAAGGCTGAGCATGCGGAGGGCTGTGATGAACCACATGGGAGGAGAGACTGACCTGGCCTGGGGGGAGTGAGGAAGGAGAGCCTGAAGTCAGGAAAATTCTGGAGCACGCGTTTGCCTTGGGAGAGGATGCAGAGTTGAGCAGGGTTCAGCGACGAAGCAGGATCTAAATGGGAGGGATGGGGATGGTCTGAGCAGTGACACAGAGATGGCAGCAGGGGGAAGAATGAGGGGTCCAGGATGGCTGGTGAGGGAAGCGAGGCCTGGCCCTGGAAGGCCCTGGAAGGTCCTGTCCAAGATGGCAGGCTCAGTCTAGGTGTCTCTGGCTGGTACGGGGAAACCGTGGTGCCCCGCCCCCCGCTATGGTTTACATCGCTTACATACCTCTGGGCTCTTATCTCCAAGGGTCTGTCGTGGGTACCCACCTTGCCAAACGGTCCCATCACCACTTGCCTCATAAATCAGGCCTGTCTCTCTCCACCACCGCCCCCCTCCTGCCACACCCTCCTGGTGCTGCCTGGCCCCACCCTGAGTTCCACCCAACTGGGGAGGCAGAGAGGGGCCCGGAGGCAAGCCCAGGCCCTGCCCAGGGAGGATGTGCTGGGTGACCTGGTTTTCAGGAAGTATTCCCAAAGATATCCAAAGATGGCTCCTGGCGGGGTGGGGGGCGGTGTCAAGCCTGCCACTTTCTGCTGGAGCCTGACCTAAGGTGGGCTCAGGAGCGGGCAGGTCCTGGCTGCCATCCTCAGGAGGCTGGAAACCAGCCCTCTTCGAAACTCTGAAGCCCGTGTCTACACTCCACATGAATTACAGCCACCACCACTGCTCTTCTGGGCCTCGTGTCCCTTGTCTGGAAAATGGGTACATTCACTCATTCATTCAACAAACACTCTGGGCCAGGCCCCAGGCTTGGAGACGAACCAAGCAGACCTCAGGCCAAGTCCAGCTAGGAGGCCATTGCAGTGGAGGAATGGGGTGCTCTGAGGTGAGCGTGAGGGGGGGGGGTTACAGCAGGGGGGCAGCGTGATCAGATTTGCACCCTAGAATGACCCTCGGGGCCATCGCCTCCTACGTGCAGAACATCACGCCCGGGGCACCAAGAAGGGCCTGGACCAAGGGTAGAGGTAGTTTCGCAAAGGAGGCATCAGTCCGTCTGGGCCTCAAAGGAGAAGGACGTCTGCCCAGCGGTGTCCGGCCCACATCTGTGTCCCTGCAGACTGCGGGCTTGAGAAGGAGGCAGGAAAAGGAGCGGGTGCCCTTTCTTGGAAAGAGGAAGCAGATGGCATGTGCCCCATCCGTGCCCCATCCGTGCCCCATCCACACTGGCTCGGCTCAGCTCACCCTACAGGACCACCCCCGACAGGACCACGGCTCAGGAGGCTCCTCCCGAACAGAAGGCGACTGTTTGCCCCCAGCACCCATCTTGCTTTCCCACTGGGTGTTTTTGGAAAAGGCCAGGGAAGGCTTGGGGCCCAGCCCTCTGGCCTCTCATTCCTGGCTGCCTGGCATCAAAGGCATCCTCCCGGGAGCTCGGCAGATGTCCCTGAGGCCTCCCCGGGCTCTGGGAGGATGATGGCTTCGTGGGCTCGAGGCATTTATTCTCTGGAAAAATCTCCTTCTAGGCCCTTCTTCCCAGCACTGGGCTCCTGAGAGCTCAGGTGGGGAGGGGGCAGAATGCGGGTGGGGCCGGCTGTTGCCTGACTCCAAAAAAAACATCCGTTGTCAACCTCGCTGAATCTCAGACATAAAAGCAGGCGTGCTGGAGGATTCTACTGCCGTCAAGTTCAGAAACAGCCAAAATAGTTTCCGGTGGGAGAAGTCAGAGAGGGGTTCTCCTGAGGGGGAGAGCGGTAACTGGAAGGGGGTATCAGGCAGCTTGGGGGGTCCTGGCAGAGTTCCAGAGGCTGATGGGGTGCTCTCCACTCAAATGTGAATTTTCACCGACTGAACGCGTTTGTTGAAAAAGGAGTTGCGGTATTTACAGTATGTGTGTGTATGTACGTGTGTGTGCCTGTGTGTGCAAATCTCTCTTTCCCTCCCTCCTCTCTCTCTCTCTTTCTCTCTCTGTCAGTAACAGCAGCCGCCTAGCTCTGTATTTGGGACAATCTGGCCAATGCTCGCTCTCCACGCGATTGGAGGTGGGCGGGTGGAGGGAGGTATGGACGGTAGGCCTGCCCTGCTCACCCTGGACAAAGACCCACAGAGGGGCACCCTGGCGATGGGGAAGGGCCCCTGGGGCCCCCTCCAGCTGCAGGGACCAGCAGCGGCGCTGGCCAGAGCGGACGGCTGCTAGCTGGCTAAAGGGGGCAGCCCAGGCTGTAAGCCCCCCAGGGCAGACCTGTGCACCCCCAAATTGCTCAGTGTTGACCAACCGACTGCCCAACTCGCAGACTGCTGCCCACCGCTGGTCAGGATGCCCAGAGGCAGGCTGGAGGACGGTTGTCCCAGCGATCAGAACCTTCTGGAAAAGAGCAGCTGGCATAGACCCGGGGACAAAAGAAAGGGGACTGATGGTTGGATATTTGCGCACACACGCAGTCACGGTCACATGTGGGTGTTCACATGCCTAGCTTGGTCCCGGACATCCAGACACACACCCTGCTGTTGAGGGACACTTGTCCCACCCTGGATTCAGAGAGCCTTGGGGACAGCGCTGGGCCTGTGTTGGGTGGCCCTCTGTTGGATGACCAAAGGGGTGAGGCGCAGATACCCAGAGTACCCCAGGGCCACACCCAGGGGGAGCACAGACACACACTGGGAAGGGCAGACACATCCTTGCTAGGCCCCTCAATGGCTTCTCAGTCTGGGTGTCTTGGCTGGAAGGGCTGGCTCTACAGAACCTTTGGAAAAACCAGAGAGGATTCTGGGAGGAGCAGTGGGGTAGGGGGAGACGGATGGAGTCCTCCTAGGAGATCTTAATCTAGGCCCCTCTGTTCATGTGACCCTGTCCCCTCACCCCTGCCACCTCCTGATGACATACATTAGCTTTTCACCTCCTCCAGCCCTGACCGCTGGCCGGTGTCCTCCAAGGGTCTGCTTTGCCTGCGCAGCAATTGCCAGTGACCCCTGACCTCTCCCTGACCCCTCCCTGACCCCTCCGCTGTCTCCTGCCCCCCACCCTCATTGCACCCCAGCCCTGACCTCACGTCTGCGGGGCTGCGGGCAAGGGCGAGATAAGGCTGGCATTGCACTGCTCCCTCCTGGGGACCGACGGGAAGGGCGGGCCGGGCTGCCAACCTCAAGTGCGTCCATGACTCACCAGGTGGGCAGGGCCGAGGCTGGCATCCGGGAGGAAATGCCACTTCCTCTGGATAAGGCTGCAGGCCCTCCGGTTTTGCCTTATGGTGCGCGCATTTGGGGTTCTGTTTCAAGTTCGTCCACTCCTGTGTTACCAAGATATTCTCCAACGGGTTATTCTAGTCTTGCTTTTCCTATCTGGGTCTGTCCCTCGTCTCTTTGAAGTCACCTTCTTAGGAGATACTAGGTCTGCATCTGGTGGTAATTTTTCTCCATAGAGCGAGCCCTTATCCTCAACCCGATTAACCATTCCATCCTTAACCCCACGGACCTGCGGTCGTGTTCAGCTCCCTTTGACCAGGCTGGTCTGTTCTGTCGCCCATAACTGACTGGTCTTGCCCCCAGATCATGCTGTTTTCCTTCCCGGGGCTTTGTAGTCTATGCTGATGGCCGGCAGGACCAGGCCTCCCCTCTTGGTTCTTTTTTTCTCAAAGTCAGCTAGCCGTTTATGTATCTTTATTCTTCCGTATATTTTCCATGTTTATTGATTTTTGAGGGGTGGAGGGGCAGAGAGAGACGGGGACAGAGGATCCGAAGCGGGCTCTGCGCTGACAGCGGAGAGCCTGATGTGTGACTCGAGCCCACGAGCCGTAAGATTATGACCTGAGCTGAAGCTGGATGCTCAACCGCAACTGAGCCACCCAGGCGTCCCCTCCAAATATTTTTAGAGTAAGTTTATCAAGTTCCTCGAAAATATTCAGCTGGAATTCAGGATTTTGATTCAGGGGAGGACAATGTGGCCAGTGGGAGGAGGATTTGATAGTTGTGCGTCTTAAGCAACAAGGGGCTGCGGTTCTGAAATACACATGGGATGGCTTCGAAGTGAGGGTGGACAGACTGCAGCCCCTATAGAAAAATGGGCAAAGGGTATGAATTGGCCATTTGCAGGAGAGGAAATGTAAACCAGAGAACAGAAAGAGCCACTCAAACTCACTTATGATCAGAGAAATGTAAACTAGAATAATAATAAGATACGGCTTATCACCCATCAGGCTGCCAGGCAGTAGAAGGGTAGGTAGTGGCCAGTGTTGGCAGGATGTAAGCAGGAGTGGCCCCAACGGGGTGCCATCCAGCAGCGCTCTGTTCAGTCAAGTTTGCATAGAGGCAGGGAGAAGGCTTCTCCAGGTGCCCATCAGTGGAGCGTGTGTGCAAAAGGTGGCCACACCCAGCCTAGGACACTTTGTGACAGTCACATGTGAAGGCACAAGCACAGCGGAGGTGAGACTAGGTTGTTAGATCTTAAAAACAGAGCATGAGGGGCACCTGGGTGGCTCAGTTGACTGAAGAGTCTGACTTTGGCTCAGGTCATAATTTCGAGGCTTGTGAGTTTGGGCCCTGAGTCGGGCTCGCTGCTGTCAGCACAGAGCCTGGGGAGCCTGCTTCGGATTCTGTCTCCCTCTCTCTCTGCCCCTCTTCCCTGCTTGCTCTCTCTCTCTCTCTCTCTCTCTCAAATAAATAATAAAATAAAACATTAAAAAAACAACAGAGCATGAGTGGAAAAAATAAGAAAGAAATACAGCCCACAGCCCAATTCCACTCATGTAAATAACACTCCTTCCCAAACAGCCAGACGCATGTAAAAAAAATGAGGTGAAATTCATATAGCGTAACATTGACCCCATTTTGAAGTGTACAGTCCGGCGGCATTTGGTACAGTCACGATGTGGCGCAGCCACCAGCCAAGTTCCAAGACATGCCATTCCCCAAGAGGAAACCCCGTGCCAGTTAAGCATCCAAGAATACACAGGAATAAAAAGACATGCATGGGAAAGTTGCCTGGAGGGGCATGAACGGGACTGAAAGGAACAATGTAGATGAAGTTTCTGTGGCGTGGGGAATACAGTCGATAATATGGTAACAGTATGATAATATGGCACACGGGCTTGCACACGCACGTACGTACGTATCGTTGTGCACCTGAACTCATACACTATCGTCTGCCAATTATTCTTCAACAATAAAATTAAATCAAGCAATCCTCTCCACTTGAGGGCCAAGAAAAGAGATTTAAAAATAACATATAGGGGCACCTGGGTGGCTCAGTCGATTAAGGATCTGACTCGTGACGTCGGCTCAGGTCATGATCTCACGGTTCATGGGTTGGAGCCCCATGTTGGGCTCTGCACTGACAGTGCAGAGCCTGCTTCAGGTTCCCCCTCCCTCCGCCCGCCCCGTCTCTGCCCCTCCCTGGCTCACATGCACTCTCTCTCTCTCTCTCTCAAAATAAGTCTCCATTAAAAAAACCCATATAAACTGGAGGTTCAGAGTCTGTCTACTCCAGGCAACTGGGGGTCAGAGACCCTGGACAGACCCTGGGCCCCAGAGGAGCCTTTCCCGTCCCCTCTCAACTCCTGGAACATGACAGGAGAGCAGGGCGAAGGTGGTGATTGGGCCTGGGAAGGAGATGGTTGGGAGGAAGTAGGCAGTGTCTGGTGGGAGCTGAGAGGCGGACCCTTTGGGGGGTCTGTGGGGTGGTGGTGTGGGGGTGGAAGGGGTGGGAAGCTGAGGGCCATGTCAGGCACCCCCCTCTGCTGGTCCCTTGTCTCCAGGGCCGAGCGGGGCTTCGTTTTCTGAGCAAGAAACCCAGACATGAGGTTTGCCAGAGGCCTTTTTGTTTTTTTGGATTTGAGCATTTATTTATATGAAAAGTCTTACCAAGGTATAAACATTCTGGGCCTTTGCACATGCTGTGAACTTAGCTGGAATGTTCCCTCCAAGCCCCCCTCCCACTGGGTGTCTGCCTGGTGAACTCCAGCCACTGCTGGGGGCACCTCCTCCAGGAAGCTTTCTCTGCCCAGTGTCCTTCCCTGCACCCCAGGGTGCTCACTCCCCGCTGCGGGGACCCACAGCCCCTCACGTGATGGTCGCCATCCGTTTCCATGTCCGTGCGCCCCCCACCCCCACTTGCAGGGGATTCTCCAGGGCAGGAGGCTGCCTTGTTTTCCTTCCCCAGGCAGTGGAGCCCCGTGGGGTTCGGAAACGTCGGTGCACAGATAACCCGTGGGTGTTTAGTGGCACCTGCCCGGGCTCTCGGCCACAGTGGGACTATGTTCCCAGCACCTTAGTCACTGGAGTCTGAATCGAGGTGGTCTCCAGGCCCCTCCTCAGGACCCCAAGAGGCTGGAGCAAGCTTATTCTCTACTGCTAGAGACTCAGGGTCTGGGCTTGTGACAGGGAGCCCTGGCTCCAGGGAGCTGTCCTTTCACTGAGTTGGGGTGGTCAAGACCCCTGACTCCGGAAGGGAGAGGGGAGAGTGGGCAAGCAGGCTCCTGCCCTGGGGGGCTTTCTGAAGGGCTCCTACTTCCATCTCAGCTGCCCTTGGTGGGCTAGAAGGATGGGCGCCCACGAGTAACCTGCTCACCACCCATCCCGAGGCCAAATGGGGGCCGCTGTTATTCGGTCTCAGCAATGGGACCCCTTTCAGGCCCTCCATGGGCCCCCGCCCCCACCCAGCAGCTTCACACGCCTTGTCTCCAAGTGGGTTCACTCTTCCCAGACAAGGGGCCTTGTCTGGGCCAGTCTGGGGGACTTTTTTTTAAGCCCCCAGTTTGGGAACGTGAGCGAGAGAAGGGATTATTATTATTTTTTTAATGCATGTACTTTGGTGTTCTGTGCAAGCAGCTCCCAAAGTCACTGCTCCCCTCCTCGCTTGGCAGGGCTGCCCGCCTCGTGCTGTTGACCTTGGCTGTGGGTTTGCGGGGGCTGGAGCTCTCACACCATAAATTCCTGTCTTCTAGGAATCCAGCCTGGGAAAGAAAGGAAACACGGAGGAGAATATTTGATTAACATTTTTCCAACGTGACCACATCACAGAGACGTGTGGCCGGAATTCTCACCCTGGACGGGGCGGGGCAGGACTCGGCTCGTGCCCAGCCGTGGGGAGGGTGGGCTGGGCTGGGGGCCCTTCTGGCTCGAAGGCAGAGTGGGGTCTGAGCTGGCATCGTCCCTCGGGATGGAGGTTTTTGGATGGGAGCCGGGACCGGTCAGACGCCTGAGTCTGAGCACCTGGGAGAGCTCACCTTTGACCTCAGGGTTCTAAGGCAGCACCCTGAACTTGAGACGCGGCCCCAGGGATGCGAGGCTCTGACCTTGTTTTAACCATCAGCCCTCCACTCTGGACAGAGCCCTCTCTGACCCCAAATTGAATCTTGACCCTAATTCCAGACTCAGACCTGGCCCAACGACCTCTGACTCCAACCCCAGGCCCAGTCTGGGCTTTCCTCTGTCACTGAGCACTCACGCAGAGACCCTTCACGCCTCCCTCTCTGTCCCCAAACTCTGAGCCTTCGTCCTCAGCCTGGGACTAGTTCTATGGGACTGTCCTCAACCTCACATCTCCAAGCCTCTGGCCAGCCGTCCCCTCTCCTCCTCCGTCCCTCCAGGAGGAGTGCCCACCTGTGCCTGGGTCCCTCCCCCCACCTGCTCGACCACCAGCTGTCACCAGCACTGCACTGTCAGAGGACGAAGAGAACCTTCCCGGAGCCCGGCTCCCACCTCTGGCTGCCCCGTCTCCCGCCTCCCTGCCCCGGCCACTCTCCAGAAAGCTGTCTGCACACTGGTCTCTCCTCCTCACCTCCTTCTCACTTTCCTGCACACTTCATCGGCCTCCCGCCTCCGCCCAGGTCAGCGGGGACCCCACGGAGCCCAGCCCCACCGGCACCGCCCTGGCGCCACTTCAGCCTCTTTCAATACCAGACCACCTGCCGCCCCTCTCCCCCCAACGCCGTCTCCTTCTGGGCTCCTGGGACCCCCACTAGGCCTTCCTCGGTCCATATGGGCGGTGCTGCCTCTGCCTGGTTGTCCCTCTCTGGCACTTCAATCTTAGCAGTCCAAACCCAGACGCCTCCTCCTCCCCCCAGACTGCTCCCCCTGCAGTGCTCTGGGTCAGTAATACAACTGCTCAAACCTGAGTCACTTCCACACACATCCCTCTTCCTCCCCGTCCCAGGTCCAGCCACCGGCACGCCAGGAAATCTCATACTTGCCCGTGTCTAGATTTCTACCCCACTGGCTCCCCAACACTGTTCTGTTACCCCCACCCTCATCACTCCTCCCCTTCCCCCCCAGCCCCCCTTACCCCTCTGTTCCCCTCTTCCTCCTCCAAGCTGCCATCCAATTTCCATCCTATCTCCGAGGATAGCTTTCCGACTCGACCCTCATCCACTCCTGCCCCTGCTAATCCAGCCTGACCTGTTAAAAGTGCCAGTTGTATAGTGTCGCTTGCCTGACCCCCTGTGCTAACTTCTCCCCACCTGTAGGATGACATAAGAAATCCTTGCCGCGCCCACAGGCCCTGTGTTATATGGCCCCAGACCCCCGCAGTGATCTCTCCCTGGGTTCTCTTGCTCCGACTCTGGGTCAGCCATCCTGGACACACTGGGGTGTGCCATGTGGCCCTCTCCCTGGAGTCCTCTCCGCTTTGTTTCCCTCCAGCCGGTGGCGGCATGACTGGCTCATGTCTGCTCATCCGTCAGCTTAGGGCAGACATCACCTCTATCAGGAAGCCTTCCTTCCTTCCGAGGGCTGGTCTGGGCCCCTTACTCTGGGCTCCCATGGGGACCGGGGGAGCACGGATCACACGAGTGATGACTTTCTGGCTCACTGACCGTGAGCCCCCCAGGAGCAGAGACCGTGTCTGGGTGCCCACCACTGATTTTTTTCTGTTCCAGGCACTCGGCAGTCCCTCCAAAGCATTTTTAGAATGAATGAGAAAGGGGCGCCCAGGGGGCTCAGTCGGTTAAGCCTCCGACTCTTGATTTTGGCTCAGGTCATGATCTCACAGATCGTGAGCCCTGTGTCAGGCTCTGTGCTGGGTGTGAAGCCTGCTTAAGATTCTCTCTCTCCCTCTCTGCCACTTACCGCCCCCCCGCCCCCGTAGAATGAAAGAGCTAAAGAGAGAGCCTGATGATAAGCTCCAGGTGGGTGGGTACCTGGCTTATTTCCCTCCGTGTTCCCAGGGACAAGGGAGGGGATGTGAGGGCTGCGGAACTAATGCATTCGGGAAAAGCCAAGGTGGCAGTGAGGCAGAAATCAGGAAGGCTGCTCTCCCAGAAGTGGGGGCTGATGGACCTAGAGTGGTGGGCGGGGAGGGACAGAGTCTGGGTAACTAAGCATTTCCCCTTTTCAGAGACCAGGAGGTCATTAAGGCTCAGTGAGGTAACAGCAAAGGGAAGCAGGCCTGGGTGTCTGGGGAGAGAAAGAATAGGTTGAGGGGCCCGGGGGACACCCCTCAATCAGGTTTGCCGCACCGTGGCCTGGAAAGGGTCCTCATTTGATAAAGGGGCTCGGTTTATCTGCCCCATTTGATAAAGGGGCCACTGCCACAGTGGCCAGTGGCAGAGCTGGACCCTGGACCAGGACCCGGACCTCGGGACACGTTCTCAGTTTCCAGAATATTGCACCCCTTGGCTTTGGCCGTCACTTCCTGTGCTCACATCATCACCCCTGGATGCCCACCTGGCCCTTTGGAGCCTCCTTCACCGCTCACTCACAATCAGCATCTTTGACTCTCTGGACCTGGTTCCACACTTGTCTCGCATTCCCCAAACCCACTAACCTCTCCACCCACCCATCCCTCCTCTCCCTGCTGCCCACCTTAGTCCTGTACCTGAACGAATATCGCACCCCCCCCGCCACCGACCCTCAGGACCATTTACACATTGCTGCAGCATGTATTGAAATGGTAGGGTTGAGCTAGAGGTTATGGAGAAGCATTTTTTCTTAGCACACCACCAAAGGATCCTATATTTTATATGGAAAAATACATGGGGGACATTTCTTTAAGAAATTCAAAACAAGAGGAGAATGAAAGGGAGTAGGATCCTGTGCATAAGCGCAGCATTCACGGTGCACCCATGTGTCAAGCACCACGCTGAGAGCCTCACATGCAGGCTGACTACAGCCCCATGTGAGGTTGTCACTGAGGGAGTCTCCACTGCCATCCCTACCTCATATTTCTATGAGAACATACAGAACATTCTATGAGAATGTCCTCATCAAGAGGACATTCCTGGCTTCTCTCTTCTCCCTTGTTGCTCCTTCATCAGGATACTTGTGTTTCTACTGTGGTCTGCAGTAACTTTACAGGGGAAGGCTGTGCTGGCAGGGTGAAGGGAACATCCAGGGGGTCCGACACTACCTATGACATGGGTCCAAGTTTATCTAAGTCAGGGATGAAGGTCAGAGTGCCCATTGAGGCTTTGCTTTTTGGCTTGATTTTCTAATCATATTTTTATATCCTTTTCTTGCCTTATTGCAAAGGCTGGACTCTCTAGTGCAATGTTGAATCAAGCTGTGGCAGTGGACAGCAGCCCTCAGTAAGAAGGTTAATGTTCTCTCTCTGTGACTGATTCCTGTAGCTCTCTCTCTCAGTTTGTTCTGAAAGTGTGAGGAAGATGTTATTTCTACAATTCCTAACACTCCATTTTACAGATGAGAAATTGTGAGGTAGCTTGCCCAAGGTCCCACATTTATTCAGTGGCAACGTTCCTATATATAAATCCCAGCGAGTTCGACTTCAAAGACCATAATATGAGCTATTATGCTATAAAGGCTTCCATAAAATATGTTCTAAAAGAACAATAATTTAATAGCTTAGTATGGAGTGGATCAGAAATACATACCATTGGAACAAAATACAAAGCAGCAATTATATATAAGAGCCGACTATATATAAAAATGCAAGGCTTGGTAAAGCAAGTATTATAGAGTGAATTGGAGGGACAGCAGTTTAGGGTGCGAGGAAATTAGCTGGCACTTTATATTTATAAATTTATATTTAAATTATCTCCGGGCAGATGACAGAGTTAACACTTACATAAGTAAGTAATAAAATTCTACAGTAGCTAGTAGGAAACATTGCAGTCTTTCTTACCTTCTGGAAAAGCATTTATACATTTTTCTTAACTTCCTTAACTTTTCTTAAGCTTCCCAAGTGGTTTATAAGTTTCCAAGCAATCGAAGAAATCACAAGGAAAAAGATGAATCTTTTTGGCTCTGGGAGGGGGGTGTGTGTGTGTGTGGGGGAGGGGTAGCCCCCAGGAGTGACCACGGGGGACAGGGCCACAATGACCAGCAGTGGAAATCATCTTTGAAGATCGAGAAAGACACACCAACACACAGCTGCCAAGTCGCCGGCGTCTGGAATCCCCGAGCAGCCCTCAAGTGCCCACCCAGCTCACACCGTCAGGGCACACTCACACCCTTGGTTGTGCACTAGAACTCTGGTTTGCAATCTCACACCCTTGAACTTCCATAGACGTATCTTTTCTTGGCTTCTCCACCCCACTGATCTCCCACCAAAGCGCACCCTTGGGGACTTGCTTTGAGAGGTCTGTGCACATGTTGGCACTTGCACACCCAATGGGAAGACGCAACCCGCGCCTGGCCTCAAGTCAGGGCTCCACCTGTCTTCACGGCCTGGGCCTCTCTGGGTGGCCATCTCACTCCACGGTGTGGTAGCTGTGAACTCTGCTGGATTCCACCTGGCCATGAGGCCCAGTGGGAGCCCACTCAGCCCGCTGTTGCCCTCCCTGCCCCGACACCGGACCCCTCTCCAGCCCAAGCAGTATGGCACATCTCTGCCTGCTCTGAGCCCTATCTGCAGGCCCTGAAGGATGAGTGGCATGCTCCCGGCCAGGGCACAGGGTCCTATCACACCCTTCACCTACAGGGTCAGCTCTGTTCTCCAAGCCCACCGACCCAGACCGAGGCACCACCCCCTTCTCAGGGGTATCCGAGGGAGCAGGGCTGACCTCCAGACCTCCACTTTGTGTTTCCCGGGTCTGCTCCTGCCCCCCAAGCCCCACACGTGCCCTTTACCCACTTCCGGTTGGTCCAGCCCCAACTCCCAATATCTGCCCGGGCTTGCCTCCCAGGCCCAGAACTCCCCCCACCCCCCACTAGAATTTGAGTTCTACCCCCAGCTCTGTTTGGAGCTTGGCTGAGCCTGGGCCCATTCTCCAGGCCCTTGTGAGCCCCTTCTCTGGCAGGCCAGACTCCTCCTGCCCTGCCTCTGTGCCTGGGGACCCTAGCCAGAGCTGAGCATAGCACCTGGCACATAGTAGGCCCTCAATCAATATTTACCAAGTGAGTCCATTTCTCAATCATCCCCTCAAATAGCCTAGTGAGCTCCTTGACGCATCCCCTTAGTCTGGGCTGCTTTGGACCAGGAAATGAGAACTTGCTTGACTCCATTCTGTCCATGCTCCCTCCTCCCTGTCCCCCCAACATATGTATGCAGGGACAATGTGTACTTCCCAGTTCAATGCGTCTTCTCCTGGACGCAAAGACCGGGGCCTCAGTGCCCCAAATCACCCTGAATGGTGCCCTTTCTGTTGTCCTGAGCTCTCTGCAGGCCCGGCTCACCCCGGACCATAGTCACTCTGTCCCATTTGCCAGCCTGGATCTCCCACCCAGACCCTCCTGTGTCAGGCGACCTCATGCATTTCACTCTCAGGGCTGGATGGGGGGTCTCTGGGCTGCTCCCAGGGCATGCTGAACGCCTCCCCTTAGACAGCCCTTGCCTACCCCTGCCTGTCGTCCTGCAAACTTGTGGCCCGAAATGAAAAACGTGATGGGGGGAGGGTTAATCTCCTTGTAGGCCAATGTTGCTCGAGATTTACAAGAGGCGTTAGGGTAGGTGGGACCCGCGTCTCCACTCGCACCTTGGAGAGTCTCCCCGCCTTAATGTGCGATAACCCCGACACAAAGCCGGTCCTCACGTCTCTGATCTTTCAGAGCTTGGGTTTGCCCTCAACCCCAACACGTGACACCCTGTCCAGCACACCCACAACAAGACAGGGAACTCTGGGAGGAGCCGGTGTGTTGGGGAGATGCCTCTAATTGCCTGCACCTGTCTGGGCTCGAGCTGGATGGTCTGTGTGTCCCTCTGACCGGGGACAAAGCTGCAAGTGGGGCTCAGGCTCTTTCTGGGCTTCGAATGCACTGACTTTTCCAGGGACTTGCCCCAAACCTTGGACTTTATGAGCCCTTGCTGTGGCACCCCCACTGGACAAGTAGCCCACTCTTGGGCACCCAGCCGGATTGCTGCCCGACCTGAAGTCTTCGGGGAGGGAAGAGCATGTTTTTAAAACACACAAAAACCCCATCCTGTCTGAACTGAACATTTTCTTCTGCTTGTTCAACACCATCATTTACATTCTTGGGCTGGTCAGCAGCCAGGATATTTATAGCACTGCCCTGGCACTTCATCTCGCCTAATTGGCGTGGGCGACGGGGCCCCCATCCGTCATGGTAAGTGGGCCTTTCACCGGCCTCTGGCGGGCTCTCAGCTGCCCGGGACATTCCCAGGCCTGGGGGAGGCTGTGTCCCCATGCCCCCCACCAGTGGGCCCGGCCATGCCAGGAGAGCCCCCAGAGCTAGCGTGGGACTCAGGCCATCGGCACCGGCCAACCCAAGAGTGACTTGACAGCGTCTCCCCAGATGTTCCCAGCCCTCCCTGCTGCCTTCGAGCTTCCCATCACCCCTCACTCCATCCTTCTAATGTACAAAGGTGGCTCTGTCATTCTGCTGTCTGATGCCTCCGTGGGTTCCTTGTTCTGCAAAATGAAGTCTCAGCTCCGTCAGCCCGGGGAGGACCATTGCCATCCACCCCATGACACGTCCAGCCTCCTCGCTCACTCTCCGCTCCAGCCACATGCCCTTTCCCACAAGGGAAGATGTGCTCTAGACCTTTCTATGGGCTCTTCCCTGTGCCTGGCATGCTTCCCACCCCCCTCTCAGCTTGCTTAACCTCTGTTTCTCCTCCAGTGTCTGCCTCAGACACCCCCTTTTCTGTGAAGCCTCCACCCCTCACTTCCCACACTCTGGGGAAGTCCTGGCCTCTCTCACCACACCATCCAGCACATTCATCATCAGACTGTCCTTGCTCGACCTTGAACTCTCCAGGGCCAATAGGCGGGCCTCTTCTGTGCTCCCAGGTGGTTACAGAACAATCCTCAGCACTGCTGAGAAATCCATTACTTTGTCCCTTGGGTCCTAAGGATTGAATGGGTTTTGTTCCCCAAGTCCTGTATTTCACCAATTCCCAAACAACGCTGTTACCACAATCTCCCATCTTTGAAATTTGGGATGGCCCGTGATGATTTAGTCGTCAGAGTTGTTACCTGTCTGAACGGGCCGTAAAACAACGGTGCCTGGCTCAGCCGCTGACTTCTCAGACTCAATGGCCTATAGTCATGGCATCGATGACAGTCTGTGACCGAGAGAGCAGAGCCATTAGAAGGTCAGACCTCAGATCTGCCTGACCAGGGCTCTGCCATATTCTGGTTGTGAGGTCCCGGCTTCTGAGCCTCGGTTTTCCATGTCTGAAAAACGGGGAGCGTTGATACTGCCTCTCTCAGTGGGTGGAGAGGTGATTGCATTCAACACGATCGCATACATAATGGCCACTGCTATTATCCCGGCTGGAAATGGATCCAACAGAGATTTGAATGCCACCCCGGGGTGGGGATGGCAGCAGGCAGGGCAGACGTGGCTCTCAGGGGTCTTGGTTAGTTGGGAAGACAAAGGGTAAACGCACAGTTATAAATCAAGGACAATTCCTACAAAGGGGCTCTGAGGGAATGGACTTGGGGAGACCTGGTTTGGGGTGGCGAAGGACGCAAGGTACGTACGAGATGGGAGGGACAGCTCGGTGCAAAACTGCAGGGAAGGACAGAGGGAGTGGCACGTGTCAATGCAAGGGAGCAAAGAGAGTGAGACAGCACGGGGAGAGTAGACGGAGATGAGGTCGCGAGGTCACGCCAGGTCACAGGGGACCTCGTAGCCATCGGAGGGTGTCAATCTGGCTCCAAAGGCAACATGGTGGGGTCCGATGTGTGCTTTAAGCTGGGGCAGTGGGCGGGAGGGTGTGGAGAGCAGGCTGGCAGTGCTGTCCACCGGGAGGGCGAGCGGGCAGTGCCTCGGGCACAGCGGTGGCAGTGGGAAGCGAGGGAGGTGGATTCGGGATTTATTTTGGAGGTAGAATTGACAGGTCTTGGCAATGGATCGATGTGGGTGGCGAGCGGCAGGAGGATCCAAGGGTGCCTCCCAGTTTTCTGGCCGGAGCAACTGGGCGGACGGTGGTGCTGCTTCCTGAGACAGGGAGGATACAAGGAGGAGCAGGTTGGGGAGGAAGTTGAGAGTTTACTTTCGGACGCGTTAGGCTTGAGCTGCTATTTGCCTTTGCCTGGCTCACTGCTGACAGAACTCCGTGGGCCTCAGAGCTGCAGGGAGGCCAGAGAGAGGGTGTCTCCGGCCCATGGGTGGCCCCGTTAGGTGTCTTCGAGGCCCGGAAGTTGCTCGAGCATCTCTTATCCCGCCTTGGCGGTGCCAGAGGCCACCAAACCTTCCCTGTCCCTCGCAGCATCCACTCTGGGGCCCCGAAGGACCAAGGCCCGGGCTGCAGGCTCAGTGGGAGGGGCGCCCACATCTCTGTTGGGACACCCCATCTACTACACAAACTTTGGGGTCTGGGCCTGCCCCTTCCCCTAGTTCGGCCCCCACCTGCACATCCTGGAGCCTCTGTAGAATTTTCGAGAACCACACAGCCTCCAGTCCAAATTCTGCCTCTCCCAGCCACATCTACTGGCTAGGAGCTAGGTGGCCAAGGGCAAGTGCTCTGCGGAGTGAGGGCGATGACATCAGTGCCCCCCTCGGGGCCGCTGTGAGCATTCATTGAGCCAAGGTTCGTAAGAGCTTCAAACCAAGGCTGCTCAAAAGCAAGCACACGAGTTGCTGTTTTAATTATTTATCACGGCGACACACCTCACTGAAGCTGGCTGAAAAGCCCCGAGCGTGACATCCCCAGTCTGGGACCCTGGAACCTTCCCCTCTGTGGGACTCCGACGGAGCTTCGGTGGTGGGACCCCAGGCAATGCCAGTTCACGGGAAGGGAGGGGGCACTGAGTCACCCCCTATTGGCACACGGTGGCCTCTGGGGCCTGCAGGCAGGGTTGGCCTTGTCTGGTGACTAGAGCAGGAGCTGGCAGGGGGCCGGGGAAGGGGGGACAATGGGCCCTTGTCTTTGCCGAGCTTTCTCCTTCCAAGATGCTTCAGCCCCCAGACAAATATGACCTCATTCTTCCTTAAGGATCCAGGATGGAGGGCAGACACCGGCCCAAAGTTGGACCCACCCACCCCATTTCACAGACTGGAACACCAACTCACTGGGGGTTGGTGGGGAGTGGGGGCGGAGAAGACAAGAGGCCTCAGTACCTGGCCTGAATCCATGCCCTGTCACGTGGCCACCCCCACGGCGGGGACCCCAGAAGAGGGTCTTTCAGGCAGCCACAGCCCAGATGATAGCGGGCAAGCTTGTGGGTCAGACAGGCTGTGATCAGGTCCCACTGCTGCCACGTGCAGCTGTGCACCCTGAGCAGCTCAATCAGCTTCACTGGGCCTCAGTTTCCACATCTGGCAGCCTCTTCCTGGCGGGGTCGGGGGTCCTTGGACATCACCAATGAAGAACAAGGGCTCAGACCAGGCTGCTTAAAGTCATAGTGCCCATCCTCTACCGGAAGGGGTGACTTTCCAGGGCAGACAGGTTTGCTGGGTGATGGGGATTAGGGCCAACTCCACCCAAGCCCCTACGGGATGCTCATGCCCCACCTTCCGCCCTCCACCCTCCGCCAGCGGCCCTGCAACAGGAGGGCCAGGTGGGGGCCTGGCATTTCCCACTGACCCATTTTGAAAGGACATTTTCAGACACTGGTCCTGCTGGCCTCACACACCCCCTGCCCATGGCAGCCCTGACTTCTGACGCTGCTAGCCGCACCCTGCCCAGAGGGTCTTCTTCTAGCTGGCTCTCCAGCCCCACCTCTGCCTGGGAATAGCCCCCGTGCCCCACCTCCTCTCTAAAGTCCTCTCATTGTGGGGCGCCTGGGTGGTCTCAATCGGTTAAGCATCCGACATCGGCTCACGGTTCGTGGGATCGAGCCCTGCGTCGTGCTCTGTGCTGACAGCTCAGAGCCTGGAACCTGGCTCAGATTCTGTGTCTCCCTCTCTCTCTGCCCCTCCCCTGCTCATGCTCTGTCTCTCAAAAATGAATAAATGTTAAAAAAAAATTAAAAAAACAATAAAACGTGCTCATGGTGACCCATGGAGATGTGTGAGCCTATATGGTGAGACCTTGGGGACCTTGGGGCTAGAACAGGGTGGACACACGGTGGGTCCTTATTTCATGACAATACGCATTCATTCTCAAAGGTCATTTAGAATAACCTCCCACTGAGATGAAAGCAGGGCCTGGGGCAGTCAGCTCTCTGTGAGCTCATTCCCCTCCGGACCCCATGTTAGTTCTCAAAGATGGACCCCCTTCCTGTATGGTTCAGCCCAGGGACCCAGGTGAGGGAGACAGGCAAGTGAGGCTGGGGCTCTGCTGGAGGCCGCCCAGGCTCCGGCCTTTCCCTTGGCCCCAACTTCCACTGCGGCTGCATTCCCAGTGAGATAAACAAGGGATCAGTGGGAGCAAAATGAATGAAGTAACGGGGAAGATATGAACGGCCGCGCCCAGCCCCCGGCCCGCCCTGCCCGCTCTGCCCGCTGCCCGACAAGGAGGGCTTTGGAAGAGGCCAGGCACCCCCAGCCTCAGCCGGTGCCAGGCACCAAGGGAGCTCAGCCCCGGGCCAAGCCTCGGCTGGTCCCCAGGCTCAGGACACAAGCCCCTCTCAGAGCTCCTGGACCCTCCGTGGGCCCTGGCCCCGGGCCCCAGCCTCCTCCCTGGCCTCCTCGGCCCCCGGCCCACACTGAACTGGGATGAGTTCAGATCTGGAGGCTTGGTGATCTGAGGACCGCCTCACTCCCGTGTGCGAACTGACCGAGCCCCCTGAGCTGCCTGGAACAGCATGGGGCTCGCCTCCCTGGCTCAGCTGTGGCTAAGGTTTGGCCCGGGGCGGCCCATCCACATCTGTGGGAACCCGCTGCGCCGCTCTGCCCGCGAGTGGTGGAAAAGCTGTTTACTCCTCCGACTTCCCCAAGCCCAGTGCCAGCTGCTTGTCCCCGCGGTCATCCTGCCCTCTCTCGCTGGAACTCTGGGTGGGTGGGGGGGCATCTCCAGGACCAGATGGGAGGCTGGCACCGCTGACTCGGCCTGGTCTCCAACCAAGCTAGACATGGGCGCAGGCACCTTCTGCGGCTGAGATGTAGACAAAGAACCAGTGTCGCTGGACGGGGCTCCGCCTGCTGGCTGAGGAGCCTGGCTTCCCGTTGCCGGGAACCAGGGCCTGTCTTTGTGATCAGGGACCCCCAAGGCTCAGCCCCTCCTTCTCCTTGCCTCCGGAAGGAGACTTGGGGGCACATGGGCCGTCTGCCTGCTGGGAACCATGCAGTGTCCAGCTTACCCTGAGCTGGGAGCCTGACACAGACGGGGCCCGCCCACCCGGTTCACCCCGGGCTCAGATGCCCGCTGCAAATGGCCCCCAAACAGACCCCAGGCTCTGACCAGGCTGAGACAAGGCTGTCCCCTCTTCCCTCAGATTCTTTTGCCAGCCACCCCAGCTGGTGTTGCAGGGCCTGGAATCTGCATTTGAATAACTCCTCAGGGGATCTGAGGCAGGTGGTCCCTGGCCACACCTGGGGAGACCCAGAGAGACCCTGCTCCGGTCCCTTTCGGGTGTATCCATCCCCTCCTGGCTTCCAGAGTGATCTTCCCTTCCTGCTGAGCAGCACTCAGCCCCCATTCCCTGGTCGTTCAGGTGCCCACTTTTCCAGCTGACTTCCTGCCACCCCACCCCATGCACCTTCCGCTCTGACCATCAAGAGTCACGTCTGATTTCCTAACACACCCTCCCTCCTCCATGTGCAGGTCCCTCCATCTGGAATGTTTGTTCATCAGCCTCCTTCTACAATCGACATCCTTCCTGGGCCTCACTGCCAGCTCCAGTGTCACTCTGAGGAGACTTTCTGATCCCCACCTTGTCTGTACTCTTGCCCTTCATTCTGACACCTCCCAAGAGCACTGGTCACACTGTACTAACTTGCGTCCCCTCCTAACTGGCGCTGTCTGAAGCCCCAGCCTGGGGCCAGCCGAAGACAGCCGGGAGAGAAGGGCCGACCAGCCTTATGATCGTGCGCACATCTTAGGGGTCCCGAAGCCTGTACTCGCATGCATTTGGCTCTTGTCACCAGTTTTCAAAGCAGGTTGAGCCCCAGGGAAGGAAGTGACTTGCCCAGAATCACTCGGCTTCCGTGGTGGCGCTGGCCCCGGACCCACACTGGTCTGACCTCTGTGATCATTCCCCGCTCCGGGCGGCCTCGGGGACTGAGACCACAGCCTTGGGCGGTGGTTCAGACACAGGCTCACCTGGTCCCAGATCCCAGATGGGCCTCAGTGGAACACACCGCAAAGAGAAAAAGACATGTTCTGAGACGGAGGGTTTGCCCAGAACCGGGGGCCCAGACACCGCCCGGGAACACAGGTAGTGAGACCCGCCAGCTCACTTGAACCAGGGCCCCAGCCAGCAGTGTGTCTGCCCCAGGGGGCCTCAGGGCTCCCCCAAGAGTCATCAAGCAGGGGCTGCATCTCCGAACTGATGCTAAACACGCCCGATTTCAGCAGACAGACGTGGGAGGCACCCCTGAGGAGGCCAGTGCTGTCTGAGCAGAGCAGCGATGAGGTGACCCTTGACTCTCTGCCAGGAAGCCACTTAGCGGCAGCTGCGGGTGCACCGGAGACACCCAATCTGTCAGCATGGGCCACGTGATGGGCCGGCGTCCAGCCATAGCCTCGAGGGGAGCCACCAGAGGAGGGCCAGATGTGGCTGAGGGCCCCGGCTCAGAGGCGGGACGGGGCTGAAGTCACCGTCCTGAAGGAGACACCTGGCTTGGTGGCGAGCTCTGAGTTCTTGAAGCCAGCTTCGATGACAGTCCACCTGCTGCCTTCTCTGTCCTCTCTCTGAGGAGCACCTCGGAGGCTTGCCCGGAGCACTAAGGTCAAGGTCCTAATGTCTGTGCCTTGGCCACTTACTAATGTGCAGTGGCAGGTCCCCTCACTGCTGACCTTCATTTTCCTCCTCCATAAAATGGACAAAAAATCACCATCTTGAAGGATGATGACTGAGCAATGCACATGAGGTGCTCAGGGAGGGGGGCGAGAGGAGAGAGAAGTTGGGGCGTTCATCCCCCAGCTCTCTTCATGTGGTTGTACCTTTAGGGTCTTGGCTTCCGGAGTGGGGGGCCCTGCTATAGTGTCCCAGCTCTCTCTGCACTCTGGTAACACCCTCCATTCCGGTGCCGCTCCAGGCCGGAGCGGGCAGATCACAGCTCCCCACATCTGTTGTGTTGGGCCTCAGCCCCCCTTCTTGGTTCCCTTGCCCCCACCCCTTTCTGCACACACTCTGTTCCTTAAAGTCATTCTGTTAATCCCTTTGGAGGTATCCCCACCCCCTGCCAAGACCCCCCTGATATAGAACCCAACACAGGCCCTGTTGTCCCGAGGCTGCTTAACAAATGATACTCGCCCCCAGCACCTTCCTCACCCTGGTCTCAGAGCTGGGAACTAGGTCCTTTAACCCTGAGACCTGAGACGCCTCCCCCCATCCCCCACCAAGTTGGCCGACTTCTTCCAATGGCCCAGGCTTTGCCTTTCCCTTCACCCACTGCACATCCTGGTCCACAGGTCCAGGCTTCTGACTCAGTTTCCCTAGCAGGACAAAAGTCTATGCTAAACTCCCACTTCCTTGGCCCAGGACTACTCATGCTGGCCCCTCTTCCCCCATGGCAGCCAGTTGTGTCTACCAGAGGCTGGCCTGGACCACCCCCACTCCCGCTGGCCATGCGCATCGCTGTGTGGGCCAGATGGGCATCCCCTGCGGCCACCTTCCCTCCCCTCCTTACTGTGCCCAAGCCTTGCCTCATCTGTCTCCCTCGGGCCAGTGCTGTGGGCCTTCTGTAGCCTTGCCTCAGCACGCCCGAAAGGGCCCTTATGCTCACATCTCGTCTAATGGGCTAAATAAAAGGAGTGGGTCACAGAGGCCTTGAATGCTTAGTCCAGAAGCTCAAGTTGTACCTGAAGGCAGTGGGCTACCGAAGGGTACCAGCAGTGGCTGGTGAGACTGCAGGAGGGATAGAGGCGGGACAGGAGGCTGGGGAAGCAGTGAGGAATTTGCTAGTACCAACCAGGAGAGAGGAGATGGGCTATGGAGAGGAAGCCCCGGCTGCAGAAGAGAAAGCCACCCATGCTGTCAGAGGGGGGCTGAGCCTCTACCGTCTGCCCTTGAGCCAGGATTTGTTCTGCCTGTGCTGCTCGCTTTGATAAAGATGGCCCAGGGAAGTGTGTTGTAACCTCAGGTGCCAGAGGCCCATGGGGCAGGAATGGAAAGAAAGGGAGGGGACAGGAGGGATATGAGCAAAATGGGGACTGTGTGGCTTCAGGCAACACAACAACAGCTTAGTTGTGCCTTGTGGGAAACTGAGGACCCTCAAGCCTAGGAGAGCAGCAGTGGCATACGCACAGTGACTTTGTCAGCCTTGAGCCCCCCTCCCTCCCTGCTGTAAGAAGGCTTCCTTCAGCAGTGTCTGAAAGTATAAAATCGCTCTACATCCTGCCAACACTTGGAATTGTCAGTTTTGTACATTTTAGCCATTCTGGGTGTGTATGTGTGGGGAGGTGTCTTATTGTGGTTTTAATTTTCATTTCCTTGCTGGGTAATGATGTTGAGCACCTTCCTATGTGTTTATGAAGCATTGGAATAGTTTTGTAAAATGCCTGTTCAAGTTTTTTTGCCCATTTAAAAAATAGGGTCTTTTTTTTTCTTTTTGATTTGTGAGAATTCTTTATATATTGTGGATGTAAGTTCTTTATCAAATATATATATTGCAAATATATGGTCTTTGGCTTGCTTTTTCACTTTCCTCCTTTTCTATCTTCTTATATTAAGATATAACTTGAAGGCAATTAAATGCACAGATCTTCAGCACAGTTCATCTTTGTTTTGAAAAATGCGTGTGTTACAAACTTGCAACTAGTAGACAGGACCTGGAAGTTTAATGCATAATATACCGAATATAGACAACAATATTATATTATAATCATTAGACCTGCTAACAGTCTAGATCTAATTATTCCAACCACAAAAGAAATGATAATTATTGATAAGATATAGATGCTGGCTATCAATACAATGGCAATCATATTATAATATATAAATGTGTCAAATCAACATGTTATATACCTTTTTTTAAGGGTATTTATTTATTTTGAGAGAGAGAGTGAGAGCATGAGCAGGGGAGGGGCAGAGAAAGAGGGAGAGAGAGAATCCCAAGGAGGTCCTGTGCTGTCAACGGAGAGCCCGACATGGCTCAAACCCATGAATCATGATTGAGATCATGACCCGAGCCAAAATCAAGAGTCAGATGCTTAACTGACTGAGCCACCCAGATGCCCCAACATGTTGTATATCTTAAATTCACACAATGCTATATGTCAAATATATTTTGAAATAAAAAGAAAATATCTAAAAAAAAAAAAAAAAGGAAAAATGTACCCAGTTATGTAACCCCCACCCCATCAGGACACAGAATATTTCCGTCATTCCAGAAAGTTCCCTCATGTCTTTCCCAGTCAGTCAGCAACCCTTGGTCGATAGGCCAGGTCTGTTTCTAGACTCTGTTCGGTTCCATTTGATTCCTTTTTATCAGCGATTAAACATGGTCAGGTGTCCCCCCTGCCTAATCCCCTCGGACCCTCCCTTAACTCCATTCTGTCCTTCCAACTCTCTACTTCAAAGCAAAGCTATTTTAAGAGTTCACCATTTCCACCCCTCATCTCCCCCTTTCTTCCACAATCCCTTTCCAAGGTTGGCTCTGTCACACCCATAAAATAGCTCCCTTCTGGTTCACCAATGACCTTTTTGTTGATTAATCCAATGGATCCTTTTCATCCTGCCTTTTGCTCCACGTGGTCACAGCCTTTGACAGTTTCAACCTTCCACTTGATGGATCCCTTTTCTCTGTTCTGTGACCCGCACTCGATTTTCTTCCTCTCTCTCCAGCTGCTCCTTCTCCAGCTACTCCCACCTTTTGCTACTCTCTCTCTTCCATCCCTAAAGTCAGTGCTCCTTGAGGCTCGGTCCCAGGTCCTCTTTTGCCCCACTTCTCACATCCTCATCTGGGGCACTCCTCTCCTCCTATGACTTAAATCACCCTCCACGGTGAGAGTTATCCACTCTGGCTACACATTAGAATCCCCTCTGAGCTATAGGAAAATCCCAGTGCTGGGCAGAATCTTCAGAGATTTTATTGGTCTAGAGATGGGGCCCAGGATTCAATATCTTTCAAATCTTTCCAGTCTTCGTTCTAAACCCTTAAGAAGTATTGAGATCCAGCAGTGATGCCCAAATCCTTCACTCCAGCATGGCCGTCTCCACACAATGCAGCACTGCAAACTCAGCTCAAGTCTGAGCTCACCTTCCTCTCCTTTCCAGACTCACACCCCAGCAGCATTTACTTGAGCTGGAAACACGAGGGTTATTTTGGGTTCCTCAACTTCCTTCACTTCAGGCATCCTCCAGGCTAGCCAAGTGCTTTCTAAATTCCTCTTGAGACTGTCCACCTTTTTCCACCTCTGTGCCTACTATAAGCTGAATGTTAGGGGCATGGGGGTGAGCAGAGCAAAAGGCCTTCATAGGACTTACAATTTAGCAAAAGATGAGTGGGAATGGGAGTGAGTGAACCAACAGTCACGTATTTAATCTCCTTGACATGGTCCTGAACATCACCCATGCCTCCCTGGTCACTTGGTGTAATTTGTACATTTATTTTTTTACAGCTTTATTAAGATTCAATTGACATGCCCAGTTTGATATGTATTGACTGATATATGCCTATGGATGTGGGTGTATGATCTGATGGAATCGGCATCACATTTAAGATAATGAACGCATCCATCACGCCCAACAGTTTCCTCCCGTCCTGTAGTAAGCGCCTCCTCCAACCTCCCACCAAGTTCCCAAACAACTCACTACAGATTCGTTTGCATTTTCTAGAATTTCACATACTCTTTTTTTTTGGCTTCTTTCATTCAGAATGATTATTTTGAGATGTATCCAGATTGTAGTATGTATCAATAATTCATTCCTTTGATTGCTGGGTCGTATCCCACTATATGATTGTACCTCTGTTTATCCATTCCCCCATTAATGGATATTTGGGTTGTTTTCAGTCTGGGACTCTTACAATGAAAGCTGCTATGAATATTCATGTATCGTTTTTGTGTGTGTGGATAGATGCCTTCATTTCTCTTGGGAAATCCCTAGGGGGGAAATGGCTGGGTCGTGTAGGGGGTGTATGTTTATCATTTTAAGAAAATGGGGGCTCCTGGGTGGCTCAAGTCGGTTGAGCGTCCGGCTTCGGCTCAGGTCATGATCTCACGGTTTGTGGGTTCGAGCCCCGCGTCGGGCTCTGTGCTAGCTCAGAGCCCGGAGCCTGCTTCGGATTCTGTGTCTCCCTCGCTCTCTGACTCTTCCCTGCTCACGCTGTCTCTCTCTCTCTCTCTGTCAAAAATAAATAAAACATTAGAAAAAAAATTAAGAAAGTTCCACGCTGTTTCCCAAAGTTGTTTCATTTTTATACTCCCACCAGCCATGAATGAGAGTTCCAGTTTTTAAATTGGGTTGTTTGTCTTCATACTGAGTTGTCAAATTTCTTCATATATTCCAGATACAGGCCCTCTGTTGGCTATGTTTTACAAGAATTCCAGTCTGTGCCTTTCCTTAATAGTGTCTTCGAGGAGCTAAAGTTTTGCCTTTTAAAAAGTCTAGTTTATTGATTTTTTTTCCTTTTATTATTTGTGCTTCTTAATATCGTACTTCAGAAATATTTGCCAAACCCAGGTGTTAATTAGGATTGGTCCCCCTCTATGTTTTCTTCCAGAAGTTTCATAGTTTAGCAATGACAGCTCTGGAATCCATTTTGAACTCACTTTTGGGTATGGTGTGAGGTAGGGGATTTCTACCAGTCTCACTCCTCCTCCAATCCACGCTCCTCATCGTAGGGGGGTTTGGCCAACATTCAAACCTTACCGTGTCACTCCCCTGCTTAAACTGTCCCCCACGAGGCAAGCCAACCATTCGCAGCTGCGTAGGTGCCTCGGCTCACAGCTGGCCTGAGCTGACCTCTCCAGCCTTAATCTCCTTGTTCTGTGACCACCAAAAGCCACGTCTCAGACGTCAAATATTTCTCTCTTGCTCCTGGGTTTGGCACATGCTGTTCCTTCCACCTGGAAGCACATTCCCCTCACAACCCCATCCCCTCTATTGGCATAAACTTCTGGTGTTTCTCGTGGGTCCTTCCGAGATTAACTTAGACATTGCCCTCTCCCCCAGGAGCCTTGCACAGGGTTCAAATGATGGCTCTGAGTCCCCAAATTGTGCTGATACATTGCTGGTCACTGAAATCATAATTATCGAGTTACCTGCTTCCCCCTCATCGAGCTCCTTCAGGGCAAGGACAGGTTTCCCTCGCTCAAGACATCAGTCGAAGTGTTTAACAACCTCTCCAGGACCTAGCAGTTGAAAATCAGCCTGGCTTCAGGGGCACCTAGGTGGCTCAGTCGGTTAAGCATTCAACTCTGGATTCCGGCTCGGGTCGTGATCTCAGGGCTCGTGGGATCGAGTCCGTGTCAGGCTCTGTGCTCTCGGTGCAGAGCCTCCAAGCTTAGGATTCTCTCTCTCTCTCTCTCTCCTTTCTCTCTGCCTCCCGCCCCCCCCCCCACCACTTGGGTTCTCTCTTTCTCTCTCTCGAAATAAATAAAATAAAATAAAAAAAAGAAAATCAGCCTGGCCTTTACCTATGTCCTCCACGGCACCAACGAGGCCTGGGCCTGGCTACGGAATGAACGACCCTGGACGACCCTGGGCATTATGCCTGCGCACCGTCCCCTCGGTTCAGCCAGGACCTCGGTTCGGGGTGGGACTCGGGGCACAGATGGGAAACCCTGGTGAGGGTCTGTGTTTCAGGAGTTCCGCACCCTAGACAGCATCAAGGCTTTTGCACAGTCCTGCCTGGTCCGGCCAGGCGAGGGGGTGAACCTGAGGTCACCCCAAGCCTCTCGCTGCTCTCTCAAACAGCCGCCTACCACAGGGGACCCAGGAGGCCAAGTCAATAACGTGAAACCATAAAATGTCGAGGCGTTGAAAGTTTGGACAGAGGAGCAGACGCAGCAAATGGGGCCTTTTCCCAGGCAGCTCGTGTGGAACAAGCAAAACAGATTTATGAGCGTCTGGTGGAAACGGAGTTGTGGGGGTTGGGGTGGGCGCAGGCCCGAGGCGCGGAAGTTTCTAGCACACAGGGAAGACGATAAATGAGAATTAATTGCGCAGGTCCCATGACCATGATTTAATATGCGCGAAACTCTGCCTCTTCCTTTTGTGTGCTTTGTTACAGTGTCATTTGGAGGAACATAAATGTATTTATGGGCGCTTTTGTGGGCTCTCCCAAGGCCTCCCAGTCCCCACCCAGTCCTCTGTTCTCCGAAAGGCAGAGACAGTCAGAGAGGGATATTGGCCTCTGTGTGTGTATGGGGTGAGTGGGCTGCAAGCCCGTCCTTGGCTGGGACTGTGGGCTCCCAAATGTAGCTGCATGGCCTGCCTTGAGGTCATGGAGCACGTCTCATTCTTGCTCTAGACCGGACAGTCCGAGGCTTCGAATGTGCATGCATACACGCGTGTGCACACTTGAGCTTTTCCTGAGTGCCAGACTTCGCCATAGGGAGGAACGAGGAACTTGGCTCTTCGGAGCCATCCCTCCCTCCAGCCTGTCTCTTGGGGACCGGCTGCTTTGGGGGGGGGTATGGTTTCCTGACACCCTCGGGAGCCCCTTACCCGCCCCATACCTTCCAGCACAGTCCAGGAAAATGATGCGTGCAGTTTCTCAGATGCCCTTGGCTGGTGTGGAACCTTCTCAGGTTCTAAGGCAGACTTGAGAGGTGGGAGGGACAGAGATTGTCTGGGCCTGGTCCACCAGGGAACTGATGTCTTCGAGGCGTTTACAAACCTTCCGGGCCTGCCCTTTGGAGTCTCAGGCAACGGTCATCTGATTGCCACCGTTGGCTTCTGGAGCTCCAGTCCCGATGGAAGGGAATGTGTTTGGGAAGCGTTACACAGCGCGGCCCGGCTGTCAGCGTGTCATAAAGAATGAGCAAGATCAACAAAGCGTCTGCCATCTTGCACACCACACGGCTCTGCCACGGGACCAGATCCTCCCCTGCACTCCCCCTCCCTGGCCTGGGGATCTACGGTCCCCTCCAGCTGTGGTCACCACAGCCCAGGGCCACTCAGCGGCAGGAGTACTCCCGCCCCCATCGAACAATCTAGGGTCAAGGCGTGACCTCAGGTAACCTGCCGTAGCAGGGTGTCTGAGAACTGGCCCAATATTTTGTTTATGGGTAGACAGAAGAGATGGGCCCGAGGGGCGCCTGGGTGGCTCGGTGGGTTAAGCGTCCGACTCTTGATTTCGGCTCAGGTCATGATCTTGCGGTTCGTGGGTTGGAGCCCCGTGTCGGGCTCTATGCTGATAGTGCACCGGAGCCTGCTTGGGATTCTCACTCTCCCTCTGCCTCTCCCCCACTCTCATTCTCTCTCTCTTCCTCTCTCTCAAATAAATAAACTTAAAAAAAAAAAAAAAAGGAAGAGACAGGCCTGAGTAGCAGCTTTGGGTCCCTTCATTGTCTCTAGGGACATCAAGGTGACTGCCATCGCCATCCTATTTGCTGTGAAAAACTCTAGGCCTCTGAGGTTTTTTCTGTCTAGCACCACAGAGAAGGTCTTTAACCAGAAGCTTCCTGGAGGGATGTCAGAGGACTTGCCAAATTTTACCTGCATGCTTACAGGTGCATTTTTCTGGGAAGAGCCTCAGAGGTCAACAATTGCAGCTCAAGGAGGGAAGGGACAGAGGGACAGACGGAGACACAAGCCCTGGGTCTGCGTAAGAGCTGAGCACAGACCTTTTAGATGCCCGAGGGCGTGCTGTGAGGCTCGTATCAATCCAGCCCCCCTTTTATCCCAAAGGAAAGCGAGGGGCGAATGAGGCCAAGGTCACACACACCTGTGAAGGAGGGAGGTGGCCTGAAAGCCTGGCCCGGAGGTCTGCGGGCAGCCACGTGCTTAGGCTTCCAGGCTGTCTCTTTAGCAGAGACAGAGCACCAGATGACAGGCCCCGGGTAGTGTGTGTGTGAGTGTGTGCGTGTGTGCACACCCTCACGTGTAAGCCTCCCCCCACCCCACCCCACACCCATGCACACACACATGCCCATCCATGAATGCAAACCCCAACATGCACGCGCAAGGGCATTTGTGAGCGCACAGGGCACACCCTGCCCCCCAGCACGTGGCAGAAAGAGTGCAGGTCCCCCCCCAGCTCACACCAGCCGAGCCCTCGCTCACGGCCCGTGGGTGATAAGCTCTCCCACCACCACTCCAGGCGGGTGAGGCTCAATGAAATGATGGATGAGAAGCCCAGGGGCCCAGGGCCCGGGCGCTGAGCGAGGCCTCAGCAAGATGGCATGCAAGCCCCGTCCAGACTGGGGCGTCACCCGGAATAAAATCATGAGGCAAACACGAGCAAGGCTGTAAACACGGGCAGACGATGGGGAGACGGGCCCTGGGGCTCCATAAAGAGTGTCCGGCCCGCCAGCGCTCAGGGCCTGCTTGGCTCGGGGGCGGCCGAGGGGACGGACGGTGGGCGGGGGGCTGCTCCGGGCTTGGCCGGGACGGCCGTCTCGGGCCGCCGCTGGCCGGTCCAGCTCCGATTTGGCTGGGAGGCCTGGCCTCCGCACAATAAACAACAGATAAATCGCAAATGTGTCTGGAACTGGTGCAGAGCGGGGAGAGGTGCACGGGGGTCACCAGAGGGCCTCTGTCCCTCCTCGGCGCCGCCCCCTGGGAGGAGGGCCCGGAGCTCCAGGGGGTCTCAGGCCTGGAGCCCATAGAGCTGCTGGGGACCAGGGCTGCTGGGACCAGAGACGGGATGGGTTGAGTATGTGGAGCCAGAGAGGGCCTTTGAGGCGAATTTCCACCTGGAAAATTCCAAAGGAGTGGGAGGGCTCCGTGTTGAGTTGAAGGGCTGGAGGGCAGGACCGGGGAGCCCCTGGAGCTCTGGGCATCCCCTGGCCAGGGACACGGGCCCCCGAAGCATGGGCCCCTCCCCTTTTCTAGAAGAGGAAGCAGAGGCAGAGCAGTGAGGGCTTTGTCTTCCCGGCCTCTTCTGAGCCTCCTCTCTGTGCCCCTGGGACCCCGTCTTGGAGTCCCCCTCCCCCCCCAGGCAACCTCATGCACGCGCTCCATGGGCTGCCCCCAGTCCTCAGACGCTGCCCCTGCTGCAAACCCCCTCCTGGGGCTGCATTCCGGACACGTCCGTCCACTTGCACAGTCCCCCCCCCCCACTCCTTGCAGGTTCGGGCCCCAAAGGGCCCACTTCACGGCCCCCCTGCTGTGGACCCCACCCCTACTGCTCCAGCCGGAAGCCGGGGTGCTGGGCCTGACTCGCCCATCCTTCTCCTCTACCAGGCCCTTCAATTCCTCCCCCCAAGAGGCCCTCACCCCAGGGCAGCCCGGGCTTCCGTTCCCTGTGGCTAACGGCTCGGCCAGGAGGATCCTCGGGAACAACTTCGCTCCCTCATTGGCTCCTCACAGTCTTCAGGACAAAAGTCCATTCTTAGGGTGCCAGAGGGCCCACCTGGCCTGTCACTCGTCACCCATTACCTTCTCTCCTCTGCCACTTGACACCTACCCATGCGACCCTTGGCCGGGCCTTGAATTTTGCCATGCTCCATCCGCCACCAGGTGCTCCTGGAATGTTCTGGCAACTCACCCGCTTCCCTAGTGTGAGCAGGAGTCATGGCCCTGCCCCAGGAAGCCCATATGAAGGAAGAGACACAGACCTGCCCCGAGAAGTAAGTTAGTCTAAGGGAGGAGGCACAGTCATACTCTGCAAAGGGTCTGAGGGGGGCAGACGCAGCCTTGGCTTGGAAAGTCTAGTCTGAGGGGGGCTCAGGGCCCTGCTCTGAGAAGCCCTAGTCAGAGCAGGGGGGTGTCACCCTGCCTGAGGGAGGATGGGGCCCTTCTCTGACAAGTCTGCATTCATCAGGGAAGGGCACTGGACATGGGCCTGTCCCCAGGACACCTTCAGCTCGGGGGAGGGCCTGTCAGCACAGGGTACAAGACTGCATCTGCCTGCAGGAAGCTGGTGCCCAGGAGATGCCAGACACAGGGCCAGGCCCGATGACAGCGTTGGTCTGCCAATACTGTCCAGTACTGGCCCCGATGGCCTGCTGAGGGGTGTAGAGGGCAGGGGCGCCAGGTGGCCCATGGGTAGGAAGGGAGGCAGGCACCTCTGTGCCCCCGACCCAGGCAGCCCCTTCTCCCAGGGCAGAGACGTCTAGGACCACTTTGCTCACGTGCCTAGATGGCCACATCGGGGTGACTTCTGCGGGCTGAGGGGTCCCAAATCCTTGGTTCTTGGAAGATAGGTCCTCAGGGGCCCATCTTGAACCGGAAGCTCCCTAAAGAACGTGGGGTTGGACAGTCACTATCTGCCAAACATCCACCATGTGCTTTACTAGCACCACCTTAAACCCCTAGGGGGAAATGCCATTATGGGATCAGAGAGGGTGAGTGGTTTATCCCAAAGGCACAGCAGGGAAGTGGGAGAGCTTAAATTCAAAACCAAGCTCTCCCATGTACCAGGCTGCCTCAAAACCTTCTTAGAGGTAGGGGTCGGGTCTCCCCCATCAGACACCAATAACCTGTGTGTCTCCTGGGTCCCAGCGGCTGGCCCCAAACCCGATGGTTTTGAGTGTGGCTGCACACGGCTGGCCTGCTTCTGAGCCTCCTCTCTGTGCCCCTGGTATTGAATGGATGTCCAAAGAACACCCCAATAGTATTGAATGGATGAATGAATGAATGAATGAATGCGTTCCCTGTGTCTCCTCTCTGGGCCGGATCCTGCACAGGTCACTGGGACCACAGAGAGAAGGAAACAGGGTTGATTCCCGATTTAAAAAAAAATTTTTTTATGTTTATTCTTAAGAGAGAGACACACACACAGAATGCAAGTGCGGGAGGGGCAGAGAGCGAGGGAGACACAGAATCCGAAGCAGGCTCCAGGCTCTGAGCTGTCAGCACAGAGCCCGACGCGGGGCTCCAACTCAGAAACCGAACCGTGAGATCGTAACCTGAGCCGAAGTCGGACACTTAACCGACTGAGCCACCCGGGGGGCCCCTGATTCCTGATTTTAGTAAGGAGGACAGGCTAGGACCCAAATCAGTGCCCCTGAGCGTGACAGTCAGTAAGCCACGTGGGGTCACAGCAGCAAGTGGGGCAGCCGGGAGGGAGCAGTCCACCTCTCAGGCCAGAAAGAGGAGTCAGCAACATGCCTCACAGGGTGGGGGGCATTTAGCCAAATCTTTTGGGAAGGATTTTCCAGGCCCAGGGCTGGGGAGATATCGCCCGACAACCCGTTCTTTCCAGGGGTCACATGTGTTTCACGCAGGGAGACTGGGACCCAGGGAGCATGGAAGCCACGGGCCTTGACAGCTGACTAAGGAGATGGAACTTTCTCTGCAGTCAGCAGGGATCCAAGGGCGATGTAAGGCTCGGGGTGACACCCCCAGCTTGTCACTATTGTAAACCCACAGTGACGGCCGATGAGGCTGGATAGGCAGCGTGGGCCTGGGGACAGGTTGTCATTACAGGGCTGCCAGGACATTGGTGGGGAGTGAGGGGTTGGCAGGTTCACCCGCTGAGAGAAGACCCCCCCCAGGGGAGGAGGGAGCATGCTTCGGGGAAGGTGGCTGGGTGCGCAAGCCTCAACTTTCCTCCTTGCACCTGGGCCCCAGCTCCCCTCTCTCACCTCGGATAGCTTCCCTCCAGGTGGGTGGTGGGCAGCGGGGGAACCCCTCACCCAGGCATCCTGGAGCTAAACTCAGATGCCAGGCCTGGCCAGAGGTGGGCTCAGAGGCCTCATGCCTCCCGTTCAAAGGGGCTGGGTGCCCACAGGCAGAACCCAGGCACCGACTCAGACCTCTCGGGTGCCATGGTGGGCTGTGGGGCCTGGGCCTGCTTGGGATGGGCACTCAGGCCTACTGGTGTGAGGCTCTGGGCCAGGGCCATGGGGAAAGAGGGTGGTGGCCCCAGGAGCTTGGGCGTTCCAGCCGCCCACGGAGCAGCAGGCAGCAGGCCCTGGCAGGGAGCAGGCTGGACTGTAGGTGGCAGGGAGCCCTGGCCCGCAGGCAGCTGGCTTTCTACTCCTCCCCGGACCACCATCCAGCTCGTCACTTTCCCCCATGGACGCAGTCAAATGGATGCAGACGGGAGGCTTTTGTGTGTGTCTCATGAGGGGGCATCAGACAGGCCTGGCATCTGGCCCCAGCCCTGCTCTGGCTCAGTACCTTGGGCAGCTTACTAAACTTCTCTGAGCCCGTCTCTCCGCTCTGAAATGAAGAGATGAACTTGGCATGGTGCCTGGTCTCTGGTGGGGACTCACTGAAGGCGGGCAGCTCTAGATGAAGACGAAGCAGGCAGAGACCCCCTGAGCATGACTGAGGCACAGGAGGAAGGGTCTAGATCTGTTGCCAGAGATCTTAACATTGTTGTCACTGTCTTGATCGTTGCCTCCTGGAGGCCTCCTCTGGACAGGGGCCCCTGCCCTCTGGCACCAGCATAAGGAGGATGGGAGGGGAGGAAAGTCCAGACTCCGGCCACCCCTTGACCACCAGTCTTTATGACATTGGATGGTTTTGATGAAGGTCAGAAAGACATCACCAGCCCGAGGGGGCAGGAAAGAGGGGAGCCCGGTTATGGCTCTGGTTCCACGCTTACCTGGCCTTTCTCTGGCTTTGGTTGTCTTTTGAACCCAGTGGATGAATTGCTGGCCTTCAAGGACCTTTTCAGAGCTTGGCTTTCAGGGTCCAGGATCCTTTGTACCCATTGGCCGGGCATCCAGCTTCTTTGACCCCACACATGCCACTCCCCTTCGGTCTCCAACACTGCTTGCTCAGATTCCCATAACTGGTATGCCATCTTCCTCTCCTCTGGTGTTCCAAGTCCTCCTGGGGCCCCAGGACTCACCCAGTCCTGGGATCCTTGCCCCAAAGCAGCCCAGGTACTTTTTACTGAGTCCCACAGCCAGGTTTGGGACTGTACGCTCCCTCTCAGCCCAGCCCAATGGCCAGGGGCCCAAATTTCTCCCCTCCTTGGCCCAGGCCATGGGCTTCAGGGCAGGAAGTGAGCCTTGGTGTCCCCACGTACCCCTCGCAACCTGGGCACATGCTACCACGACAATATGAACTCAGAAAAGGAACAAAGAGGCTCTCAATGCCTGCTCTGTCACTTCTGACTGGGTGACCTCAGGCGATTCTCCTCGCTGATTCTACCCCTACCAGCTCTGCATCCCTCTCTGTAACGCGGGGCGACGTTGCCCCTGTGTGCCTCGTGCACAGGTAAGAATTCGAAGTAAGTCTTGTCCGTGGATGATCTCAGTTAATCCTCATTGTGGTCCTAGGAGGTAGAGTCTGTTCTTTATTCCCTGTTTCTAGATGAGGGGATGGAGGCTTAGCAGAAACAGTGAATGACTTTCTCAAGTCACTGTTAAGCTTCCTCAGCTTCCTCAGAGCTGTTAAGAGATGGAGGCTGGAAATGCACCCAGGACAGCAGACAAGGGGCCCCACGGGGCCGCACTGTCTTAGAGGAGCAGAGGCTGTGGACACACTGTGCACCCTGCCAAGCTCTCCATGGAGAAAGGGAAGGCTCACTCTTGTCATTTTACATGTGGGGAAGGGAAACAGTGACTTAATGAAATCCACACTGAGCCCGTGGCACAGCCAGAGTTCTGACTCCCACTTCAGCCTCTTCCCCTCCCTCGGGATCTCCTATTTCCTTGAGTCATATGTGAGGACAAGGCTCCTTGGCCCCAGAGCACATGTGTCAGGTGGTTCTGACCATGATCTGCCCACAGAGTCTTAGGTATTGACTACATGGACACCAAGCCAGTCAGCCCAGGCTTCTACCACCAGGCCACCATTGCCATGCAAGAGAGTCCCAACTTACAAACGCATGAGCCAAGCAGCAGCCATGTGACATGCAGTTCTGGCCACACCCCACATCTAGGATCACCTCTCCAACCAGATACATGCCTGTTTGTTAAGAAATGTCTAATGTGGGGCACCGGGGTGGCTTAGTCAGGTAAGTGTCCACCTCTTGATTTCGTCTCAGGTCATGATCTCATGTTTGTGGGATCAAGCCTTGTGTCAGGCTCTGTGTTGAGTGTGGAGTCTGCTTAAAATTCTCTCTCTCCCTCTCTTTCTTTGCCCCATCCCTGCTTGTACTCTCTCAAAAAATTTAAAAAAAAAGAAAGAAATGTCTAATGATTTCAGGGGTCCAACCTGAGAGCTGGGTGGGTGATGGTAATGGTGGTGATGGTTGAGATGGTAAGATTGGTAGAAGTGAGGATGGAGGTAAGTTTGAAGGTGAAAATGGAGATGAGGATGGAAATGTAGATGGAAGTGGGGCTGGAGATGAGGTTGCAGGTGAAGATGGGGTTGAGGATGGAGGTGAGGATGGAGATGAAGATGGAGGTGAAGATAGAGATGAAGATGGGGTGAGGATGGAGGTGAGGATGGAGATGAGGTGAAGGTGAAGATAGAGATGAAGATGAAGGTGAGGGTATGGCTGAGGGTGGAGGTGAATATGGAGGTGAATGAGAATGAGGTGAGGGTGGAGGTGAAGATGGAGATGAAGGTGAAGGTGAGGATGGAGGTGAAGATAGAGATGAAGACGGAGGTGAGGATGGGGTTGAGGATGGAGGTGAGGATGGGGGTGAAGGTGGAGGTGAGGATGGAGGTGAAGGTAGAGGTGAGGGTGGAGGAAAAGATAGGGTGGAGGAGATAGTGGTGATGGGGATACTGCTGTGGGGAGTGATACTGGAGGCATCAGTAACGGAATAACAGCTGGAGAATTGCTGAGAGCAGCTCTTGACCCAGGCCTCGCCCCTGAACATGGCTGCTCATCCAGCTGCAGATTTCATTTCAGTCTCAGAAGCTCCCTGACCAGTGTCACTGATAAACTTTTGGCTCCAGGTAAGATAGTGGGCGGTAAGGGGACCCAGTTGCCTCCGAGGCATCAGGGGTGACTCAGGCAGCTGATGAAGTGGGGGGGTCCCAGCCCTATAAGAGGCCCAGGGCCTGGGGGGGGGGCAGACAGTTGGGAGATAGCCTGGGGACAGGCCCTTCCATTCCAGGATGGAAGCAAGGCCCGGGCCGTGGTCACCCAGGATAGCAAAGGAATTACTGCGTGCATGTGGAGCGGCCCTGGGCTCCGGGGCCATCAAGGGAAGGAGGCCAAGCCCAGCAGCAGAGGGTCTGCTGAGGATGACACTGGAAAGGTGGGAGAAACATCTGGAATGCCAGTGCCAGGCTAAGCTCTTGTTCCAGAGAGCTGCCAGGCCCGGGAATGATAAAGTGGATGGAGGCGTCTGAGGCAGAAGGGCTTGGGGGTCTTGCTGGCAGCAAGAGGGGGGCAGTGGTGACAAGGAGGCTCCAGGTGTGGTCCAAGCATGCGCTCTGAGGCGGCCCCTGGGAATTCCAGCATCTTTGGCGGAAGCTCGCAAATCCCTCCCCTGTGGTTATCATCAACACACGGACACTGCAGGCCCGCCATGATCAGGGCTTGAGCTTTTCCATTACCCACAGGCGTCCTGCCCCACCCGCCGCCGGCCGCAGTCCCCCGGCGCGCCCACTGCTGGCCTCTGCCAGGACCCCCGGCGAGGGCCTGGCCTGGAAGAGCCTTGCCGGGGTGCTGGCCAGCCTCCCCAGTGTGCTGCCCGGGCAGCGGGCCTTGCCAGGTGTCAGACTCAATTTCCCGACCCTCCTTGCTCAGAGAACCAAACATCTCGTCCCTCCACCCAAGGCAGGTCCTCCCAGGCCTGCATCCTTGGCAACATGAAGACCCCTGGGGGCGGGGGTGGGGGGGCCGGCCAGACTCACCAGCCAGGCAGGGTCGGGGCAGAATGCAGAAAGGTCGCTCACCCCTTTTGTCACCCACCTCTCAGCAGGCTGCTGGCCGAAAGGGAGGCAAGGTTGGAGGGGCCAGGGGAGGGGGCAGCTGCGGGCAGGGTGGATGGAGGTAATGGGGTGGGAGGGAGACATGGGTTCAAGCCCCTGACTCACCCTGTCCCATGGGCAAGACGGGCCCAGCGTTCCACTGGTAAATAAGGTCAGTGAGTAACAGGACTTTTGAGGTCCATCCCACCTTCCATTAGTCAGCAAACTTCCCTCCCACAGCCAATCCCCTATCCCTTGCACAACTTTGCACTCGTTGTTGTTATTGTTGTTGTTTTTAAATAACAGGTCTATTGTGATATAATTCACATACCGTATAATCTGCCCTCTTAAAGTGTACGACTCAATGGTTTTTAGCACGCTCACGGAGCCGTACAGCCATCTCCACAGTTAATTTCAAAACATTTAATTGCCCCTTTAGTTCTAACCAACACCCAACGCCCAATCCTTCCGGGACCCCCCCTCCCCTCCCCCACCAGCCCTAAGAAGCTACTAATCTCCTTTCTGTCTCTGTAGACGTGCCTCTTCTGGACATTTCATGGAATCATTGCTCCTTTAGAGGAGGAGGGCACTGGGCAAACTGGACTGCCTGCTGCACCCAAACCAGCTCCTCTGGGAGGCCCTCTACTGCCCCAGGCCCTGGGCTCCCCACTGCCAGGACTTTGGGTCGCAGACTCTCTCTGCCCCCTCCATCCAGCCTGAGTCCCATCTCTCTTTCCTTCCTGGTGACCCCTTTCCTATTCCTCCCCCAACACCCACCAGCCAGACCTCTCTCCCAGGGACCACTGTAACAGTGTCCACTTCTCACTTCCTTCCCACGGTGGGAACTGTCCTAAAGTAAAAACCCAGTTCAGTCACCCTGACCCGGCACAAAATCTTTCTACAAGTCTCCATTACCCTCAGGGTACAGCCAAACTTGTGCCCCCGCCCCCCGTGTGTTCTGATCTCGACCCCCCTGAACCCAGTGCCTGAATAAAGGGTGTGTTTGGAAGATGATTCTGAGAGACGAGGCAGGGGGGAGGAGAGGGAGAGGATGAGGGCCCTAAGGATGCTCTCGAGGTCTGCTATAAGCAGCAGGGGCTCTATTCTACCAGAACCCCCAGGGATCGCACAGAAATGTGCCCCAGTTTGGTCTGTTCCAGTGACAGGGGATGGACATTTTCTGATGGCTCCCATCCCTCACTGGCCAGGGGAGCTAACCCCCATCCCCACATTCCAGGCTGCACTTGCTGTCAGGCTAAGAGGGCCCCCAGCTCCGAAGGCTCAGAGAAAGACACTGTAGTCAATGATCTTAGAGCACTCCACCCAGATCCCTTTTGCCAGGCTCTGCACCCACACTACTGTGGGCTGTGGACATTGGCCCTTCTCCCGAGAACGGCCCTCAGCTAATGGGAACCATTAGCCTGGAAGTTGAGCAGCCTACAGTCTATGATAAACTGAAATGGGGCCTTCCTTGCCTCAGGTGGCGGGGGGTGGGGGTCAACACTGGGGTACAGTTTATACTCCAGACCTTCCCTGTGGATCAGGCCAACAACAAACATTCCCTGAAGCCACATTCTGTTTCCCTCTCTCAGGAAATCATGGCACCTAATCCTTAACTCAGGCTCTGCTTCTGGGAAACCCAACAGAGCCAGGCACGTGTGCGAGGCAGGGCTGTCGGCATCCGTCAGAGCTGTCCACTGAAGCAGAGGTGGACATCCCAGGCGGGCTGCTACACCAGACTTGGAGCTTCTAACCACAACCTCTCAATAGGAATAAATACACTTAAAACCAAGACCTTTGTGTCTCACCTCCTATCTCATTCTTCGTAAACTGTAGCCAAATACAGTAGCCGAGAAGGAAATGAGTCCTTGGGAAAATGTGCCCACCCCATGTCATGACTGTCTTACTTTGGTCTGGACCACAAACCTCACAAGGCCATGAGGACACGAACTTGGCTGCATGTGCACCTAGGAATAGAGTTAGAAGGGCAGACTTGGACACCAGCAGCCTTGGGCGGAGTCTGGCTGGGGGTGGCCATGTGACGGATGCTGGAAGGTCAGATTTGAAAAGGAGAGCAGAGGGTCCCAATGGCAGGTGTCAGCCTTGAGGGTGGCCCATGAGAGAGTAGCAGTGTTCTCACGTGACATTCACAGTCCTGTGTGGCTGGGTGGGGTAGTCCAGGGGGCTGAGGGCCAAATACAGAGGCCGAGGAGGGGTGAGTGGCTGGGGGTGGGCAGCTGAGACAGGGACTCAGGTCTGTCACATAAGGTCCAAGTCCCACAATCAGGGACTGCCCTGTGAGAATAAGGCCAGCACCCAGATAGCAAACATTCAGTTAGATCCAGACCGAGGCTGACTTGAGGTAAAGCCCCAGATGGATTGTCTGCAGGACCAGGTGGTCCTAAAGCCTGAGGCAGAGCTGAGCCCTCAGGTGAGAGAGCAAGAGGCTACCAATACAAGAAAAGAGAGCTGCAGGGCAGAAGGCAGGTGGCCCAACTCTCTACACCCAGCAGATTTGAATAAATGTCTGTTGACTAGCTAGCTCTCATGTAGAGTCATTCAACAGCTCTGAGTACCAGTTATGGACAACACCCCATGCCAGGTGATTTAGGGTCTGGCCAGGTGCTTAGCATCTCTTCTGGAATTGCTTGGATACTGGCTTTCTGCAGACACATTCAAGCTTCCGCCATAGCCTCGCACTCCCAGAACTGAAAGTACCTTGCGACCCAGGTTTGTGCCCACTGACCCTCTCAGGGAGTCCTGATGAAAGGGGGGCTCCTCAGAGTTGGACCACATTTCCCCGCAGGTCACAGCTGAATGAATAAATGAAAGTATAAAACTCACCTGGTAAAGGTAAATATATAGTCAAATTCAAAATACTCTAATAATTTAATGGTGGTATATCTAGCAAAGACTTTAAAATAACTATACCTGGTGCCTGGGTGTATCAACGGGTAAGCATCCCACTCTTGATTTCGGCTCAGGTCATGATCTCACAAGTTTGTGAGATTGAGCCCCACATGAGGCTCCACGCTTCAGCATGGAGTCTGTTTGGCATTCTCTCTCTTACCCTCTCTCTGCCTCACTTTTACTCTCAAAATAAATAAATAAACTTAAAAAAAAACCAATTGTATCTACAATAATTTGTTCATGGAAACAATTCTATTTACAATAGCATCAAAAAGAATAAAATACTTAGGAATAAAGGTAGCCGAGAAGGTGAAATATCAGTACAGTGAAAACCATAGAACACTGATGAAAAGAAATTGAAAAAAGACAAATAAATGGAAAGATATCCCATGTTCATGGACTAGAAAACAACATTGTTGAAATGTCCATTCTATCCAAAGCAATTGACAGATTCAGTGCAATCTCTATCAAAATTCTAGTGGCATTTTTTGCAGAAATAGAAAACACCATATTGAAATTCACATGGAAACATAAAAAACACTGAATAGCTAGTATAATCTTGAGCAAAAAGCTGCAGGCACCACACTTTCTGATTTCAATTGTATTTCAAAACTATGGTAATCAAAATACTATGATACCAGCAAAAAAACAGACATATCAATCAGTGAAACAGAGTAGAGAGACCAGAAATATGCCCATGCATATGTAGTCTACTAATCTTAGACAAAGATACCAAAAATACACACTGGGAGAGGATAGTCCCTTCAACAAATGGTGGTGGGAAAATTGGATATGTACATGCAAAAGAATGAAATTGGACTTTTACACCCCACACAAAAACTAAATATAAGCTCTGAAACTGTCGGGGTGCCTGGGTGGCTCAGTCAGTTAAGCATCCAACTCTTGGTTTCAGCTCAGGTCACGATCTCACAGTTTGTGAGTTCGAGTCCCACATCAGGCTCTGAGCTGGCAATCCGGAGCCTGCTTGGGATTCTCTGTCTCCTCTCTCTCTGTCCCTCCCCTGCTCATCCTCTCTCTCTCTTTCTCTCTCTCTCTCTCTCTCTCTCTCAAAAATAAAAAATACAAAAACTTAAAAAAAAGATCTGAAACCATAAAACTCTAAGAATAAAACATGGGGGAAAATCTTCTTGACATTGGTTTTGGCACCAAAAGCACAGGCACCAAAAGCAAAAATAAATAAGTGAAACTACATCAAAGTGAAGTTTCTGCCCTGCAAAGGAATCAACCAACAAAATGAAAAGGCAACATATGGAATGGGAGAAAATATTTGAAAGCCATATATCCAATAAGGGGTTAATATCCAAACTATAGAAGGAACTCATACAACTTAATAGGAAAAATGAAATAAAACAAAAATAAAAAAACAAGTATCCTAACTTTAAAATGGGCAAACGACCCTTTTTCCTCCAAAGAAGACATACAGATGGCCAACAGGTTAAAAAAAAAAAAATGGCCAAGAGGTAAATGAAATGATGCACATCATAATCAATCATCAGGGAAACGCAAATCAAAACCACAATGTGACATCACTTTATACCTGTTAGAATGGCTATTATCAAAAAATGTTTAACAATTGTTGGAGAGCCTATAAAGGAAAGGAACCCATGGAGTGCCTGGGTGGCTCAGTTGGTTAAGCATCTGACTACGGCTCAGGTCATGATCTTGCAGTTCGTGGGTTCACGCCTTACATTGGGCTCTGCACTGACAGCTCAGAGCCTACCGCCTACTTCAGATTCTGTGTCTCCTTCTCTTTCTGAACCTTCCCTGCTCACGCTCAGTCTCTCTTTCTAAAAAATAAACATAAAAAAATCTTTTTAATTAAAAAAAAAAGAAAGGGAATCCTTGGGGTGCTTGGGTGGCTCAGTTTGTTGGGGGGTCCAATTTTTGACTTTGGCTCTTGTCATGATCTCACGGTTCATGAGATCAAGCCCCCCATTGGGTTCTGTACTGACAGCATGGGCCTTCTTGGGATTCTCTATCTCCCTCTCTCTGTCTGCCCCTCCCTCACTTCCTCTCTATTTCTCTCTCAAAATAAATTTAAAAAATAAAAATAAACTTTAAAAAAAAGGAAATGGAACATTTATACACTGTTAGTAAGAATGTAAGTTGGTACAGCCATTATGGAACACAGTATGGAGTTTCCTGAAAAAATTAAAAATAGAATACCATATAATCCAGCAATCCCAATCTGGAAGGATAACCAAAGGAAATCAAATCACCATCTCAAAGAGATACTGCACTCTCATGTTTATTGCAGCAATTGTCAAAGCCAAGATACAGAAACAATCTAAGTGGCCATTGATGGATGAATGGATAAAGAAAATATGGCAGATATAGAATGGAATATTATCCAGCCTTTAAAAAGGAAGGAAATTCTTCCACTTGTGACAACGTGGATAAGCTTGGGAGACATTATGCTAAATGAAATAAGCCAGATACAGAAAGAAAAATACGGTATAATCATTTATATGTGGAACCTAAAAAGAGTCAAACTGGTAGTAAGAATACAACAGTGGTTACCAGGGTCCGAGGGTTTGCTGAATTGAAGAGATGTTGATCAAAGAGTGCAAATCTTCAGTTATAAAATGAATGAGTTCTGGAGACATAATTTACAGTATGATAGCTAGAGTTCATAATAACACGTTGTATACTTGAAATTTGCTAAGATTATTCTCATGTCAAAAAAAGTATAACTATAGGAGAAGATGGATATGTTAATTAGCTTGATTATGGTCAATACTTCACAATGTATACATATATCAAAACATCATGTTGCATAGTTTGGATATGTACAATTTTTATTTGTCAGTCATATCTCAGTAGGGAGAAGGAAAAAAGAAAATTAACATCAGTTTTTCAAGAACTCATCCAAAAATAGGAGGCAACATTTCCCAACTCATTCTCTGAGGCCCTGATAACCAAAACCAGACAAAGACAATACAAGAAAAAAAAACCTACAGACTAATAATCCTTATGAATACAGACACAAAAATTCTCAACAAAGTATTAGAAAAATGAATCCACTAACATACAAAAAGGATTATACACTATGATCAAGTGGGATTTATCCCAGGAATGCAAGGTTGATCCAACATACAAAAATCAACTAAGTTGATACAGCATATTAACAGAATAAAGGGCAAAACCACATGATCATCTGAATAGATTCAGAAAAAGTGTTTGACAAAATCCAACACCCTTTTTATAGTAAGCACATTCAACAAAGTAGGAAGAGAAAGAAACTTTCTCAATTTGATAAAAAGCATCTATGAGAAGTTCACTGTTAATGTCATACATAATGGTGAATGCCTGAAAATTTCCCCCTAAGATCAGGAATAAGACAAGGATGTCTACTCTCACCACTTCTATTCAACATTGTATTGGACATTCCAGTTAGGGCAATTAGGCAGGAGAAAGAAATAAAGGCATTTAAGTTGAAAGTATCAAGTAGAATTATCTCTGACAGTGCCTTATACATTGAAAATCCTATGGAATACACAGACACACACAGACACACACACACACACACGCAGACACATACACCCCTTTTGGAACTAATAAATTAACTAAGGTTGTAAAGTATAAGAGAACTACTAACAAATCATTGGAAGTGAATACTTCAAAAATGAACTAAGAAAACAATTCCTCTCATCATATGCAAAAATTAGCTCAAGGTATCACAGATCTAAGCGGAAGTGCTAACTCTATAAAATTCTTGGAAGAAAATATAGGTGCAAATCTTTATGACCTTGGAGTAGTGATGGTTTCTTCAATACAATGTGAACTACACAAGCAAAAATAGAAAAAATAAATAAATTGAATTTCATCAAAATTTAAAACTTTTGTATTTCAAAACTCCATCAAGAAAGTGAAAAAGACAATCCGCAGATTGGGAGAAAATATTTGCAAACAATTTATCTAATAGAGGACTAGTTTCCAGAATATATAAACAACTCTTACAACACACTAATAAGAGATAAATAACCTATTTTTTAATGTGAAAAGGATTTTAATAGACATTTCTCCAGAGAAGATATACTTACAAATGGCCAATAAGCACATGAAAAGAAGTGCAACATCGTTAGTCACTAAGAAGATGAAAATCAAAACCACACTATAATGTATCAAAACCACTATGATGGCTATAATAAAAAAGAAAGACAATAAAAAGTGTTGACAAGAATATGGAGAAATTGGAACCTTCATACATCACTGGCAGCAATATAAAATGGTGCAGCCACTTTGAAAAATAGTTTGGCAGTATCTTGAAAAGTTAAACATAGAGTTACCAAAGGAACAATTCTACTTCTACATATATACCCGAGAGAATTGAAAACATATGTTCACACAAATACTTGAACACAAATGTTCAGAGCAATGATGTTCACAATACCCAAACCTCATGCCCATCCACTGATGATTGGATCTATAACATAGTAAATCCATACAATGGAATAATATTCAGCTCTGAAAATGAATGAAGCTCTGATACATGCTATAACATGGCATGCGAGATGGTTTGGTGTTGATCCAGCTGCATTTCGGGGACAAGAGAGGCAAAAAAACCTTCCATGTTTCTCTGCCATCTTGGCCCCTCCCAAACATGCGATAACCCGGATGCACTTTGAAAACATCGTGCTAAGTGAAAGAAGCCAGCCACAAAAGGTCATATATTCCATGATTCTATTTGTATGAAATATCCAGGAGAAGCAAATCCGTAAGGACAGAAAGTGGTTGCCAGGGGCTGGGAGGAGGAGAAAATGAGGAGTGTCTGCTAATTGGTATGGAGTTTCTTTGTGGGGGAAATGAAAGTGTGGAATTAGATAATGGTGATGACTGTGTAACACTGTGACTATATTAAAAACCATTGAACTGTACACTTGAAAAAGGTGAATTTTGTGGTATGTGAATTGTACTTCAATAAAAAAGAAAATATACGAAATCTGAGTCTATATCTACTAAAATTTACATTTTATAGTTAAATTTTTCCAACAGGGACAAACTCCAGGCCCCAATGACTGGAACTGGTAAATTCCAATGGCTTCACTGGTAAATGCTAGTAAACAATTAAGGATGAGGTAATAGTCAGAGACTTTTAGAAAACATAAAAAGGAATACTTCCCAACCACTTTAATGAGGCCAGCGTTAACTCTGATGTGAAACCAGACAAAGATATTACAAGGGAGAAAAACCCTCACAAATATAGATGAAGGACGAGCAAACTTTAGGCTCTGAGGCAAAGACAGACTGCAATCTGTTTATGTAAATAGTGTTTTATTAAAACACAGCCACACCCATTATTTTACATATTGCCCATTGCTGCTTTCAAGCCATGGTGACAGAGTTGGGTAGTTGTGGCACGGATTATATGATCTGCAAAGCCTCAAATATTCACTACCTGACTCTTTTAGAAAAAGTTTATTGATCCCTGCTATAGGCCAATAGCTGTCGTGAAGAAAGATGTAAAAATCCTTTAGAAAGATTAGCAAATCATCCAAGAAATATCCAAAACAGATAAAACATTAAGATCAAGTGGAATGTGGGACGCCTGGATGGCTCAGTCGGTTGAGCACCCGACTTCAGTTCAGGTCATGATCTCACGGTTCATGAGCTCGAGCCCCATGTCAGGCTCTGTGCTGACAGCTGGGAGCCTCGAGCCTGCTTTGGATTCTGTGTCTCCCTCTCTCTCTGCCCCTTCCCCATTCACGCTCTGTCTCTCAAAAATGAATAAACATTAAAAAAAAAAACTTTTAAAATCAAGTGGAATTTATCCCAGAAATACAATGCTTGTTTAAAAAAGAATCTGGAGGGCTTGGGTGGTGGCTCAGTTGGTTAAGGGTCCGACTCTTGATTTTAGCTCAGGTCATGATCTCACGATTTGTGGGCTAGAGCCCCAAGTTGGGCTATGTGCGGACAGTGTGGAGCCTGATTGGGATTCTCTTTCTCTCTCTGCCCCTCCCCTGCTTGTGCTTTCTCTTTCTCTCTCAAAAATAAACAAACATTTAAAAACTTACATAAAAAATATTTAAAAATCAGTCCATGTAATACAACATATTAATGGACTAAAGGTTAAAAATGACACGGTCCTCTCAATAGTTGCAGAAAAAGCATTTGATAGAATCCAACATCCATTTATGATTAAAATACTTTTCAACAAACTAAAAATAGCAGGGAGATTTTCCCATCCAGCATATAAGAAGTTTGGAAGTCACCACTCTGTCTTCACAAGTTGAAGCCTGAATAAACTGAAAAATCAACAACTCTTTTTAGATAAATCAGAGAAGTGAGGTCACAGGGAAAACTGCTGCCCCCAAAATTGCAGCGACTGATGAATAACAGAGAATTTACAACTTACTGGAGCAGAAACCAGCAGGAACCAGAGCTGGGGTAGGAAATCGCTGGAAGATCAGTGTCAGGGAGTCTGAGAGATAAAAACTGCAGGGGGATCTAGTCACAGGGCATCGCCTCCCCCCCTTTTGTGACTTTTACCTCCTGGAGCTCTACTAGCAATTCACAGTGACTGTCAGAGAAAAAGTCTCTCTCGTTTCTGGCAGAGGGAGGGGAAAACAAGCCATCCTGAAATACGCCAGAGCATTCTGTTCTTCTTAGCAAAGCCTGCCCTCAGGAGAAACCGTCTAATCAGAGCCTCCCTTGCTGGGATTTTACCAGAACCTCGCTGACTTGGGGGAAGGGAAATAGCCCATGGCAGCCCCCTCTAGCTTCCCTGTCCGCCTAAGTGGAATTAGCTAATGAGGATGGTTGCATAATCTTGCAAATATACTAAAAACTATTGAATGGCACACTTTAGAAACGTGAAGTTTGTGGTCAGTGCATTATACCTCAATTTAAAAAAATTAGAAAGTCCAAAAGAGTCTGTATCTACTAAAGTTGTGTTTTATGGTCAAAACTTATTTCATAAAACTCACTTAAAATAATATCAAGAATATCAATCATACAGTGTCCGCTCTCAGATCGTGATAGAATTAAAGTAGAAATCAAGAACAGAGAGACGGACAGAAGATCCCCAAATATCTGGAGATTAAACAACATGCTTCTAAACAATGCCTGGGTCAAAGAATAAACCTCGAGAGAAATTGAAGAATATGTTGAACCAAATGAAATGAAAACATCACTTATCAAAATTTGTGGGATGCAGCGAAAGCAGTGCTTAGAGGGAAATTTATAGCACTGCAAGTATTTAAAAAGAAAAAAGATCAAAAATCAATCAACTAAGGCTCTGCCTTAGGAAATTAGAAAAAGAAAAGCAAATTAAGGGGCGCTTGGGTGGCTCAGTCGGTTGGGCATCCGACTTCGGCTCGGGTCATGATCTCACGGATCGTGGGTTTGAGCCCCGCTTTGGGCTCTGTGCTGACAGCTCAGAGCCTGGAGCCTGCTTCGGATTCTGTGTCTCCCTCTCTCTCTCTGCCCCTTCTCCACTCATCCTCTGGCTCTCTCTCCTTCAAAAATAAATAAACATTAAAAAAAAATTAAATCCACAGTAAGCAGAAGACAAATAATAAAAATGAGAGCAGAAATCAATAAAATTGAAAACAGAAAAATCAATACAGGAAATTAATAAAACCAAAAGCTGGTTCTTTGAAAAGATCAATAGAATTGATAAGCCTCTAAACCAGGCTATTTAAGAAAAAGAGACAAAGGACTCCAATTACTAATATCAGAAATGACATAGGAGACAGTTATATAAGTCCCATGGGCATTAAAAGGATAATAAAGGAATATTTTTATCAACTCTATGCCCACACATTTGATAACCTAAATGAAATGGATCAATTCCTTGAAAGACACAATCTGCCATAACTCACATGAAAAGAAATAGACAATCTGAGTGAGCCTATTAAAGAAATTAAATCAATAATTAATAATCTTCCCAAAAGGAAAGCAGCAGACTTAAATGGTAAATTCTGGTCCATGAGCTCCATTTCTTTAAGAGATAAGGAACCATTTGGGTTATCCATTTAATCATTTTGGTAATTGTGGTTATCGAGGCATCAGTCCTGTGGGCTCCTTTGGAATGTCTCCCACCACTACAACAGAACTGCTTGGGGATGTGGTATGAGAGATTGGAGAAAAGGAAAGGGGAGGGGTGCCTGGGTGGCTCAGTCAGTTGAGTGTCTGGCTTCGGCTCAGGTCTTGATCTCACGGTTCGTGGGCTCGAGACCCGCTTCAGGCTCTGTGCTGACAGCTAGCTCAGAGCCTGGAGCCTGTCTTTGGATTCTATGTCTCCCTCTCTCTCTCTGACCCTCCCCTGCTCATGCTGTCTCTCTCTCTATCAAAAATAAATAAAACATTAAAAAATTTTAAAAAAAAGAAAGGATTTCTCTCCTCTCTCTGAGCTTAGGAAGTCCCTTCCCTGCTCCTCGGGCCAGAACTAGAAGATTTTGCCTGGACGTCTCACTGTTTATGCCGATGACACTTTTTGGTTTCAAGCTGCACTAGGCTCAGGCTGCAGGATACCGTAGGACAAAAAAAAAAAAAATTGGGAGACTCACCAGTGGTTCAGTGGTACTCCAAGTTTTTGTCTTCTTTCCCAATGTTCTTGCTAATATTGACTTTTCATCGTCCTCGGATAGCTGTTCCGTGTTTTCTGTCCAGGTTTCACAGCTGTATTCAGTAGGAGAGACAGGGTGGAGTGCACTGACTCCATTTTACCCAGAACCGAAACCTAAAGATTTCTTTACACATACGAAAGCTGAAAGAATTAATCACCAGCAGACCGTCTCTTCAAAAAATATTAAAGGAAGTCCTTGAGACAGAAGAAAAATGATACCAGATGGAAATATGGATGTATATAAAGGAGTGGAGAGCATCAGAAATGGTAAGTATGTGGGAAAATAGAAAAGACTTTTTTCTCTTATTTTTAAAAACCTTTTCAAAAGATAATTGACTCGTTAGAGCAAAAATAATGACACTGTATTGTGGAGTTCCTAACATGTACAAGCACAACATACAACATGAGCACAAAGACTTAGGAGGGGGAAAACAGAAATGTAATAGTGCAAAGTTTTTATGCTATATTTTAAGTCGTATTAGGTTACTCGATGGTACACTCATAAGTTAAAGATGTGTACTATGAGCCATAAAGCAATCACTAAATCATAAAAAACTAAGATTTATACCAAATAAACTAATGAATGAGATAAGGTAGATATTTTATTTATTGAATATTAAAAAATATTCAATTAATTCAAAAGAAGGCCACAAAAGAGGGGAAAAGCAACAAAAAATAGATGGGTTAAATAGGAAACAGATGCCGAGATGGCAGATTTAAATCCCACCGCGTCAATAATAACATAAAATGTAAATGATTTATAGGAGGGAGGCAAACTATGCCTGCAGCATGTTTTTACATGGCCCTTGAGCTAGGACAGATTTGTACATTTATAAAAATGAAGAGAAGGAGAAGGGTACGTAGCAAAGACCATATGTGGCCCACAGGGCCTAAGATATTTATTACCTGGTCTTCTATAGAAAACTTTCTTAAACTGATGGTCTAAATGCCCCCAATTAAAAGTTAAAAGGCAGAGGGGCACCTGGGTGGCTCAGTCGGTTAGGTGTCCAACTTCGGCTTAGGTCATGATCTCACAGTCCGTGAGTTCCAGCCCCACATCGGGCTCTGTGCTAACAGCTCAGAGCCTGGAGCCTGCTTCTGATTCTCTGTCTCCCTCTCTCTCTGCCCTTCCCCTGCTCGTGCTCTCTCTCAAAAATTAATAAACATTAAAAAACTAAAAGAAGAAGGAGGAGAAAACCAACATTCTTCATTAGTAAAATGTATTTAAAAAACACTCTTAACATGTTATAATAAATAAAATTTAACAATGTATAAAAATTACAGCCCATTATGACCAAATGGGTTTATCCCAGTAATGTAAGTTTAGCTTAACATTTGAAACCAATCAGTGTAAGTCATGTCATTAATGAATAAAAACAAAAACAAAATGCATGTGATAATCTCAGTGGATGCAGAAAGACCTCTTGACAAAATTTAACATCCATTGACAAAAATACTAAAAACACAAGTAAACTTTATAACATTGATGAAGAATTAATGTTTTCCTCCTAAAATCAGGAACAAAGCAAGAATGTCCTTTCTCACTACCACTATTCAATGTAGTACTGGAACTTTTAGCTGGTGCAACACAGCAATGAAGAAAAATAAAAGGCATCTAGGTTGAAAAGAAAGATCTAACCTGTCTTTATTAGCAGACAATTTATTCATATATGTGGAAAATCTCACGGAATCTATAAAACACTATTAAAACTAAAAAAAACCTTTAGAACTACTAAAACTACAGAATAAGTGAGTTTATCAAGCTGCAGGATATAAGATCACTATACAAAAATCAATAATATATCTATGTAGTAGCAACAAGTTATCAGAAATAGAAAATATTAAAATAATTTTACTATAGTATTAAAAAACGTGAACTAGTATACAATAAATTTGACAAAGGATCTTCAAGACCAGTACACTCAAAACGACACAACATTATTCAGAAAAATTCAAGAAGACTTAAATAATGTGTTGCCAACAACATCACTATTATTATAAAATTACTTGGGAAACAATGACCAAAAAAGAAACAAATAAATGGAGAGATATGCCATATTCATGGATAGGAAAGTGAATATAGTTAAGATGAAATTTCTCCCAACAAGATCTATAGATTTAATGCAATTCCAAACAAAATCACAGGAAGATTTTTTTCTTGTAGAAATTGACAGACTGAATCTAAAATTTATATTGAAGTACAAAGGACTTAAAATAGTCAAAACAATTTTGAAAAAAAGAGTAAAGTCATAGGACTTGAACTACCTCAAGATATATTATAAAGTGAGTTACCAACACAGTGAGGTATTGGCATGAAGATATTTATACAGACCAAAAGAAAGGAATAAAGATTCAAGAATATAGACCAACATATCTGTGGTCAATTGATTTCCACCAAAAGTGCCAAGGCAATTCAATCAGGAGTGGATAATCTTTTCAACAAACAGTGCTGAAAAAATTGGGTATTCATATGCAAAAAAAAAGAAAGAACATCAATCCTCATTTCACATTATATATAAAAATTAAGTGAAATTTTCAAGTATTGAAATATTTCCCAGTTTTCTTTCTGTTATTGATTTCTGTTTCTAGAAGGAAACATAAGAGAAAATTTTTGTAACCTTAGGTTTGTCATATATTTCTTAAATATAACACAAAAAGCATGAACCATCAAAGAAAACAATCAATCAAAAAACTGGAGCAGGTGCTCAGTCGGTTAAGCATCCAACTCTTGATTTCGGCTCAGGTCATGATCTCATGGTTTGTGAGATTGAGGAGCCCTGCATCAGACTCTGCTGACAGTGCAGAGCCTACCTGGGATTCTCTCTCACTTTCATTCTCTGTCCCTCAGCTCTCTCTCTCTCTCTCTCTCTCTCTCTCAAAAATAAATAAACATTTTTTAAAGGAAAACTGATCTTTAAAAAACTCAGTTCAAGATGTCGTTGTTGGAATTAACAGGCCAATATTTTAAAGCACTCCATTTATTTAAATTTAATCATAGGGGAGAATAATTTTGGAAAATAAATGGAAGGATAGAAAGCCTCAGTAGAGAAATAGAAAATATTTTAAAAGAACCAAGTAGATATTTTAGAACTGAAAAATACAGTAATTAAAATTTAAAGTATACCAGAAACATTCAATAGTAGAATGTATATAGCATTAGAAAGAGCCAATAAACTAAAAAATAAGCTTTAAAAATTATGCAGCATGAACAACAGAGATGGAATCGATTAGAAAAAAATGAGCAGAGTCTTACTAGAGGACAAAGGGTGTGGTACAGACAAATATATGAGGAAATAAAGGTTTAAAACTTCTGAAACTTGGGGAAAAATAAACTTATAGATTCAAGAAGCTCAGCATATCCCAATTAGCATAAGCTCAAAGAAATTCATACCCAGACATATCATAATAAAAATACTGATTACTAAAGAAAATAGTAGACAAGTTTAAGAGAATATCTTAAAAGTAGACATGGAAAAATGGCAAATTACACACAAGATAATAATTACTAGAATGACTGGGGATTTATCATCTGAAATTGTGAGGGCTAGAAGGAATTAAACACGACACCTTTTAAGTGCTGAAAGAAAAAAATATTCAACCCAGAATTCTATATCCAGGGAAAATATCTTCCCGGGATAAATGTAAAAGGCATTACAGAAATAAGAGAACGTGTTGGCATCAGAACTGCAGTAAAAGAAATACTCAAGGAGAGTCTTCAAACAAGAGAGAAGTAATACCAGAGGGGATCTTAGACCCTTGGAAATGAAGGAAGAGAAACAGAAATGATAAATATCTGGGTAAATGTAATAAAATATTTTCCCTTTTGGGTTCTTTAGAATATGCATAATCAGGGGCTTTATTTTTAGAACACTTTTATTTATTTATTTTAATTTTTTTTAACATTTATTTATTATTGAGAAACAGAGAGAGAGCATGAGCAGGGGAGAGGCAGAGAGGAGGGGAGACACAGAATCTGAAGCAGGCTCCAGGTTCTGAGCTGTCGGCACAGAGCCTGACACGGAGCTCAAATCCACAAACTGAGAGATCATGACCTGAACTGAAGTCGGACGTTTAACCGACTGAGCCACCCAGGTGCCCCAGACACTTTTAGATTTTAATGGTGTTTTCAATGTATGTGGATGTAATACATATTAAAACTACAACATCAACAGGTTAAAGATATCTATACTGTGGTAAGGGGCCGACATTTCACTACAAGTGGTAAAATATTAATTCTAAGTAGAATGTGAAAAAATTTTAGTATATACATATATAGAGAGACTATATATAGACACCATATATATATATACAGTCATTCATAGAGTAACCACTTTAAAAACTATATAGAGATATAGTAAAATGATCAAATGATAAATTAAGATGTAATACTAAACGATATCCAAATAACCCAAAAGAAGCTGTAAAAGGAAAAAAGGGGAATAAAAAACATAGGGAACAAACAGAAAATAATTAAGAACGTGATATTCCTAAATCCAAACACATCAATAATTATAATAAGTGTAAATGATCTAATCATACCATTTAGAAGACAAAGATTGTCAGAACAGATTTTTTTTAAATATGACTATGTGCTCTAATATAGGTAGGATGAAAGTTATAGAAAGGAAAAAATATTCCATGTGAACACTCAAAGGAAAGCTCAAGTGGGTGTATTATTATCAGAAAACACACACCTTGGAGCAAAGAATTTTAACAGGAATAAAGAGGAAAATTACATAAAGATAAAAAAAAAACAAGACATCCTGATTTAAAATGTGAATACATCTAACAACAGAGTTTCAAATATATGAAGCAAAAACTGACAGAATTGAAGGAGAAATATAATCCACAATTATAGTTGGAAACTTCAATGCTTCTCTTTCAGTAATGGATAGAACAAATAGAAAATCAGCAAGGATATAGAAGAACTGAACAACACCATCAACCAACTAAAATTGATAAAACACTCTATCCACAACAGTATAATATACCTTCTTTTCAAGCGCACAGAGTGCATTTATATTTATATTTATATTATTTACATATATTTATATTTATATTTATATCTTCAATAAAAAATAAGCCTTAATAAATATTTTAAAGTTAGAATTATATAAACTATGCTCTCATATGATAATGGAATTTAACTAGAGGTGAGAAGTCAGTAATAGAAATAAAACTAGAAAATATTTAAATATCTGAAAATTAGCAACACACTTTTAAATAATCCAAGGTAAAAGAGGAAATCTCAAGGGAAGTTAGAAAATATTTAAAGTTGAATGAAAATGAAAACACAACATATCAAAAACTTATGGCTGCAGCTAAAGTACTATTCAGAGGAAATTTATAGCATTAAATGATTGTATTAGAATATAAGAAAGTTCTCAAATCATTAACCTATGCTTTCACTTTAACAATCTATTTTTAAAAAGAGTAAAATAAACTCAAAGCAAGCAGAAATAAGAAAAGAGCAAAGATAAGAGCAGAAATCGATGAAATTGAAGGCAAAACTAATAAAGAAAATCATTTAAACCAAAAGCTGATTTTTAGAAAGGTTGTATAAAATTCCTAACCTCTAACCAAATAAAAGAAAGAAAGGAAGAGAAAAAGAAAAAGAGAAGGAGGAAAAAAAAAGAAAGGATAATTGAATTAGACAAATTTCTCAAAAACCACAAACTACCAAAACTCACCCAAGGTAAAACAGATAATCTGAATAGTCCCATACTATTAAAGAAATTGAATTTGTAGTTAAAAACTTTCCAAAGAAGAAATCTCCACCTCCAAATAATTTCTCTGGAGAATTTTACCAAAGATTTAAAGAAGAAAAACACCAATCTTACACAATCTCTTCAAGAAAATAGAAGAGTGAATACTCCCAAATTTGTTATATGAGGCCAGCAGTACTTTTATACACAAACTAGATATGATAGTGCAAAAAGAGAAGTCTACACAGACCCATGGTCCTTATGAAAAGAGGCATAAAACCCTCAAAAAAAAAAAGTAGCAAATTGAATCCATCAGTATATAGTACAATAATACACCACAAAAAAGTGAGCTTTACCCCAGCAATACAAGGCTGGTTCAATATCTGCAAATTAATTAACGCAATCCATTTTATTAACAGTCTAAAGAAGAAAAAGCATATGATCATATAAATGTATGCAGGAGAAGCATGTGACAAGATTCAACATCCATTCTGGGTAAAACTTCTCATCAAAGTAGGAATAGACAGGAAATTCCTCAACCTGATAAAGGGTATCTACAAATTACCCAGAGCTAAAATCATACTTACTGGTAAAGCGCTGCATGCTTTCTCTAAGTTCAGAAACAAGATAAGAATATTTACTGTCGGGGCGCCTGGGTGGCTCAGTGGGTTAAGCGTCCGACTATGGCTCATGTCATGATCTCACAGTTCGTGGGTTCGAGCCCTGCGTCAGGCTCTGTGCTGACAGCTCAGAGCCTGGAGCCTGCTTCATATTCTGTATTTCCCTCTCTCTCTGCCCCTCCCCTGCTCAGGCTCTCTCTCTCTCTCTCTCTCTCTCTCTCTCTCTCTCCCCCCTCTCTCTCTCAAAAATAAATAAAACATTAAAAAGTTAAAAAAAAAAGAATGTTCACTGTCACCACTTCTAATTAACATTGCATTGGAAGCCCAAGCTAGGACAATAAAATAAGAAATAAAGAGCACACAGATTGGAAAGGAAGAATCAAATATTGTCCCTATTCATTGAACACATATAATTGTCTCCATAGGAAATCCCAAGAAATCCACAAAAAAAGGTTCCAAAATCTATGAATACATTTATAAAGACAGAAACATACAACTTTATATGTATCTATGCACTAACAACAAACAATTGGGAAGTAAAATTTTAAAAACAGTACCATTTGGAATAGCATCAAAATAAGAAATACCTGGGTATAAAACAAAAAAAAAAAAGTGCATGATATTGATGCTAGAAATGACAAAGCACTTTTAAAAGGAATCTAAAAAGAGCTAAATAAATGGAGAGGCGCACTACGTTCCTAGATTAGAAAACTTGGTGTAAGGAAGATGACAATACTTTCCAAATCAAAATCTTAGTAAGTTTTGTAGATGTATACAAGCTGGTTCTAAAATTTATATGTAAAGACAAAGGAACTAGACTAGTTACAAGAAATTTGAAAATGAAAAATACAGTCAGAGGACCCACACTTACTAAATTAAACAAACAGTTACCATATGATCCAAAAATCTTATTCCTGGGTAGGTATCCAAGAGAAATGAAATCATATATCCACACAGAGTCACATATACAAATGTATATAGCAGCTTTATTATAATATATAATATATATTATAATAGTTTGAAACTGGAAAAATATATAATAGGTTGAAACTGGAAAAAACTCAGATGTCTACTAAAAAGTGCGTGAATTTTAAAAAGTGGCATGTCCAGGGACACCTGGGTGGCTCAGTCGGTTGAGTGTCTGACTTCAGCTCAGGTCATGATCGCATGGTTCATGAGTTTGTGCCCCGCGTTCGGCTCTGTGCTGACAGCTAGCTCAGAGCCTAGAGCCTGCTTTGGATTCTGTGTCTCTTTCTCTCTCTGCCCCTCCCCTGCTCACGCTCTTATCTCTGTCTCTCCAAAATAAAGAAATGTAAAAAAAATTTTTTTAAGTGGTATATCCATACAATGGAATACTACCTACCAATAAAAAGGAACAAATTACTGATTTATGCAACTACATGAATAACTCTCAAAAAACTATGCTGCTGGAGCAGTGATGTCCATGAACATGGCAGAGAAAGGAACTCCAAAATCCCATCCTTCTATATAAGTAACAAGAAAAAAATGCCAAAACTGTCTGAATAATTTTTTCTTGCAGCTGTAGAAATTAAAGGTTTGCAGCAACCTAAGAGCATTTATTCAAGAAAAACAACCGAATCCCAGTAAAACAACTGAATCCCAGTAAAACCTCAAGCTTTGTGGTGTTTAAACTTACCCCAGTCCAATCTCCCACTCTCCAGGTCAGTGGTAGTCTTGACAACCATAGCCCATATTGCTAGTGGTGGAGAAGGCAGAACAAACCTCATTCAAAAAAAAAAAAAAAAGTAATTTTTTAACTGCCGAGCTGGTAGTTTCCTGTAAGATCAGCTCAGAAGGCTGGCTTAGGAGCGCCTGGGTGGCTCAGTCGTTGAGCGTCCAGCTTCAGCTCAGGTAATGATCTCGTAGTTTGTGGGTTCAAGCCCCACATCGGGCTCTGTGCTAACAACTAGCTCAGAGCCTGGAGTCCGTCTTCGGATTCTGTGTCTCCCTCTCTCTCTGACCCTCCCCTGCTCACGCTGTCTCTCTCCCTCTCTCTCTCTCAAATATAAATAAAAGATTTTTTAAAAATTAAAAAAAAAAAGAAGGGGGCTTAGTTACTCCCCCCCCACCCCGCGACTCCAAACTGGCCCAGTGCTAGAGACACTACCAGGGGGTGGAGGGGTGGAAGTGTTAATCAAAAACAATTCCAAGCAAATGTTCTAGTCAGTTCTTCCTGAGGCGCTGGATAACAGTGGGGCAAACAATAGTATAACCGAAAAGCTTGATAGGAAAGGCTGAGAATGTGTTGTCCACAAGGGATTTAAAAGCTATGCCACATTCGTGAGAATCCAGAAGGTCATGCACACGCCCAGGGATGTATGCACAGTAAGAAAAGACCTGAGAAGGCCTGAGCTCTCACCTCTGGCTGACCTTCAGGTTCTGCACAAGCAGGAAGTGAAGATGAGTGCAGAGCTCTAAATTGCCAGGCGGAGGGATGAGGGAGTACCCGACATGCATATGCGGACCTTCAACAAAGACTGGGAGACGGTTTTTGTTCCAGGAAGGGGTGAGAATACTTCTATCCAATCCTTAGATGACCACTAAGCTACCATAACAGACTTCAGTGGCCACACATGAGGAAGGATACAGAATTGGTTCAGAAAAGCCACTCTACAAATGCAATAGTGACAAGCCCCGGGGGGAGGGGGAGAATGACCAGAGTTATACATTATAGTATTCAACACGTTCCATTTTCAACAAAGAAACGAGAAAGTATGGCCCATACACAGGGAGAAAAAGCAGGTGACAGAGATTGTCCCGAATGGAGCCCAGACATTGGATTTTCTAGACAGACTAAATCAGCTATTTTAGGTATCTTCAAAGAGCTAAAAGAAACCATGTCTAAAACACAGAGAGTATCAACGGAGAATAGCAATAAAGCTGAACCAAATAGAAATTCTGGAGTTGAAAAGTACAATAACTAAATGATAATTTCACTAGAGGGGCTCCACGGATTCAAGCACGTAAAGAAAGAATCAGAACACTTGAAGAGAGCTCGACTGAGATGATCCAGATAGAGGAGCGGTTTAAAAAAAAAACAACAAAGTCGGGGGAGGAAGACTGACCACATCCTCAGGGACCTGTCGGATACCGAAAGTGTAGCAACCTAAGCGTAACGAGAATCTCAGGAGAGAGAAGGAGAAGGGAAGAAAGAATATTTGAAGAAACAATGATCACAAAGTTCCCAAAGTTGAGTAAAACATTAATCTACACATCCAAGAAGTTTAAAAAACTTCAACTAGGGAAAATCCAAAGAGATCCACACCTTCACTCATCACAATCAAGCTGTCAGAAGACAAAGAAAGGGTCTTGAAAGCAGCAAGAGATAGTAATTTATTACACACACAGGATCCTGAATAAGAACAGCTGAGTTCTCAGGGAGCCTGGGGGGGTCAGTTGGTTAAGCGGCCGACTTTGGCTCAGGTTGTGATCTCACGGTTCGTGGGTTCGAGCCCCGCGTCGGGCTCTGTGCTGACAGATCAGAGCCTGGAGCCTGCTTCAGATTCTGTCTCCTTCTTTCTCTGCCCTTCCCTTGCTTGAGCTCTGTTTCTCTCTCTCCCTCTCTGTCAAAAATAAATAAACATAAAAAAAAATTTTTTTAATAAAAAAAAAAAAGAACAGCTGAGTTCTCATCAGACGCCATGGAGGCTGGTGGCCAGAGGCAGTGGGATGACATATTCAAAGTACTGGAAGAAAAACTGTCAACCAAGGATTCTGTGTCTGGGGTGCCTAGGTGGCTCAGTCAGTTGAGTGTCTGACCTCAGCTCAGGTCATGATCTCACGGTTCATGAGTTTGAGCCCCGTGTCGGGCTCTGTGCTGACAGCTTGGATTCTGTGTCTCCCTATCTCTCTGACCCTCCGCCACTCACGCTCTGTCTCTCTCTCTCTCAAAAATAAACATTAAAAATTAAAAAAAAATAATTCTGTATCTGGCAAAACTATTCTTCAAAAAAGGAGAGAGGTGCCTGTCTGGCACAGTTGGTAGAGCATGAGACCCTTGATCTTGGGGTTGTAAGTTCAAGCCCCACCTTGGGCAGAGAATTTACTTAAAAAATAAATAAATAAAATATTTTTAAAAAACCAACAAACAAAAAAAGGAGAAATTAAGATATCCTCAGATAAATAAAAGCTGAGTTTGTTGCTAGCTGATCTGTCTTACACAAATGCTAAAGGGAGTCCTCCAGGTGGAAATGGAATAACACTAGGCCATAACTAAAATCCACATGAAGAATAAAGAACACCAGGAAAGGTAACTACATAGTTAGATATAAAATACAATATAAATATATTCTTTTTTTGTAACTCTTTCTTTTCCATCTGATTTAAAAGACAATTGTACAAAGCAATAATTATAAATCTATGTTGATGGGCACACCATGGATAACGATGGAATTTGAACACAAACAGTATGCTTGGAGGTAATGAGCCATATAGGAGCAAATTTTTTGTATACTATTAAAATTAAGTTAGTATTAATCCACACTAGCTTGTTATCAATTAAAATGTTGCGGGTGCCTGGCTGGCTCAGTTGGTAGAGCACGTAACTCTTGATCTTAGAGTCATGGGTTCAAGCCCCATGCTAGGTATGTAACCTACTTATAAATAAATAAATAAATATTTAAATGTTAATTGTAATCTCCAAGGCAATCTCAAATAACTAAAAATATATATAGTAAAGGAACAGCAAAAAATTAAAATGGTACACAAGAAAACATTTTAAAACACAGAAGAAAGAAGTAATGGAGGAACTAGGGAACAAAAAGACATGCAACATATAGAAACCAAATAGCAAAATGGCAGAAGTCTTTCTTTATAAGTTAAATGGATTAAACTCTCCTATTAAAAGGGATTAGGGTAGCAAAACGGATTTAAAAAATAGATAAATTTGAAGTAAGGATAGAAAAAGATATTTCATGAAATCAGTAACCAAAAGAGAGATGGAGCCTCTATACTAATTTCAGACAAAAGAGATTTTAAGAGGGGCCCCTGGGTGGCTCAGTGGGTTAAGCGTCTGACTTCAGCTCAGGTGATTATCTCACAGTTCATGAGTTCGAGCCCTGCTTCTCTGCTCATGCTCTGTCTCTATCTCTCTCTCTCAAAAATAAATAAACATTTAAAAAAAGAGGCTTTAGGGAAAAATTTTTTACAGAAGACAAAGAAAGACACTTCTTAATGATAAAAGGGCCAATCCATCAAGAAAATACAATCGTAAGGATATATGACCTAAAAACAAAGCCTCAAAAAACAACAAGCAAAAGCTTAAGGAATTGAAGGGAAAAGTAAGTAATTCAACAATAGTATTTAGACACTTCAATATCCAGCTTTTAATAATGAGAACAACTAAACAGAAGACAAACAGGAAACAGAATATATACCAACCAGACCTAATAAACATCTTTAGAACATTCTAGCTAACAACAGCAGGTGATGCATTCTTCTCAAGTGAACATGGAACATTTTCCAGCAATAATGATACAGGAGGCCATAAAACAAGTCCCAATAAATTTTAGATGATTAAAATGATAAAAAGTATGTTTTCTGTCCGCAATAGAAACTAACAATAGTAGCAAACTTGGAAAATTTATAAATATACGGAAATTAAACAATACGTCTGTTGTTTAACAGGTGGATCAAAGAAGAAATCACAAGGGGAATTAAAAAGTATTTCAAGATTAGGGGCTCCTGGCTGGCTCAGTCAGTAAAGCATGTGACTTTTGATCTTGGGGTTTTAAGTTCCAGCCCCACAATGGGCACACAGATTATTTAACAAAAATATTTCAAGATTAGTGAAAACAAAAATACAACACACCTAAATTTATGGGATGGAGCAAAAGCAGTGTCCAGGAGGAAATTTATAGCTATAAATGCCTAAATGAAAAAAGAATAGACACCATATCAATAACCTAATATTCTACGGTAAGAAACAGAAAAACAGCAAACTAAACCCAAAGCAAGAGGAAGGAAGGAAATAATGAAAATCAACATGGAAATAAATGACAGAGAATAGAAAATCAATAGAGAAAATCAGCACAAGCAAAAGTTGGTTCTTTGAAAAGATCGACAGCATTGACAGATCTTTAGCCACACTGATGAAGAAAACAAAGAGAGGAGACTCAAATTACTAAACTCAACAACTAAACAAGGGGGACATTAATACAGACCTTAAAGAAATAAAGAAGATTATAAAGGTATACTGTGAACAATAATATCCCAACAAAGTAGAAAGCCTAAATGAAATGGAAAAATTCCTAGAATTACACAAACTCTCCAAAGAGATGACTGAAAAAGAAAAAGCAAATCTGAAAAAGCCTATAACAAGAAATTTAGTTAGTAATCAAACAGATTTCAACAGAGAAGAGCCAGGGTAAGATGGCTGCCCTTTGAATTCTACCCATGGTTTAAAAAAGTATTAACACCAATCTTTCTCAAACTCTTCCCCAAAAAGAGAAGGATAGAACACTTCCTAACTCATTCTATGAGGCCAGTATTACCCAGATACCGAAACCAGACAAAAATATCACAAGGAAATAAAATTACAGACCAATATTCCTTATGAAAACAGATGGAAAATCTTCAATAAAATATTGGAAAATTGAATCTAGCAGCATACAAAAATGATTATGCACAGTGACCAAGTGGAATTTTTCCCAGGAATGCAAACTTGTTTTAATATACAAAAATCAATCAATGAAATGTAACATATTAACAAAATACAGGGGACAAACACATGATATTCTTAGTAAATGTGGAAGAAGCACTTAACAAAATCCAACAGCCTTTCCTGATTAAAACACCAAACTAGCAATAGAAGGGAATTTCCTCAATCTGATGAAGGCCATGTACAAAAATTCCAAAGCTAACATCATATTTAATTGTGAAAAACTGAAAGTTTTGTTCCCTAAGATCAAGAACAAGACAAGAATATCTGTTCTCACCACTTCTGTTCAACATTGTATTTGAGGTTCTAGCCAAGACATTAAGGCAAGAATTTGCATGTCATCCTTGCGTAGGGGTCATGCTAATCTTGACAATAAGGCAAGAAAAATATAGACATCAGATTAGAAAAGAGGAAGTAAAACTCTATTTGCAGATGCCATGACCCTAATACACAGAAAACTCAGCTTATCAAACTTACAGGATACAATGTCAATATTGAACCAGTCATTTTTCTATATACTGGCAATGAACACTCTCAAAATGAAACCAAGAATATAATTCCATTTACAAGAGCATCGTAAAGAATAAAATACTTAGGGGGGAGGGGATGATGGTCATGGTGGAGGACACTTGTGGGGAAGAGCACTGGGTGTTATATGGAAACCAACTTGACAATAAACTATAAATTTAAAAAAAAGAATAAAATACTTAGGAATAAATTTAACAGAAGTATAAAACTTGTACAGAAACTAGGAAACATTGTTGAGAGAGATTAGAGAAGATTTAAATAAATGAGAAAACATCCCATATTCATGGATAAAAAGACTTAATATTGTTAATATGGCCAATAATTCCCAAATTCCTCTACACAGTCAATACAATCCCCCTCAACATCTCAACTGCCTTTTTTTTGCAGTTGGACAAGATGATTCTAAAAATCAAATGGAAATGCAATGAACCTCAAATAGCTAACAATCTTGAAAAAGAACAAAGTTGGGGGACTCACACTTCTTGGTTTCAAAGCTTACCACAGAGCTACAGTAATTAACACCTGTGGTACCGCCATAAGGACAGACACATAGACCACGGGAATAGAATTCAGAGTCTGGAAATAAACCCATATAATCTATGGTTGGTTGATTTTTGTCAAAGATGGTAAGACCATTCACTGGAGAGAGGACAGTGTCTTCAAAAGTTGGCCCTTCACGTAACACTGGATACCTTTACCTCACACCATAACTCAAAATAGATCAAAGACCTATAAGAGCTAAAACTATTAAACTCCTTGAAGAAAATATGGGGATAAATTTGCATGATCTTGAATTATGTGATGGTTTCTTGGGTAGAGCACCAAAACCTCAAGCCCCAAAGAAAAAAGAGATAAATTGAACTGGGTCAAAATTTCAAACTTTTGTGCACCAAAGAACAATATTAATGGAGTGGGGGGCAAAAAAAAACAACCATTGAAATGGAATGGAATTGCCGGGCCATAGGGTATCTGTTTTAGCTTTTTGAGGAGCTGCCAAATATTTCCATGGAGGCTGCATTCTACATTCCCGCCAGCCATGTCTCCATATCCTAAACAACACTTGTTATTATCCCTCTTTTTGAGTACAGTCATCCTAGTGCGTAAAAAGTAGTGTTCATTATGGTTTTAATTCACATTTTCCTAGTGATTAATGATGTAGGGCATCTTTTCATGTGTTTATTGGACATCTATATATCTTCTTTGGAGAAATGTCTATTCAAATCATTTACCCATTGAAATTTGGTTAATTCATTGTTGGCTTATTAGTTTGTGAGAGCTGAAACTATAAAACTTTTAGGGGATAAACATAGGGGTAAATCTTTATGACCTTGGATTTAACAATGTTTTTCCTAGATGTGACACCAAAGACACAAGCAAAAAAAAATAGAAGATAAATTGAATTTCATCAAAATTTATAGCTTCTCTACATCAAAGGATATTATCAAGGAAGTTAAAAAACAATCCACAGAAGGGAAAAATATTTTTAAATCACACCTTTGGTAAGGATCTAGTATCCAATATATAAAGAACTCTTACAAAGCAATAACAAAAAAGACTTGAACAGACACGTCTCCAAATAAAATACATAAATGGTCAAAAAAAATCACATGAGAAGATGCTTAACGTCATTAGTCATTAGGGAAATATAAATCAAAACTCCAATCAGACACTACTTCACACCCACAAGGATGGCTGTAATCCAAACATGAAAAATAAGTTTTGGTGAGGCTGTGAAGAAATGGAAACTCTCATATATTGCTAGTGGGAATGTTAAATGGTACAGCCACAGTGGAAAACAGTGTGGCAATTTCTCAGTTAGTTAAACATAGAATTACCCTATGACCCAGCAATTCCATTCTTAGGTATACATCCAAGAGAACTGAAACATGTTCACAGGAAAACTTGTCCACAAATGTCCCTAGGTGGAGTTATTCAGAATAGTCAAAAGATGGAAGCAACACAAATGCCCATTAACTGATGAGTAGATACACAAATTGTGATATATTCATACAATGGAATATTCTTCAGCCATAAAAAGAAATGGAGTTTTGATACGTTCTATAGTGTGGATGAACCTTGAAAAACATTATGTTACTGAAAGAAGCCAGACACGAAAGACCACATGCTTATGACTCCATTCACATGAAATAGCCAAATCCATGGAGACAGAAAGTAAATTAATGGCTGCAGGAGGCTGGAAAATGGGAGAATGATGAGTGATGGTTTAATGGGTATTGGGTTTCCTTTGGGGATGATGAAAATGGAATTAGATAGTAGTGATGGTTGCACAATATTTTGAATGTACTAAATGTCACTGGATTTCACATTTGAAAATGATTAGAGGGGTGATGGGCATGGAGGAGGGCACTTGTGGGGATGAGCACTGGGTGTTATATGGAAACCAACTTGACAATCAACTATAAAAGAAAAAAAAAAGAAAATGACTAGAGGGGCACCTGGGTGGCTCAGTTGGTTAAGTGTCTGACTTTGGCTCAGGTCATGATCTCATGGTTTGTAAGTTCAAGCTCTGCATCAGATCAGACTCTTTGCTGAGAGCACAGAACCCACTTCAGATTTTCTGTCTCCCTCTCTCTCTGTCCCTCCCCCACTTGCACTCTTTCTCTCTCAAAGATAAATAAACATTAAAAGAGAAAAGCAAGTGGTTAGATGGTAAATTTTATGTTGTGTTTTTTACTACAGTAAAAGTCACCAGTAAGAAAATAGACAAGCCACAGACTCAGTAGAAGATATTTGCAAGATATATATCTGACAAAGGACTTATAGCCAGTATATATAAAGAACATCTACGAATCAATAATAAAAAATAAACAACCCAATTAAAAAACAGGTAAAAATTCTAAAATTAAATACTTCTCAGGTGAAGTTTTATAAATGATACTATACTCAACATAGTTGGTCTGCAGGAAAATGCAAATTAAAATCACAGTGAGATACCACTACATACCTATTGGGCTGAAAAAGATGTAGACTGTATGATCCTACTCTAAAGGCTAAAATTTAAAAGACTGACAATACCAAATGTTGGTGAGACTGTGGAACAACAATCTCCTTCATTGTTAGGGGAAATGTAAAAAAGATAACTGCTTGATGATTTCTTGTTTGGTTACCACCCAGCCATTTCACTTCTAGTTAGTTGTCCTAGAGTACATTCTGAAATGATGGAAATGTTCTCTAACTTGACTGGTGTTATGGACTGAATGTTTGTGTCCCTCCAAAATTCATATGTTGAAGTCTTAACCCCTCAATGTGATGGCATTTGGAGGTGAGGCTTTGGGGAAGTAATTAGGTTTAGATAAAGTCATGATTGTGGGGACCCCATAATGGGATTAGCCACCTTGTAAGAAGATGAAAGAGACCAGAACTTTACTTCTCTCTCTCTCTCTCTCTCTTCCTGTCATGTGAGGACACTACAAGAAGACATCCATCTGCAAACGAGGAAGAGAGTCCTCACCAAGAACTGAATCTGCCAGCACCTTGATCTTGGATTTCCCATGAGAACCATGGGAAATAAACGTCAATGGTATTTTGTTATATTTGCCTGAGATACCCAAGGCAATTGGGCTATAGGAAACATAAGTGTAGGCATTTGTGAAAACTCGGCAAAGCAGACACTTCAGATTTGTGAGTTTTCTATATTAAATTTTATCTTAGGGAAATGTAAATCAATATTGAATTCCAGTTGGCAGGGTTGCCTATTACGACGCTATGGGTGACCAGCTCTGAAACTATTTTCTTATATTCTAGGCTTGAGCAAATGAGTGGAAAGTGGGAGATAGGTTTCTCCTTGTTGGAGAAGAAGAACATAGGCACGTGATAAGGAAAAGTCTAGAAGTATACTAGGTGGCTGAATAGATGTATCAGTACGAACTCACAGTTTTAATGTGTGTCTGTGTGTGTATGTCTGTATAGAGGGAGATTATATGATAAAGCAAATGGGGCAAAATGTAAAGTAGTGACAAATCTAGGTTTAAAAAAAATCACTGGGCGTTCCTTAAAATATTCTTGCAATATTTCTGTAAGTTCAAAGTTATTTCTAGATTAAAAGTTTCAAAACACAATAAAGCAAATTGGCAAAGGCGGCCTACAGGGATGCAGAGGACAGGGATGCTTTCGAGAACCACCCCAGCCAAGGATGCTCAGGAAAGGAAATCCACTTTCCACGATCAGACTTGTGACCGTCCACACGCACGCTATATTATCCCTTCCAGAATCAAGGAGAAATGCCACGTGGATTTTCCCATTTGGAAGAGACGGCGGCGGCCTGGCAGAGAGAAAAGAGGCCGGGCCAGGAGCCAGGCTACCTGGGCCCAAGTTCCAGCTTGCACAGCCTTGGAGGATGGCTCCCGTCCTTGGACCTCACTGTCCTGTCCACACTGCGAAGTGGCCAAAATCTCCAGCCACTCTGTTTTCACCACGCGGGATGGTCCCAAAGCCAGAATGGTGCTCGCTAGCAGCTCAAAGACCCACTTCAGCTCCCCTGGGGGTTTCCACTTTCCAAGAATTAGTCTCTCTGCTTGTGTCTCTTGGAACGCCAGCCTCTCAGCCTTTCCCTGCCTTGTCCCAGGGCCAGCCTCGATCTCGTGATGTGATTTTCCAGGCTGAGGCATCTCCTTGCCCTTGGAGCCGCCCTGCTGTAGTCTGAGGACAGCCCCTGCCCCCAGCCCGCAAATGTGCAGCAGCCGCAACAGGGACTCCACTCTTTCTGGACTTTCTGGCCTCCTGGGTGGTGGCCACAGAATGACATGTGACCTCAGGGCCCAGCGCCACCAAGGATCACCGGGCTATGACCTGGGAGGTGGAACTCACCTGCCCATCCTGTCTGCCCACACCCTACAGTTTCCCCTTGAGTCTTAGAGACTTCCTTTGCAGGCTCCAGCCTCCTCAGGGCAGAGAGAATATTCTTTCACTAATTTAACACATTTTTATTGAGTGTTCTGAGTCAGGGGGAGCACACATATACCCAGAGAGCTTGCATTCCAAACCGGCTGGAATGTATAATTATGCACGGAATAAGTGCTCGGTTGGAGAGGAAAAAGGAAATACTCACATTTCTTAGGTCAAAAAAGGAGAACAGAGTTTTGGTCACAAAGAAGAGGAAATGCAAAAGTCCTGAGGCCATATCAAGTTCAAAGAATGGAAAGAGTGTCAGTATGGCCCGTCAGCAAGGGCCAGATGTTCAGGTGCTTGAGGACAACAGTCGGGAGCTATTGCAGACAAGCAGGTGGTAAGAGCAGAGAGGTTCAGAGGGACCAGCCCTCCCCATTGTCCGCTGAGGGACCGACTTCAGCTCAGGTCATGATCTGGCTCAGGTCATGATCTCACGGCTCGGTTCGTGAGTTCAAGCCCCCCGTCAGGCTCTGTGCTGACTGCATGAAGCCTGCTTCAGATTCCCTGTCTCCTCTTTCTGCCCCTTCCCCGCTGGTTCTCTCTCTCTCTCTCAAAAATAAATAAACATTAAAAAAAAAAAATAAAAGAAGAAGAAGAAGGTGTCCCACCACCCAGAGCCTAGTGGCCAGCTGGCTGGGGAACACACCAGGGACCATATGAGTGACAGCTGCCTCTATGCCTCTAACTGAGAAAACTCGCTCCACTTGACTAAGATATGATTCACATGCCGCACAACTCACGTATTCCAAATGTACAATCCAGTGGTTTTTAATACACTCACAGCTTTGTGTAGTCCTTAGCACAGTTCATTCTAGAACATTTTCATCACCTCACAAAGAAACCCTTGCGCACCTGGGTGGCTCAGTCGGTTAAGCGTCTAACTCTTGATGTTCAAGAACCATGATCTTCCGTTCATGGGATCGAGCCCCATGTCGGGCTCTGTGCTGACAGTGCAGAGCCTGCTTGGGATTCTCTCTATCCCTCTCTCTCGGCCCCTTCCCCACTTATGCCTCTCTCTCTCTCTCTCTCTCTCTCAAAATAAATAAACATTTAAAAAAAAAAAAAACAGAGAACCCTGTGTCCTAGCTACCACCCCCAGCCCCCCTCCCAGTCCCTTTGAGCCCTAAGCAACCACTAGTCTACTTTCTGGCCCTGTAAGAATGGCCCACTCTTTGCCCCCCCCACCCCTCCCCACCATACTGGGGGCTGACTCCTACCCCAGTGCTCCAGGCACTGACTGAGCCCATTATGCCCACCAGCAGAGCTGGAACTCCGGGGCCACCATTGAGCCTGCCCGGCCCTCAGATGCCAGCTGTGTCCTTACTGCCTGAAACAGCCCTGCAGCTGGAAGCTGTTCTCACCAGCTCTGACCAGCCTCTCGTTTGCAGCTGGATACGGCGCATGTCTCTCAGGAGCTGCCTCCCCAAACCCCGAGAGACCAGACACCTTGGACCTCCATTTAGAGCCTGCTCCTGCCCCTTCTCCTGCCCCAGGGCCCGATCCCAGCTCCTGCCTCCTGGCCAAAACCTGTTCCTCATCTCTCCCTCTCTCAAGGGCAGGACTTAGGTGGCTCTCCATTTTTCCATTACCCCCACCCGAGATCCACCCTGAACTTCCTAGAGGCCTTTAGGGGGTACTCCCCATTTCAGAAACAGAAGCCCCCCCCTCCCAGCCCTGGTTGGAAAGGACGTCATTGTCATCAGCTGACACCTCCACCTTTAGTAACTAAACCCCCTTTTATTTCATGGAGAATCCATTGCATCTGGTTTGGAGGGGCTCACCCTTCCCTGTCTCCCCTCACAGAGGCAGGCACGTGACTGGGGCCTGAGTGAAATACAAAGGGAAAGGGGGAGAGACAGAGAGAGAGAGAAAGACAGAGACCCAGGAAGTGGCTGGTGTTGTGCCAGCGAACGGTGGATCCTTTCAGGACCGGACCACAGTGATTGGCTCCGGGTTGGGGATGCAAATCTTCTCTGAGATTTGCATTTGGCAGCTGGGAGGAAGAACGTCTCTCTTCCTTTTGTACTGGGACTTCTAAGAATGGTGCCCCTGGCTGCTAGACACCTGTCTTCCCAGCTCCTGGAGAGAGCCGGTCAGAGAGAGACACCGGACGCGCACACGGGGGGGGTGGGCCGAGCAGAAAGCTGGAGGGAGAGAGACCCAGTGACATCATTTCTGCCCCAGGATCTGGCCACACCCTTGGGCTTCCCAGCCACCTAGGCCAATAGATTCCTTTTTTTCGCTTAAATCATTTGAGCTGAATTGCAGTCCCTTGTGAACAACACTTGCGGGGTGGCGAGGGAAAGGATTCTGGCGTCAGCGGCAAGTTGGGTTGGGTAGACTTGAAAGCCCCTTGCAGCCAGGAGCCTGGACCGTCAATGTCGCCGAGCCAGCCTGTCCACACCAACTTCAATGACTGTCAACGCACTGCTGACCTGGGGAACGGACACGAGGCACTTCCTACAACCACAGAAGCCAGGGACCCCTCTGCACCCCTGGCCTTGGTAGGTTCTCTTCCAACAACCGGCTCGTGGACCTTTCTGGAGGCCGGTCCCTGTGGGGTGTGGAGCGGGCTTTCCTGCCCTTGCAGAGAGCCAGAATGCCAGGAATTCCCCACCTCCCAGTGCCACAGTCCCCAGCTGACCGACACCTGCAGAAACGGTCACACTCAGGAAAGTCCAGCTTGAGGGCCGAGGGCCAGGAAGTGTAACCCCTGTTCCAGAGTCCCCTCGGGGTCAGGCTCCTGGGGCTTGTGCCTGAGATCAGACTTTTGCTTGATTTCCTCCCCAGTGCTGTCCTAAGTCCTCCTATCCCCTGCTAGTCTCCCCTAGGAGCACTTTTTTTTTTAAAGTTTATTTATTCATTTTGAGAGAGAGAGAGAGTGAGAGAGAGAAGGAACGAACAAGTGGGGAAGGGACAGAGAGAGAGGGAGAGAGAATTCCAAGCAGGCTTCTCGCTGACACAGTGCAGAGCCCGAGGCGGGGCTCAAACTCACAAACTGTGAGATCATGACCTGAGGCAAAATCAAGAGTCAGATGCTTAACTGACTGAGCCACCCAAGGGCCTGGAGGAGCAATTTCTTTTTCTTTTTCTTTTATATATATATTTTTTTAACATTTTTTAGTTATTATTGAGAGACAGAGAGAGACAGAGCGTGAGCATGGGAGGGGCAGAGAGAGAGGGAGACACAGAATCCCAAGCAGGCTCCAGGCTCCGAGCTGTCAGCACAGAGCCTGATGCAGGGCTCGAACCCACAAACCGTGAGCTCATGACCTGAGCCGAAGTCGGACACTTAACCGACTGAGCGATTTCTTAACAAATAATTTGCACATAAATCGCATCTCAGGGTCTGCTTGTAAGAAACCCAACCTCAGACAACTCCCAAGGCTGCAACTCCAGCGTATTCTTCTGACCTCGGCCTGTTTATCCAGACTCCTGTCCAGCTGGCTTTCCCGCCTCCACCTCCGTAAGTCCCGTATTGAGATCATCCTTTTATCCTTTTCTCTTCCAAGCTACTCTTCCTGTTCCCTACCCACCACATCTGATTCCCAAACCTGAGGACCATCCTCAACCACGACCCCCCCATCTGCAAATCCCCAGCCCATCACCCCCTCTTACAGATCTGTCTCTTTATTACTTTGTGACTTCCTCCCTCCCTCCTAAGTTTGTTTATTTCAGGTACCACCCCACAGATCTTGGCTTCCCTACATCTCAGTTCCAAATATTTGGACCGCATAACCCCATCCGCAGCTCCCTGTTGTCTTCAAGGGCTGGGCTGCGTGTCTGAGGTCCGCAGAATCTCACGGATGCCGACTCTGGACCTAGCTTCTGGCTGGGCATGGGGATCACCGAGGGGGACACAGACCCAGTCTCACCTGGGTGCATCACACAGGAAGACATCCTCCTCCGGTTCAACCCTCCCTCCCCCTACCCCATTACACCAGGCAGCCTTTCTCCATCATTTTCAAAATTATGAATTTTTATAATTCAATTATTTCCAATTTTCTGGCACTGCATTTCACAATCCAATCGCTGTGCTCTGTTTACCACTGGGTGTTTATATTTTGGCGGTTTCTAGCTGGGCTTTGGGCAATCCAAAGTTTCAATTGTTTTTTCATGTTTCAGTGATCAGATGTGTCCTCTTGTGTCCTCTGGTTGTGTCTCCTTGGACCTCCTCTCTGAGTCTTCATCTCTGGCAACTGGCTTCCTGGGTAACGTCTTCAAGAGACCATCTGGATTCTTTAGACTGGGACCAAGGCCGGAAATCACTCCCCAGGGTCGCCACTGCTGCCTCCTCCTGCCAGCGCTCCTGTGGGCCATCTGGGTCACAGCAGGCCAGCACTCTTGGCCTGCTCCCACCAGGACACAAGGGCTTCCCTCATATGGGGTCCAGCAGGGCCACTCATGGGGCACCTGCATGGGACCATACTCTCCCAGCCCAACCATCCTGGCTTAGCAGAAGGAGGTCTTTCCCACAGGGAACCTACATCAAACTAGAAACAGAAAGAAGCAATGTGACCAAGTGCTTTTTATAGTTTACAGGATGGTTTCACATGCATGCGTCCCATTTGTGGCCCATAAGAAGTCTGGGAAGTCATGGGCATGATCCTAACCACGTCTGCTTAAAAATGAGGAACTTGGGGCTTGGAGAGAGAATGCAGGCCACCTTCCTGACTCAGCTAAACAGCAGTGACCGAGCAGAGACTCAAACCCAGACCTTTGGCCTCCAGTGTCATGTTTTTCAGAAAAACAACAACAACAACAACAACAAACAGACATGTAAATATAAGCAGATGTGTAAGTTCTGAATAGTACCTAGGATACAATGTGCCCAGGGAGATTTCCTGGGGGGAGCGGCCCAGAGCTGGACCACGAATGGCAAGGCACTGGATGAGCAGAGGTGAGGCTCAGAACCAGAGATGGGCAAGCATGATGGTAATAACTTGCATTCATCCCTTCCCATACCCCTTTCATGGGGCCACCTCCCACTTCCCACAGGTGATTTCTCTCTCTCTCTCTCTCTTTCTCTCTCTCTCTCTCCCTCCCTCCATCTTACCCACCAAGAAACAGTGGCTCAGAGATGCAAAGACTTGGCCCAGGTCATCCAGGCAGTGGAGGGGCAGAGCCAGGCTTCTCAGCCCTACCTGGGTGACAGTCAGACCACTGGGGAGAGGATAGGGCATAAGTAGGAGCAGTGGGGACTGGGGCCAGGACAGAAGGCCGTGGAGCATGGACTTCATAGACGAGAAGCAGCAAGCAGACATCAACACAGCCGAGGGGGAGTATGGCTTTAGCTCTGTGTCCAGCAGTGGCTTTTTTGGGCCCCATCCATAACCTCCCTGGTGAACAAGCAGGATGGACAGACAGCTGGGGAGTGTGGCTTTGGAGAGATCATCGGAGCTGGCTCCCACCCATCCAGGGAGGTGGCCACTCTGGTCACTGCAGGGAGTGGGGTCCTGAGCCCCTTGGCAATTCTGTTCTGCCTTGTTCTGACTTTTTTTGGCCTCCGCAGATGTTGGGGGAGGAACAGGGAGGTTAGATTTGTTTCCAATTGGTTTCAGGAGGCTGGAGCGAGACCTCTGTTTTTCCAAAGCAAAGCGGAGATGGTCCGCATTAGAACAGGGAGCGTGAAATCCATTCTAAGAGGTTCCGTGTGTGTCAGGGGAAGGGGGCTGGTCATCACCACCACCATCTCACATTTGAGCCCTTTCCCCAGATCAGAGATGAGGAGCTACACTCTGCCAAGCTCCCCTGGCCTCAAAGTGGCAGCAGAATGACCCAGGGCAAACCATAGGGGCGCCATTGGCAATCCCACAGAGCCTGACATCTTTGGAGCCAGTTGGAGCCAGCTTGAGGTTGTCACTCCCACGCCTCCTTCTCCAGGAAGCCTGCCTTGACCACTACCACACCAAGATCACACAACATGGCCTCTGCACGGCCTTGGCTCTAGGCAACACCATTACCAGTTTATGCCCAGTCAAAAAGCACATGGCACCTGTCGCATTATAGAATTCTATATCAGTGTTCTACAGTGTTTTCTTATCATGTGTCATCAATTCTTTCAATTACTTGTCCACCAAAGAGTTATTAGGTGGCCATCAGGGCTAGCCCCGGAGGCATGGGGTGCTAGGAACAAGGAAATGGTTTAGACACAGACTTGCCCTCAAGTTGCTCACCAGGTGGTGAAAAGCCCAGATAGGTAAACACATCTTTAAAATTAAAAAGAGCAAGTATTGACACAACAGAAAAAAAAAGGACCTGAGGGACGGGGAAGTCTTCCCAGAAGAAGTGATTTTTTAGCAGGTCTGAAGGAAGTGCAAGAGTTCCCCAGTGTAGACAGAGAGAGCCAAAAGTACCACTGTGGGGCCGGAGTAGTCAAGGAGGGAAGGAATCGTGGAGAGGCAGGCTGGGATAACTACAGTAATAACAATGCTGATGTTTGTTGAGCATCAACTAGGTGTCAGAATCAATGAATGCTTCCCTTCTGTTAACATATTTAATGATCACAAATAACTGATGAGGTAGGTAGATGGGTGCCATTATTGTTATTTCAACTTTATAGATGAAGAGATAGAGGCACAGAGAGTTTAAGCAACTTACCTAAGATCACACAGCTAGCAAGCAGTGGAGCTAGATGTTGGCCTCAGGCAATCCGGTTCCAGAGCCCATGTTTTTAGCCATGATAAGATACCATCTCTCTCAGAGGTATTACTGTGTCCTTCCAAAGGGTCGTGGACATGTTACAGTTCAAATAAATTAGCTTTCCAATCTTGAACACCATCTCCCTCCCCAAAAGAGTCCCACCACTCTGGTTCTCTCATTGCTGCTTTATGAATCTCTTTTCCCCAACAAGAGGACAAGCTCCTCCTATTAGGGTCTGCCTCTCAGAGGTCCCCATTGAGCCCCATGTTCGTGACCCATCTTGAGGTGGCCCCAGGTCTGGCAGTACTTGCTAGAAGGATGGGTTGACTGAGGCCTCACCATGAGTCACCTGAGCTTCCAAACACCTGGAGGCCAGCCAAGTGGCAAGGCTGAGTGTGAAATTTTCCAAACTGCCTCTCCAGTCGGCTCAGTCCTGAGTCCGGCCGCCCCAGAAAAGATGATCTCACACAGGGGCTCTCCTGCACCTCATGAGCTCTGAACTGCAAACAGCGCTAGAGCCCCTTCCAAATCCCTAACTTGAAAAACCTGTCTGTGAGCCCTGGCCACAGAGCGTGTCCGCCATGCACGATCGGTGCTAAGGAATGGCGCCCAAAGCTGGCTCAGCTGCAGCCCAGGCCTAAAACCAGGACCTTGAGTGTGGCCTCACCGCTGAGGCAGACATGTCCAGAGCCAGCTTTGGGGGCCACGTCTGGAGCTGCAGGCCAAATCAATTAGCAAAGGCAAGGCTAGAAGTTGGAAGCCCATAAAGGAGTGTTGAAAAGGGATGCTAAGACTTGAACTGGGGCAGCAGCCATGGGCTAGAAAGGAAGGGAGGTTCCCCCAAGACATTGGAGAGATGCCATGGACTGTACTTGGATTCTCCAGATTGGTGTCTGGAGGAAAGGAAATGGATAGAGTGAAGGAAGTGGGGGACCCCAACCTGTGTGGCTATAGGAAAAGTGGAGCAATCTTGAGGTGGGCACTGCAGAGGGGAGAGGACAAGCTGAGGGATAATGGAAAAGGCAGTGGGGAAAGTGTGGATTGTGAGGGGTGTGGGGCCACCCAAGCAGAGATGTCCACCAAACAACTGTGGCCAATAGCTCCACTCCTAGAAGAGAAGGTAGGGTTGAAGGTCAAGCCTCACGTTCCATAGTCACTGGATTGTCTATGGGTCATGAGGCTTTGGAAAGAGATGAGATGGCCAAGACAGACAGCTAAATCTGATGGAGAAAGGGGCTCAAAAGGGTCTGGGTGCTGAAGAGCCCAAGCTGGGCCTCAAGAAGAGTCAAAGGACCCACAAATGAGCTCAATAAGGTGGAGAGAAGCTAGCGGGGCAAAGTCATAGAATTCTTGGGAGTTGTGGGGTTCAAGAAGCAGAAGGCCAAACCAGAGTTCAGGCTGGATGAATACAGAGAAAAGGCCGCTGGTTGTACAGAACAGGACATCCCTCAAAATTCAAATGACCTAGAGAATCTTCTCCCAAACATATGCCAAAGAGAAAAATCCACACATCATATCTAACAAAAGACACATGCAAGAATGCTCACTGAGCTCTATTCATAATAGCCCATAGTGGCAACCACTTAAATACCTACCAATTGATGAATGAATTAGTAAATCATGGTAGAGTCATACAGTGGAGTTCTTTCATTAATAAAAAGGAATCAACTTCAGCTACATGCAATAACATGGATGAATCCCAAAAACATTAGACTAGGCAAAAGTAGCCAGACTCAGTACCCATGACTTGATTCCATGTATAAAAATTTCTATGACAGGTAAAATGAATTTAGAGCAATAGAAGTCATAATTATGTTCACTGAGTGAGCAGGTTAACTCTCTTGAAAGGTGTGTGAAGAAAACTTCTGAGGAACTGAAAATATATTGTGTCTTGATCTGCACAGTGGCTGCATGAGTGCAGGCATATGTAACATTCATCAAACCGTATGGTCAAGATTTGTACATTTTGTTGTGTATCTTAATAAGAATGCAAAGTTAAGAAAAAAGAGAAACCTGGTGAAGTCATGGAAAACAGTGGAGTACAATACTTAAAGCATCAGTCTCTTCACTGAAACAACCATAAGCTGGCAAAGATGGACTTAATCAGCTTTTTGGGGGGTCTCTGGAATCTAATCCAAAATTTACAGCAACCAGGAAGATGTTCATTGAAGAAAATAAGGAAAATTGAGTTTTAATAAGAGAACAGTGTGGCATTTTTGCCCACCTGAGTGTCATTTCTCATTTCCCAGCATGGCGACAACTGTGAGGATCCCAGCCTGCATTCCTGGTGTGGCTTGCTGGTGTCAGGGGACTAACACAGACCTTGGTCTCAAAATACTGCAATTGTGTGTTTTGACCTGTCTGGTGGTTCCCTGAGGGATGCTTCAGAGGTTGACTTTTTTTGTGCCCTCCCCCCCCCAACCCCTGCCAGGCTGGAGTGGCTTTCCGCATAGCAGCAGCATCTGTGGAAAGATTTAAAGTCATATAACCCCATGCCCTCTGGGACAAAGGATAGCAGATGGGACAAGTGGCTGGCAGAACCCAAAAGCCTGAAAAGGAGGAGACAAAGAAGGAAGGTTACTGGGAGAATAATGACCCAGAAAGGCCACTGAGCATACTGGGGAAAACAGAGCACAGTGTGTATGCCCAGGATGGAATGCATACTCAGAAAAGACCTGGGCTGTCCCTAGGCTTCACCTCTGTGGTGACTCTGTGGGATCCCCACACAAGGAAAAATTGAAAGCTAAGGCAGGGTTGTGGCTTGGCACTGAAAGAATGTCCCCGCTCACAGCCATGCTACAAAGACTGAGGGAATACTACTTTTTTTTTTCTTTTTGGCTCCAGGCATAAAGAAAATCTCTGTGTGGTCACTGGCTGACCACTGAGATAACAAAACAGACTTTGGAGACTGCACACAATAAAGAATACGATGTTTGCAAAAACAATTTGGAAAAGCCTAAACTAAACAAATGGACAATGGAAGCCAGCAAAAGCCAGCAAAAGCAAACCATGGGGGAGAAAGAGTATCTGATTTCTAAAGGTACTACATTATAACATCAAAATGCCTAGTTTTCAACAAAAATTATAAGACATGCAAAGAATCAGGAAAGTATAGCCCATTCACAGGAAAAGAAAAATCAAAACCACCCCTGTGGAAGTTCAGACATTATACTTACTAGATAAAGACTTTAAATCTATTGTTTTATATATGCTCAAAAAGCTAAGAAAAAGTATGAACAAAGATTCAAGGAAATCAAGAAAGCAATAGATTAACAAGATAAGAGCATCAAAAAAGATACAGAAATTATTTTTTAAAAGAAGCAGAAAGAAATTCTGGAACTGAAAAGCAGAACTAAAGTGAAAAATCCACTAGAGGGATTCAACAGCAGATTTGAACAGGCAGAAGAAAACAAATGATAAATTTGAAGGTAGGGCAATTGAAATGATCTAGTCTGAGGAACAGAGAAAAAAGAGAATGAAGAAAAGTGAACAGGGCCTAAGAAACCTGTGGGACACCATCAAACAGAGCAACATATGCATTATGGGAATTCCAGAAGAGAAGAGAGAGAAAAGGGGGCAGAAAGAAATGTTTGGGAAATAATAGTCAAAAACTTCCCAAATTTGATGAAATACATGAATCTATAAATCCAAGAAGTTCAAAAAACATATAGTAAGATAAACTAAAAGAAATCCATACTGAGACAAATCATAATTGTCAAAAGACAAAGACTTTTGAAAGAATCTTGAAAGTGGCAAGAGAGAAAAGGAATCCACAACAAGATTAAAAGTTGATTTCTCATCACAAACCATGGAGACCAGAAAGGAGAGGGATGATTATATTTAAAGTGCTGAAAGAAAAACTGTCAACCAAGAACTTTATATCCAGCAAAACTATCCTCAAAAAAAAGTTAAGGTAAAATTAAGACATTTTCAGATAAACAAAACCTGAAGAAGTTCATTGTTAGTAAATCTGCCCTATGAGACGTGTTAAAGGGAGTCCTTCAGGTTGAAATGACATTAGATAGTAATTTGAAGTCATATGAAGAAATAAAAACTCTAGTAGAGATAAATACATAGGTAAATAGTAGTATCAGTAGTATTATGGGGTGCCTGGGTGGCTCAATCAGTTAAGCATCCGACTTCAGCCCAGGTCATGATTTCACAATTCATGAGTTTGAGCCCCACATAGGGTTCTGTGCTGACAGCTCAGAGCCTGGAGCCTGCTTCAGATTCTGTGTCTCCCTCTCTCTACGCCTCCCCTGCTCATGCTGTGTCTCTTTCTGAATCTCTCTGTCCCTCTCTCTTAAAAAAAAAAAAACATTAAAAAAAGATTCAATCACTCCTTCTCCTTCTGCTCCTCCCCCACTTCTCTCTTTCTTGCTCTCAAAAAAGCCAGTAGTATTACAATTTTGGGTTATAACTCCTCTTTTTATTTCCCATAAGATTTGAAAGGCAAAAGCATTTTAAAAGTTATAAATCTATGTTAATGGGTACAGGATGCATAGAGATGTAATTGACAATGATATAAAGGTGGAGGGACAGGACTGTATAAAAGAGTTTTTGTGTGTTATTGAAGCTAAATTGATTTCAACTCAAGTGAAATTGTAAATTCAGGATATTAATTGTAACCTCCATGGTAATCACTAGGAAAATATATAAAAGATACAATGGGGCACCTGTGTGGCTCAGTTGGTTAAGCATATAACTTCAGCTCATGTCATGATCTAGCGGTTCGTGGGTTTGAGTCCTGCATTGGGTTCTGTGCTGACAGTGTGGAGCCGGCTTGGGATTCTCTCTCTCTCCCTCACTGCTCCTCCCCAACTCCCACTTCCTCTCTCTCTCTGTCAAAATAAATGAATAAACTTTACAAAAAAGATATACGCAAAAGGAAATAAGAAGGGAGTAAAAATAGTTCAGTACAAAAAAAAAAAATCAAACACAAAAGAAACCAATAAGGAGGAAATGAGGACCCAAAGAAGACATGCAGCAAACAAACAGTAAAATGGCGGAAGTCATAATAAGGATGATAAGTCATCCTTATCAGTAATTACTTTAACTATAAGTGGATTAAATTCCCCAATCAAAAGGTAGAGATTGGCAAAATATAATTTTTAAATAATAATAATTCAACTACATACTACGTGCAAAGGATTCACTTAGAGATAAGGACACAAATAGGTTGAAAGTAAAAGGATGGAAAAGATTTTCCATGCAAACTCTAACCAAGAGAGCTGAGATAGTTATACTGATATGAAACAAAACAAACTTGAAGTCAAAACTATCATAAGAGACAAATAAAGAATAAAAGAATTAATTCATCAAGAAGATATAACAATTATTAACATTTATTCAGAAAAGAGTCCCAAAGTATATGAATCAAATATTGACAGAATTGACAATGACATGGATGGAGCTAGAGAGTGTGCTAAGTGAAATAAGTAAGTCTGAGAAAGACAAATATATGATTTCACTCATATGTGGAATTTAAGAAACAAAGCAAATGAGGAAAGGGGGAGAAAGAGAGACAAACCAAGAAACAGACTCTTAACTATAGAGAGCAAACTGATGGTTATCAGAGGGGAGGTGGATGGCGGCTGAGAGAAATAGGTGATGGGGACTAAGGAGGGCACTTGTCGTGTTGAGCACCAGGTGATGTATGGAAGTGTTGAGTCACTATATTATACACCTGAAACTAATATTACACTGTGTAGTAACTAACTGGAATTAAAATAAAAACTTTTTTAAAAGGAGAAAAAAGGGGAAAAAAGACAAATATTGACAAAATTGAAGGGAGATATTGACAGTTTTACAATAAAGTTTGAGACTTTAATACCCCACTTTCAATAATGGACAGAATGTTTAGACAGAAGGTCAACAAGGAAAAAGAGAACACGAACAACATTATAAAACAATTAGACCTAACAGACCTACATAGAGCACACCAGTAAACAATACCAGAACACTCATGCTTCTCTAGGGCACATGGAACATTCTCCAAGATAAACCATATATTGGGCCACAAGACAAATTTCAATAATCTTAAAAGACTGAAATCATATCTTCTTTGACCACAATGGAATGAAGCTGGAAATCAGTAACAGACGGAAAACTGGGAAATCCGCAAATATATGGAAATGGAGCAACACAATCTTAAATGGTTCAAAGAAGAAATCAAGGCAAATTAGAAAATACCTAGAGACAAATGAAATGAAAACACAGCATACCAAAACATAGGGAATGCAGCAAAAGCAGTGCTCAGCAGGAAATTTATAGCAGTAAATGCCTACATTAAAAGAAAGAAAGAAAGATCTCAAATCAGTCATTTAACTCTATGCCTTAAGGAAAAAGACAAGGAAGAGCTAACCAAACGCAAAGTTAGTAGAAGGAATGATATAATAGGGATTAAAGTGGAGATGGATGAAAAAGAGAATAAAAAAATAATAAAATCAACAAAACCAAAATTTGGTTCTTTGAAAAGGCAACAGAGGTGCCTGGGTGGCTCTGTTGGGTAAGCATCCAACTCTTGGTTTCGGCTCAGGTCATAATCTTGCGGTTCATGGGTTCAAGTCCCACATTGGGTTCTTCGCTGACCGTACAGAGCCTGTTTGGGATTCTCTTTTTCCCTCTCTCTCTGTCCCAATCCCGCTCAGGCGCCCGCTCTCTTTCTCGTCTCAAAATAAATAGATAAACTTAAAAAAAAAAAAAGAAGAGAAAGGAAAAAGACAACAAAATTGACAAATATTTCAGTAGGTTGACAAAGCAAAAGAGTAGGGAAGAGTCAAGTTACTAAAATAAGAAATGAAAGAGGGGACATTACTACTGACTTCAGGGAAATAAAAAGGATTTTAGGAAAATACTATAAAGACCTGTGTGTCACAAGTTAGATAGCCTAGCTGAAATGGATGAATTCTTAGAAACACGTGAAGTAATAACTGACCCAAAAAGAAATAGAAAACCTGGATAGACCTATAATAAGTAAGGAGACTGAGTCAGTCATCAAGAACCTCCCAACAAAGAGCCCGGGACCAGATGGCTTCACTGGTGAATTCTACCAAACATTTAAGGGAGAATTAACATCAATCCTTCTCAAACTCCTCTGAAACATTGAAAAGGAGGGAACACTTGCTAAGGCCACCATTACCCTGATACCAAAGCCAGAGAAACACACTACGAGAAAACTAGAGACTAACATCCCTTATGGATATAGATGCAAAACCCCTCAATTAGTTACGAGCAAAGTGAATTTGACAGCATGTTAAGAGAATTATACACTATGACCAAATGTCGTTTCTCCCCAGAATGCAACCCGTGAAAAGCAAGCCATGCAAAATACCACAGCAATAGAACGAAGAAAAAGATGTGATTAGTTCAACTGATGCAGAAAGCGCATTTGACAAAGTTCAATACTCTTTCATGATTAAAACAAAAAAAATTCCATAAAGTAGAAATGGAAGAGAGCATCCTCAACAAGATAAAGGACATATATGTAAACCCCACAGCTAACATCGTACTCAGTGGTGAGAGGCTGAAAGCTTTTCCCTTAAGGTCAAGAACAAGGCAAGGATTCCCACTTTTGCCACTTCTATTCCACATAGTACTAGACATTCAGGCCACAACGATTAGGCAGGAAAATGAAATCGAAGGCATCCATATTGGAAAGGAAGGAATAAAACAATCTCTAGTCACATACTACATGATCCTATGTGTAAAAAATTCTAAAGAATCTACACTCACGCACACGCACCTGTAAAAAAACAATAAATAAATCCCACAAAGTTATGGGATACAAAATCGACCCACAAAAATCAGTTGTCTTTCTATATACTAGCTACGAACAGTGAGAAAAGGACATTTAAAGAACAATTTCATTTACAATAACATCCAAAAGAAAAACCCTTAGGAACAAATTTAACCAAGGAGGTACCATACTTGTATACTAAAAACTACAAAATATTCTTGAAAGAAATGTGAAGGGACCTAAATATAGAGGCACACACTCTATAGTTAATTGATTTTCAACAAAGGTGCCAATGCAATTCAATGAGGTAAGACTTTTCAATCGATGCTAAAATAACCAGGTATCTATATAGAAAAAAAAAAAACAACCTTGATTCCTTCTACATAATACACAAAAATTAATTTGAGAAAGATCCTCAACCTGGGAGTAAAGGGTGAAATTACTAAGTTTCTAAAAGGAAACAGGAGCCTATCTTTCCAACACGGTCATAGGTAAATATTTCTTTAAAAAAAAAAAAAAGAAAGAGAAAGAAATTTAAAATAATTTTTATTTTCTTACTGTTTATTTTATATTTAAGAGACAGAAAGAGAGACAAAGTGTGAGCAGAGGAGGGGCAGGAAGAAACAGAGACAGAATCGGAAACAGGGACCAGGCTCTGAGCTGCCAGCACAGAGCCTTACCCGGTGCTCTGAACTGAGAGATCATGACCTTGAGCCCAAGTCGGACACTTAACCGACTGAGCCACCCAGGCGCCCCAAAATAATTTTTAAAAAGAAAGTAATTTAGGGGTGCCTGGGTGGCTCAGTCAGTTAAGGGTCAAATTCTTAATTTCGCTCAGGTCATGATCTCATGGTCTGTGAGATCTCGCCCTGTGTTGGGCTCTGCGTTGACAGTGTGGAGCCTACTTGGGATTCTCTCTCCCTCTCTCTCTGCCTCGCATGCATGCACACTTTCTCTCTCACTCTCTCACACACACACACACACTCTCTCTCTCTCTCTCTCTCTTAAAATAAATAAATAAAGATTTAAAAAATAGGGTTGGCCAACTGGCTGGGGTACAGATTGGAGTTCAGGACACATGGGAAGACTTGCCTGAGCTTACCAGGACGCCGACCTCCTCAGAGCCTCCCCTAAGCCTCCCACAGGTGCCTGGGATCTTGGACCCGATCCCCCACCCGCAGCCACCCACCAGATGTGAGGGCCTTGAGTGTAAGGATTGGCATTTCCCATACATTCATTCATCCGTTCATTCAACAAACATCTGTTGTCTACTCTGTGCTGAGCCCTTCCTGGCACTTAGGTTCTATTAAGTAAACAGAAAACAGACCCTTCCTCACCCCCCAAAAAAGGATATGAATAAAATAATTTAAAATATTATTTGCATCTCCAATTATAGTCAATTATTCCCCATGTTGTACAACAGGTCCCTTCTATTTTACTTGCTAATAAAGGGCTACGCAGTTCCAAAAACAATTGTGCTCTGGTAGTGCTGAAACAGAGAATAATAATAGGGTGGGGCACCTGGTTTTAGGAAAGGATCCACAGGGCTCCTCTGAAGAGGTGCCATTTATACCAAGGACAAAGAGGAGAAGCACCTTGCCTCCCTGCTGCTTCTTCAGAGCCCACCACCGGTTCCAAGTACTTGATGAATGTTTAGAATGTTTAGAAATGCAAACATACAAAAATTTAGAAATACAAAAATACAAAAATTCCTTAAAGTAATTAACAAATTAGCCTTTGTGCAGTGTATCTGTCCGAGTTCACCAGAGAAACAAAACCAATGGAGAGAGACAGAGACAGGGACACAGAGAGAGTGACTTACAGGTCCTGACACATGGGCCATCTGCGGGGGAGAAAAGGGCCATGGTGGGAACTGAAAGCTGTGTCCTGGTCTTGGCCCCAGCTTGGGGCCCTGGGAGCCTTAACATGAAGCAGATCCCAGAGGAAAATGAGCTGTCATCCTACGCTGCCCTGCAGACCACCCTTCCGTCCCAGCCTGCGAGAAAGGCGGCAGATCACAGGCTGCGACAATCACCCTCACATTCTGGACTTTCAACCCAAGGATGGCCCGGAGCAGAGGCAGGCATGGCAAACGTGGCCTTGAGTGGCAGGTGGGCCCTCCGGGCGAGAGCGAGGGTGGCATGGAGATGTGTCAATGCTGTGGAGAGGAAGAGACAAACGGAGCATGGAGGCAGGTGACTCGTCGGGGGTGGGGGTGGGGTCCTGGAGATCCTTCCAGGGGAGGCGATATTGCAGAGCGTGAGAACTGAGAACACAGGTGTGCAATCAGCCAATGAGATGCATCCGTGGGCGCCCCGCCCACCTGAATTTGCCTGGCTATTGGCGGGTTCCTGCAGGTGGTGGCTTCCACCTCCTGCTCTTGCCTCTGGCGTTCTTTGCCTTGGGACGCTCTGACCCCGAGAGAACTTGCTAGGTGCCACCCAGCAATGTGGGGGACTTCATTCCCCCAGGCACAGCCCCCAATCCGTGGATAAGTGCCCAGGCCCCTGAAGGATGCCCTACAGTTAAATAAAGGCAAATAAAAGTAGAAATTCATTTCTTCAGTCGCACCAGCCATATTTCTGGTACTCGGGAGCCCACAAGCCACCAGTGGCTAGCATACTGTACAATGTACATTTAGAAATTCCCATCATCATAGAAGATTCTATCAGGCAGCGCTGTCAGAGGGTGCCCAGGGGGAGTGAGCCCCAGTGTCTGCTCATTAGCACACCTTTTGTTGGCTTTTCTCCCTTCCCCGTTTCCCTCTCCCCACAGCCCTACCTGTGTTTCCTGGGTTCTCCTCCTACATAAAAAGATCTGCACCCAAGTCATTGTCTCAAAGTCTGCTTTCAGAACCTAAATCAATGACAGGGGAGGGGATATTGCGGGGCGTGAGAACTGACATCAGTATGAGGGCAGCTAGGGTGACAGTCGCCACCACCACCTGGGAGCCCCTGAAGGAGCCGAGGGCTGTGTTCCTGAGCCCTGTGCCTCCCCTGCTTCTCCATAGGTGACAGTTGGAGGGACGTGAAGAGGCCACCAGGCAGGGAAGTCAACAGTTCTACAGTTAGGCAATGAGGCCGACACGGGGATCATGGACGTTTGGGGAAATGATGGATCGAGGCCAAAGGGGCTCCCAGCCTGGGGTCTTTTTCAGAGCCCCAGGCTCTCCTCTGGGAGGCAAATCCGGTGAGCAGCTGGTTTCCCTTACCCTGGGGAGCAGCTGTCATTTGGCTAAAAGGCACACGGCTCTGGAAACCCTGAGCAGGCTGCTTCGTGGAGGGAGGAGCCGGCACAGTGACAGGGAGTAGGACATTCTGGGACAAGGGGTTCAGACCATCTCACCCTTCGACCCCACATTCCCTCACTCCCTGGAGTCTTCTTCTTGAGCGGGGCTGGACAGGGTGGCAGCTGGAGAGCTCGGAGCCATGAGCATTGTCCCCAGGGCACGGACAAAATTAAATTCACATTTTTTCCATTTCCCCTTTATTGCAAACATATTGAATGCTGTTGTATAAACTCCATTTCTCCACTGGCTTCTCCACCCCTGGTTTCTCGGCCTGGGCTTCCAAGGCAGGGCTGAAGAAGGGTGGGGAGACAGGTCTCACGCCCCCTCCCCAGCTGAACCCTCAAAGGCCCTGGTGCCCCAGAGGTGGAGCCAAGTGCCAACCCAGGTAAGGTCTGTGATCCCCTAACACCCGCCCCTCTGCTCCACTGGCTGCCAGCGCTCCTAGCGCCCAGACACACACCCCTCTCTGCCCCTCTCCCATGGGGCCAGAAGTCCCAGAGGAGAATAAGTTCCCCCACCCACCAGCCATTAGCCCGTGGCAAAGGTACGCAGAACTCAGATGCTGGACACAGCCCCCGGGCCAGGAGCAGAGCAGAGGGCTCAGGTCACATCATCTCAGCAGGGTCCCCAAAGGGAGGACTAAAGCCTTTCTGGGACCACAAATTCATCGGTTCATTCAGTAAGTGCGTGTTGAGCACTCTCTGCACCCCAGGCCCTTGGAGAGGCCCAGAAGGATCGAGCACAGCCCTGCTCTCAGAGTTAGCACTCCAGTAGGGGACACAACAAGGCAGTGTGAGCACAGAGTGCGCTAAGTGTGGTGTGCCGCCAGAGCACAGAGATGACCTGGAGGGGACTTCTGGCTTGGGCTTTTTGTCGAGACAAAAAAGGGGAATGTGCATTAGAGGCAGGAGAAATGGCCTGTAAAAGATGAGAAGGAAGAAGCAGAACAATGTGGTTGGGACTGATGAGCATTCGGGTGCTGGGCTGGGGTCAGGCTGGAGGGACACTCAAGGACCTGGCCACAGAGGGCCCTGAGGGGTCCGTGGGCAGCGGGAAGCCACGAAGGGTATTGAGCTGGGGAATAGCGACATCAGGTTTGTATTTGAAGAGGTCCCCCCGGCTCCCCATGGAGGGCCAGTGATGGGGCAGAGACCAGTGGCATGGACTTTGTAATAGTCTAGGCCAGAGAGGATAAGTCAGGAGGACGGCAGTGGCAGTGGGGAGAGAATAAAGTCATGGGATCACATGGCTTGGCCTTGGTCAACCAACGGGACCAAGGGTAGGGGTGAGGGAAACAAGTCTCTGCCCAGGAATCAGGTAGGTAGCAGGGCCCTTCGCTGAAAAGGGGGAGCCTTGGGGAGGAGCAAGGCTGCTGGAGGCTGGGCAGCTGAGCAGATGGACCAGTGGGTCACCCCAGTGGGCACATCAACCTGGTTCTGGACCTGCTCATCTGGAGCCCCCGGGAGGGCCAGGCTGGGAATCCAATGGGGAGAGCCGGGGCCGACATCCACCCAGGAATAGGACACCGAGAGAAGGGGGGCCTGGGTGGAGTACCAGCATGAGGATGAGCTAAGAGGCAGGCTCTGGGGGAGGCAGGAAGAGGCCAGGCTGGGCGCGGGCTTTGTGGCAGGTGGAGCTGGCCAGGCAGGGGGGTGGGGCGGGCACGGGGAGGAAGAGTGATGCTTAACCACAAACACTCCAGCATCCATCCCTCCATCCGTGGAGCACTGGGGATGGAAGCCAAACCAGAGAGGGTTCCGGAGGGAGTGGGCAGTGAGGAAGTGGGGGATGGGAAGCGTGGACAACTCTTTGAAGAAACTTGGCTATGGACAGATGGAGAACGCTGCGGGGAGCAGGGAGGGCGGGTAGATGGAGCACTTAGAGGGACTTTTCTTATTTCAGGATGAGGGTGGTGTCACGCTAAGGCCAGGAAGCGTTTGCAGAGCCGGGAGAGCAGGGAGATGGCTGGGATGAGGTCTCTGTGTCCAGAAGACATCCATCCCTTGGCAGACAGTGTTTGGATAAGGTAGAGATGGCAGAAGCGGGCATCCTGCAGGCCACCTTGGTGCTGGGGACCAAGGGGAGGGGCAGGCCGGCTAGGCAGCAGGATTTTGCAGAGAGGGACGCAAGAGTCTCCATGGGGTGGCACAGGCGCTTGGCATCAGTGGGAGGAGCAAGAGGGGTTCCTCCACCATCGACGCCCCCAATGCTCCCACCCTCTCCATCATCCAAGGGCACGTGGACATGCTGGGCGGCACCGGCACGAGCACCACTGGCCGTGTGGCACCCCTGCTCACCCTGACTCCACGCATGACCTCTCTGCCCTCGCAGAGCCTCCCCATCCCCACCTGCAGAATGGGGTCTTGGCCTCCGTGTGCCGCCCGAGGGGTGCCATGCGACATTCCACGATCCTTGCATTTCAGACTGTGGAATTCCGAGAAGTCAGTGCTCTGATTCCAGGCTCCTAAAATTCTATAACATAATTTCCGTGTGGCCACCCGGGAGGAGTCCAGCAGACATCTCTCCCCTCAAAATCGCTCCGTCTGCCCATCCCAGCTGCCAGCTCTCCGTCCCTCCCTTCTCCCCATCAACTCTGGGCACAGCCAGCCTCGAACACGTCCCAAGCGAGCACTTGGCAGGCGGGGGCCGTGATTCATGCCCCTCCAGGAGGCTTCGTGGCTAGCTCGCCCGCCAGAATATGCGAGACATTCTTGGCCTTGCCGTTCGCTCGGGATTAGCAGGGCGGGGGCGGCTGGGGCTGGGGGAGGCAGACTGTGTTCTCCGTCCTCGGCGAGGCGGGGGGCATCCAGGCACGAGCATGTCTGAAGTGGCCGCCAAGCTGGCCAGGGAGGGAACGTCGTCCCATAAACCGAGGCCACGTCTGGGACCCAGACAGCAGGGCTGGGGCGGGACGTTCAAGGAAGTTTGCCACCTGTTTCGTGTCCAGGGAATGAAGAAGGGGCCAGGAGTCTGGGGCAAGTGAGGCTGCTCATCGCAACGCCTGGCCCCTATCTCCCTCCATGAGCCCCTTCCTAGCCCTGTGCCCCCTGCCACCCAGATCCCAGACCCGACCGAGAGTGGGAAGCCCGTCCCTATACAGTCAAGGAGCAGACAACCTCCGCTGCTTCCTTTCTCTCCGCACCCACGCCTCCCTGCAGGGCTGTGCCTCTACCCTCAGACCATCATTTCAGAGCAAGATTATGTCTCCCTGAAAGCAAGCCTCCCAAGTTAGGGGCATGCACGCACACACACACACACACACACACAGATGTATGCACATGCCAGTGCACATGCACTTTGAGACCAGCGTCCTAGCACAGGGCCCTGCCCCCACTCAGACCATGGTCTCAGACGAGGACTGTGATCCGGGACCGTTCGCAGCCCTGGGGGAGAGAGACAAAGAAGGCTGCCAGATGGCCCCCGACCCATGGGTTCACCTGGTCCGCAGAAGGACCTCTGTGCCGAGATAGGTGTAAATAGTCCCCAGGGCTTCCTCGCGAGTATGTCCTCTCCCCAGACTCTGGCCGAGCTCCCGGCCAAGGCTTCCCTGTAAAGGGCGACGCCAGGAACCCAGGATGACCTAGACATGGCCATGCCCTCCTGGAGCCCTGGGACCAGTGGGGAAGCCAGACCCCGCAGTACAGAGGGGCAGAACTGGGCAGTGGAGAGTCTGGTCTGAAAGCCACACCCAGGAGCCGGGGACCCATTACCAGCCCGGGAGGGGTGGGGGCCGGGGAGTCCGTCTCCAGCCTCTGGGGAAAGACTAGGCAAGTCTGGGAAGCCCAGGGGTTGGACACAAGCCCCCAGGTGTCATAGTCACATTGGCCGAAGCCTCTGGATCTAGATGACACAGCATGAAGGCTCAGGGGTCACGTGCACAGACAGGCAAAGAGTCACCTGACAGCCCAAGGGTGGATAGAATCATCCAAAACTGCAGTGAAAATGGAGAGATCGGGAGACACAGAAGAGGGGGGGGTGTTACTCTACCTCCGCTCCATCTTCTGTCCCCCAAGACTGAGAGCCAAAGGACTGGGTCTAAATCCTGGCTGTGCGGTCTATCAGCGAGAAAGCATTGGACGAGATACTTAATCTCTCTGAGCCTCACTTTTCTCATCTATAAAATGGGAGTGGTAAGAAAACACAGGGCCATTGGAGGATGACACAGGCCAAGGCAGGAAAGGGCCTGGCACTGCAAAAGATGGCTATGGTCATGGGGACCATTACATTCATCATCTCCAGGCCCCTCTGAGAAGCACCTGGGGGCCTCAGGTCAGGGTGAGCCGTAGGAACCAGAGGCCCCGAGTGCTAGAGACGGGCAGGGGACCTCAGCCCTCAGCACCACCCGAGTGGGGACAAAGAAAGGGACAGGAGCCCAGCTCGACCTAGCATGCTTCCAGCTCCGGTTCCTGCCTGATGTCAGCACGGAGACCTCTCCCCATCGGGGCACCCGGCCAAGCCCCTCGGAGACTGGGCCAGATCCAGAGGACAGCTTGGCCCGACCAGGGACGGAGCTTTACTCCCTGTTCAGTCCTTAAAAGTCCATCGGACTGAGCTCCTCTCCCACGGCAGAGGGGGCCTGCGTGTGTCAGGGCCGCATTCCCGGCATGCCGTGGAGGGGGAACCGGCCCGAGGTCTCCCCAGAAAATGCCTGGCTCTAGGCCAGATCCCAGGAGGAGGCCACAGCAGCAGGACCTGGTGCGGCCTGGGGGCTCGGAGCTGTGCTGAGCGTGCCTGGCAGAGGGAGCAAGAGTGGCAGGGGGCCCTTCGCGAGGGGCTTAATGAGAGGGAAGGGGACAGTGCGGGGTGGGGGGGGCTCACCGGAGCGGTTCAGGGCGATGCATCAGCCAGGACCCCAGGCCCACCCACCCTCCTTCCCCATCACACTTCCCCGGGTCCAGCTCTGTCACACAGCTCCCACTGGGTCACCCACCCTCTGGCCCCCTGCCGGCCTGGCCTGATCATCCCGCCATGTTCCTCTCCAGCCAGGGTCTTAGTGAAGTCCGGGCCCTCCCTGAGGACGTCTCCACAAAAGCCTGGCCAATCCAGGCTGTCTGGGATTTGGACTCTGGTGTCACTGCTCAGTTACTCCCTGGAGTACTGAGTTAGCACTTCCTAGAGTTACTCTGGGAGAGGGGGGTGCAGGCTGAGAGCCAGGGACGCTGCACACGTGGAGGCCCAAGCTACAGTGCATTAGCTCCCGAGGGGCAGTGGTCAACCCCCTCTGGCAGCCCAAGGAAATCTGCCTGGTGGAGGAGGCATGACCCTCAAGCTGGGTTTGAAGGAGAAGCAGGCCAGATACAGAGGCCTGGCGGTGGGGAGTGGAGGGGCTGTCCAGGGGCAGCTGTGTGGCAGGAGTGGGGGGGAGAAGGGCAAGGTGGGGCTGCAGAGATGGACAGGCACTGCCCCCCCTTGGCCTGGAGAGTGATGCCAAGGGGGGTAGGGCTTCATCTTAGACGTCACGAGGAATAGACAGAGGTATATAGGCAGGAGAGGGACAGCCTGGGAGAGGATCCTCAGCTTTGACATTGTCCCTGAGAGGCAAGAGGAGGAAGAGGGGGCTCTTCACCCCCATGATAGCCCCTCTGCCTCCGAAGGCTGAGGCCACTTCTGGTCTCTGCCCACCCCCGCCCCCCCAAACACACACAGTCCCTCCGTGGAAGATGCACTGTTAAAGGGACTGGGGGACAGGGTGGCTCATACAATCCTCCTCAGGCTCTGTCCAAGATCAAGGGTGAGACAGGCTCCCAGGCCCCAAGTCCCATAAACCCAGAGGGGCTGTGGGTCACGGGGCGTCTCATAGCCAGACCCGTTCCCCCTGCACCCTGCTGACCACCCACCCCCCAGGAATGCACGTTGCCCTGGAAATACTGTTTAGGTACAAACACTCCTTCAGGAGCTATCCTGAGGGACAGGGGAGAAGCAGGCCAGCTGGGGAGAGGCCAGGGGGTGGGGGACATGGGGAGACCCCTCCTGATCACCAAGTGGCCCTGGTCCCTGGGGAAGGGCGGGCCAGGCTGAAGCTGTCTTTCCCATGGCCCAAGGGGAGAGTAACAAATGGGAGGAGCAGAGAGAGCAGAGGAAGGAAGGGGAAGAGGAGAACTCTAGACCAGGGTTCCAAGGCCTGCGTTCTACACGCTGCTCTGCTACTGGCTCTGGGCCTCAGTTTCTCCATCTATAAAAATGGACAGGTCGTCCCGATGGCTCCTTGAACCCTGATGTTCCAGTCCTCCTGTTCTCTGCTGCTGGCAGGGCCTCCCCTGGGGAGAGATAGACCTTGCCCCCCACAGAAGCCCCTCCCCTACTCTTAGTGTGAGAAGGAGCAGTTGGTTGGATATATGGGGGTGCCCCCAGGGGGCCAGAGCCGGGGAAATAGCCTGGAAAGGCAGGGTGGGGAGGAATTTGGAAATTTTTTAAACCTTGACAGCTGGAGCCCCATGAGTCAGTGGGGCAGATGGAAGCCATTAGGCACTGGCGGGAGGTACTGTGGGGCAGAGACGGGAACCCATGTGGGGACCATAGACCTGAGCGGTGGCTTCCTCCCAGCCGCACGGCTGCCGGGGACCCAGGGTTGCTCTGCGTGTTTGGAGGCACTGAGCCAGGCTGTGCACCAGACTCATGTTCTGGGGTCTGAGAGGCTAGAGGAGAGGACCCCAGGGAAGAGAAGGGACCCCCGAGCAGGACGGAGGCATGGGACACCAGGTGGGGAACCCCTGCTATCCATAATGCTGTCCCAACAAGGAAAGGTTCTCAGGGCATGCCCCCTCATATCCATTCCCCCTCCCAGAAGGTCCTAGGACCTTCCCTAGTGATAATGCAAGCACCCCAAAAGTCCAGTCACGGACTCCCTCCTGGGGAGCCTATTCTCGTGCCCCTCAAATGCTATTTTATCTCTGGGTGGGAGGAGAGTAGGGAGTAGTAAGCCATTTTGATATAACTGCATTTTAAACCACTTATGGAGCTCTTTCTGGGCCAGCCCAGGCTAGGTTCTAAGGATTCTGGGAAAAGCCCTCTGCATCCTTGCCCTTGAAAAGTGTCAAGCAGTGGAGACTGATTGTTGCACGTGGCCATGGAGAATCAGAGTGAGAACAAGCCAGTACAGCCGTGAGGCAGGACACAGGACCAGGAGACGGTGAGCTGGGGGCTGTGGGGAGCAGCGTATGGTCCTAGGGAGATTCCAGGGAGGAGGGCCGGAGGGGTGGGAGGGTGGCCAGGAGGAGCGGGAGGGGCGCTGCACCTTGCTGCTCAGCCACTCAGACTGAGGGACAGGGACGCCGCTGGTCTTACCAGAACAGTGGGCAGGGTCAAGCCAGAGAAGACAGAGGGGTGAGGACAAGCAGAGGGAGTAAAGGTGAGCAGAACCCAGCTGTGGTGGGGGAGGGGTGACTGACAGAGGTGACCCCTAAGGGGAGGGGTTGGGAGGGTTGGGGACACACATGCAAAGCCTCTCTCAGGGCCCAGGCCTGGCTAGAGCCACATCAGCCAGCCAGCCAGCCATAGGCCCTCCCCACAGACCCGCCAGTGACTCCCCAGATCACCACAGCGCTCCTACATGACGTGACTGTGGGGCACCAAACCCAGCTCGTCCCAAAGCATCTTGGGGCTCCCGTCCTCCCTGACTCTCCCAACTACCCTCTCAGTGTTGAGCAAACGTTCGCCAGTGGCCACTATATCCCAGGCCCATTGGCCGCTTTGTGGCACGGAGAAAAACCAAGCGTGGTCCTGGCCAAGGAAGGGAAACATGGAGTGTCCTGGGTGCCGTGGTTGGGTGGGGATGGCGTGGGAAAGATTAGCTCTGGAGGCAAATCTGGTAGAAGAAGCAGGAGTTTGCCAGGTAGGCCCAAATGAGGAGCCATCATGGGCACAGAGATGGAGGGGGGCGGAAAGTGCAGGGGGACTCCTAGAGGGTGCAAGGCAGGCACCCAGGATCTGTCCCTGGAGGCCAAGGGAGGTCATTAAAAATTTTAAGCAGAGTGCATCTATGTGGTAGGAAATTGCTCTGGTGACCTGTGAGCAGGTCAAGATAACGCCTGTTTAGAATAAGGGACAGACACAAGAAGGGCTTAGGAGGTAAAATCTATAGGATTTGGTAACAGGATGTAGGGGTTGAGGGAGGGAGAAGGAGGCATCTGGAAAGCAGGGAGGAAGGAGGTGCTGCAGGTGGAGATGAGACAGTGGAGGAAGAGCTGATCTGGGGCCATCACTGAGCTTCCCTAGGATCTGATGGCTTTGCAGCATCTGGGACATCTCAGCAATGATGTCCACAAGGGCTGTTAGCACAGAACTGGCAATGGAAGTCTTTAGTGAGGATGAAGAGTCTTAAACAGAAGGCCAAAGAGCTTACAATGTTCTCATGGATAAGATGGGGAGCCACAGGAGGCTGTAAGCAGGGAAATGACACAATCAGATTTAAAAATATCACTTAAGCAGAAGGGAGGAGGCTGGGGCAGAGAGAGACTGGAGGCAGGGAGAGTCGTAGGATGAGGATGAAATGTCCCCCTAGAGGCCATGCCTCCAGCAGCGGCCAGAGCAGAAGAAAGGGTCATAGTTCAGACCCTGGAAAGCAACTAACCTAGGCTTGGGAGTCACAGTGGATCTCACTTTTTACATAAGTAGGGTCTTGACAAGTTGGGTCATAAATGATGCTTATGCTGATGCTTTATGTCAAACCCTATTTTAAATGACTCAACCCAAAAACAAAATTAAGAAAACAATTCCATTTCTAATAGCATCAAGAAAAGAACAAAATACCTAGCAATAAATTTAACAAAAGAAACACAGGCTTTGCACACCAAAAACTATACAATGTGATGGAAAAAAATTAAAGACCTAAATAAATGGAAAGGCAACCCATGTTCATGGATTGGATAATCCATGAATACAGTTTAATATCGTTCAGATGACGATACTACCAGAAACAGATTCAGTACAATGTCTATCAAAATCCCAATGGTGTTGGGTTTTTTGTTTGTTTTGTTTTTTGAGTTTATTTTTGCAAAATGGAAAAGCTCATCCTAAATTCATATGAAATCACAAGGGGCCCCAAATAGCCAAAACAATCTTGAAAAGGAAGAACCAAATTAAAGGATTCACACTTTCTGATATTAAAACTTACTACAAGGCTGTAGCAATCAAGGCAGTATGAAACTGGCCTAGGGTTAGATATAAACTCAAAGGAATAAAATTGAGCAATAAACCATCATGTTTATGGTCCATTGATTTTGGACAAGGGTGCCAAGAACATTCAATAGGGAAACATTAATCTTTTCAACAAATGCTGCTTTGAAAAGCACGGATATCCACATGCCATAGAATGGAGTGGGACTCCCTACCTCACACCACATACAAAAATTAACTCAAAATAGATCAAAGACCTAAATCTAAGAGCCACAACCATAAAACTCTTAGAAGAAACCATAAGGGTAAATCTTCATGACCTTGATTTTGGCAGCGATTTCTTAGATGTGACACCAAAACCACAAGGGACAAAAGAAAAAATAGATACATTGGATATCATCAAAATGAAAAGCTTCTGTGCATCAAGAAAGTGAAAACACAACCCACAAAATACTCGCAAATGTATTTCAAATGACTTCAGAGAGTATGTTGTATACAAGTCTCCTCCTGGAAACTTCTCCACGGTGGGGGTAGAAGACTCTTCCCCAACATACAGAGTGCCGGATCCTGTCCTGCCCTTCACAGGTGAGTTTGCCCACAGGGGATCTGCCCGTATAGGAAGTTAGGGAAATAAAAATCGGAGGAGGGTGGGAAGAAGCAGGGACGCTTGCCCCCAGGGCAGCCACAGTTCTCTGGGAACTGGCTCACAAATTCCCCGAATTCCCCCATATTAATTTTAGAACGAGTCCTCGAAACCCGAGGAGGCCGGGGACGTCCCGGCGCCAGCTCGGGCAGCTCTCGGAAAGGGGACAGCGTGAGGGAGAGGCTGTCTGGCCTGGCCTCCTCTCCCAGCCAGACCTCGTCCATGGGAAGGTCACGAGAGGCACGAGCCGGGGCCAAGCCCCGTGCAGGGCGCGGGCTCAGGCGACGAGCCAGAAGGTCCCGGGGCCTAAGGCCTCAGTTCCCACTGACATCAGTGCAAGGTGTCAGGGGGGCTGAATCATCGGGGCTGGGGCCAGCCCCCTCCCGGGGGGAGAGCATAGCAGAGGTATGAGGCAACCCCAGGCAGGCAGGCAGCCCCGGCTTGGGCTGGACACCGGGACTGTTTTCTAGAATTAGCGAGTGGGACCCACCGCAGGGGGGCGGTGGGGATGTCATTGTCCTGGATTCCAACAGGCTGCTCCCCCCCCCACCCCTTTCTGATTCACAAAATTAATTCCAATGGCTAGGGAGAAGAGCCTGTCAGCAGGGCCAAAGGGTCATAAACACGGGGAATATTAACAGCTCCAGCCAGGCTGCCTGGGGGGCTGGGGGGCCGGCCAGAGGGACTGACTTATTTAGTCTCCTCATTAATGATGTGGAAAGAGGGGAGTTTACCCAAGCCTGGGGCAGGTGCTGACCCACATCGGGGCAGGGATTACCCAAGCTAAGGACAGACCACAGGGGTCTGTTCAGGACTCCGTTTCCCCCAGAGAGGATTCCTCTTTGTGCGCCCCCACCCCCCAACCTGGCCAGGTGTGAGCTAGATACACCAGGAGTGTACCCTGGCTAGGTAAGGATGAATCTCCTTCCTCAGGCTCAGGAGTGACTCACTGGTGCATGTGAACACACACACACACACACACGCACACGCATGTGCACATGCACACGTACACCTTTACGCATTTCTGAGAACAGGTCTAGTCCGACCTCCCTGCTCTCCAGCCAAGAGGGCCTCACGTGGGCATATGGGACCAAGTCAGGGTACCGCAGTCAGCTGCTGACCAGGGGAGAATGGGCTCCTTCTTTAACCAGACCCCAACCTCCCAAGCCCTTCCCCCCAAATTCTCCCTGCAACGAATCAAGTTTAGGGGTACTTACAACCGGGAGCCAAAGCAAACCCCATGCACATACCCCCCCCACATCTTTCTACGTCTCTGACACCCGCTCCCCTACACTTAGCAGGGCCTACACTGTCCCACTAAGGGGAACGGATATCAGGGCAGTTGGCACGTTCTGCCCCCTCCCCAGTCCCTTAGGTCCTGAGAACATCATCCCAAACAGACTTCAGGACCTCAGTATCGGGGGGTCACCGGCAAAGAAAGGAGTCTGTGAAGAGAAGCAGCTGGAAAAGCGCTTGCAAAGAACGGGTTCGGAGGCATGCTCGGGGGCCCGCCGCCGATGGGCTGGGAGAAGCCCGCCCCCCGGGAAGCCCCCCGGCTCCCAGCTGCACGGCTCCTGGCTGCCCAGCGCCGGGACAGACACAGACAGACCGGGACTGGCAGCAGCTGGGGCTGGGAGCCTGCCGAGTCCCAGGCTGGAATGAACAAGAAACCTGTCCAGCGATGAGATCAAGGGGGTGGCACCACTGTCTCCCCAGGGAGCCGAGCTCCGCGTCCCAGGACATTCCAAACTGCGAACAAAACATGGGTGGGAGACTGGCCAGGCTGGGCCAGTGCCAAGTGCCCCCCCTCCCCCCGCCGCCCTCAGCCCCTCCATCAGCAGGGAGGCTGGCCCGGCAGTGGGACCGGCTGGGAACGTAGCATGAGCTGCCGGGAACGCTGCCCGTACAAGTCGCCTGGGGACGCAGCGTCCAGACACCTGCCACGTTCCCTCGGCAGGGAGCCGTTTGCAGGCATCCAGCCGGTCTCCCCTGAGCCGGGCCCTGTGCGGGGCGCTGTGGGCCGCCGAGCCCCCACATCCACCTGCACCGTGCTGTTCAACTTAGCAAACACCTCCAAAGCCACGATCGCATTTAATCACCCCCGGAGGAAGCCAGGCCTGGCAGGTTTCCCCGTTTTGTAGGAAACTGGGGCCCAGAGTGGGATGTGCTTGAGGCCACACAGTCACAGAGAGGCCGATGTAGATTCTCACCCAGGACCTGCCACCTCCTCCTCGTGATCCTTCAACTTACACTCGGTGCCCGCAGCAAGAGGCCCCAAAACCCTGGCCTCGGCCTCCCGGAGCAAACCCCAATCCACCGCAGAGCCTCCGAATTCAAGCGCAACACATTCGTTCTATAAATAGGTCAAGTGGAGCTTAACAACGACAACAAAAAAGACAAGGGCGTGCCCAAGGTCAGAGAGCACCCGTGGTGAAGGTGAGATTCTGTTGATGGTGTTCACAGGTACCGTGCCAGGCAGCTGATGTTAAGACAGCTGGACAGCACCCAACATCCATGGCTCAGAAGGCTGGCGGGGTAGCGGGGAAATCACGATGGCTTCCTGGAGGAGGTGTTCTCCCCGACGGTCCAGTCCTCTGTGAAGCCCACTCAGGTGACCCTAGGTAGAGACAGCAATCGGTCAACAAAAGGAAAATGGCAAAGAAGAATCAGAGGCCATTGGGATGAGCTGTGTCCTCCCCTCTGCAGGCCTCGATGTTCTCATCAGTACAATGGGGCCAAAGGATGCAGGCTCCTGCTATATCACACAGTGACTCTCCGGGTACAGGTCTCAGGGCTGGCCCAGGGCTGCCCAGATGCCAACCATCACTTAGGAGACAGGTTCCAGCAGGGTGCCTGGAGGGGGGCGGGGAGGCAGTTTGCTTAGTCAGCTCAGGCCCCGGGGAGGGGCCGGATAAAGCCTCAGAGAGACAGCCAGTTGCTGGCAGGAGCTGACGGACAGGAGAGAGGAAGCATGAGCGTGGGCAGCCAGTGTCAGCAGTGTGGACCATATTCCATAGATGACAGGAAACTGAGGGCATTAAGTGAGGCAGGGTCGTGGTCACATTCTCCATGGCGCGGGGGACACTTGCCCAGGGAAGGAGTCATCTGTACAGCCTGGCAGGGGCCGTGAGGCTGCAGCAGATGGAGGGGGCTCAGGGCAAGAATCAGAGATGGAGTCTTTCTCTCCCCGTTCCTGGACTGTGAGAACAAGGGACTCTGGTCCCCAGGACAGACATCGAAAAGCAGGACAGGCCTGATGACCATATGCTGTCCCTCAGGGAGCCTGGCCATCACGGTCCTTGCACGGAGGGCCACCCCTGGGCTGCGCTGGGTCAGGCTGACCGAAGGCACGACCGACATCTGGCTCCCCCGCTCCTCCCAGTGGCCACTGCTTGCGATGCAGAGTGGTTCCCAGAAGCCGGTGGTCCCAGCGTCCACACCCAAGCCGGGCAGCGCGTGAGCGGAGATGGAGAATCAAGGAGGAATTCACCCTTCCCCATCCAGCAAAGACTCACGGAGCACCTACTGCGGTGCCCGGCTTGGGGCTAGTGTTAGGGGCACAGAGACTAGGAAGATAGGGCCTAATTGGGAAGGGGTGCCCATGAAGCCCCACGGGGACTGGGCAGTGGGCACTGGCGTGGAGAAGGACCTGGAAGATGAGGACAGAGATGGGAAGAAGGAGAAAGGCCAGGAGAGACGGTGGGGGGCGGGGGGAGGGGGCGCTGCTAGGGGCAGCCCAAAAGCACAGGATTCTAGGGTCTCCACGTGAGTGGGAGGGAGGGGAAAAGGGAGGGGGCTCAGTGGGGGGACCTCCATTGAGGGGAGGGGGCTCCGCAGTCCAGTCCAGCTCCGGACTAGGACCAGGACACTAGAGCCCACCCTCCCCCAAACCAACCATCTTGCCAGGTTTTGGTGGAGACACAGAAGCAGGGCTATGGGCCATTTTCACCTTTTAAAAACCACAGATATCCTACTCTGGGCACCAGAGCCAGATTTCTGGGAGAGACAGAGGCCCTGTGGGCGCCCCGCCTGACGTCAATCGGGGCTTCTCTTTTGTGTCTGCGGCTTTGACAGGAGGAGGCCAGATTAGGGGGCTAAGCTGAGAGAGGGAGAGAAGAAACAGAAGCCGAGCACGGCCTCTGGTTCTGACCTGCCCTTCTGAGGGCAAAGCCCGTGTGGTGGCTGTTTGGGGACACTTGCTGATGAGCAGGGCAGGCGTCAGTTGCCGGACAGGGGTTGGGGACATCTGGAGTTTGGTGCCGGAATCTGAACCCTTGCCCAGCTCCTTGCCTGAGCCCTAACATGAAAGCCACACTTGTGGTCTGGAAGGTTCTGTGCCAGGGAAGGGGGCCCTTGGACCACGGAGGTGGCATCATCGGCCACTAAGATGCCTCCTTGGCTATGGACCCTCAGCCAGTGGGTTCCCAGGAAGGTCTGTCCCGCCTGCCCTTCCTCCTCGCCCTGCCCAGGCCACCGCTCCTGCAGCAGCCTGGGACTGCCCTGCCCACGCCCAGCTCTTGATACAGCTGCCCAAGCTGCCAGGTCCAGGCAGCACAGCCCAACTCCCCAACCATGCAGCTTCTCAGACAGGGAAACTGAGGCCCGGAGAGAGCCAAGGGGCTAGCTGGTCCAGTCTGTGCCCCCAGTTCCAGCACTGGCGTCAGGACACATTTATTGAAGTCCCCTCCCCACCCCCACAGCCCAGCCCCCATTCTGCCTCTGGTCCCCTTTAGAGGCTCCAGGGGTCAGGAACCAGCTGGTTGTGAGGACAAGGGTTGGGGGCAGGGATCACCTTTAACATATACCCACCTTGGGCACCTGGGTGGCTCAGTCGGTTAAGTGTCTGACTCTTGCTGTTGGCTTAAGTCGCGATCTCCCCGTTCATGAGTTGGAGCCAGACACTGGGCTCTGTGCTGACAGGGTGGAGCCTGCTTGGGATTCTCTCTCTCTCTCTCTCTCTCTCTCTCTCTCTCTGCCCCTCCCCTGCTCTCTAAATAAATAAATAAATAAATAAACTTCGAAAATTTTTTTTCTGGGGCGCCTGTGTGGCTCAGTCGGTTGAGTGTCCGACTTCAGCTCAGGTCATGATCTCACGGCTTGTGAGTTCAAGCCCCGCGTCGGGGGGGCTGTCTGTGCTGACAGCTCAGAGCCTGGAGTCTGCTTCGGATTCTGAGTCTCTTTCTCTCTGCCCCTCCCCTGTTCACGCTCTGTCTCTCTCTGTCTCTCAAAAATAAATAAAATGTAAAAAAATTTTTTTTTAATTTTTTCTAATTTAACATATACCCGCCTTAACCAGCTGCACACAAGGGTCTTGTCCTAATACAGAATACCTAGTCTGAGACTTGACCCCCAAACCCAGAACGACCCCAACACCCACCCTAGGCTAAGCCCAACTGTAACCCCAGAACAAGCCTGAATCTAAACTGAACCCTAACTCCACCCCTAGACTGAACTCCACCCTGAAGTACAGGCTGACCCCAGAGCCCTCTCTGACCCGAATCCCAATCCCGGATTAAACCCTGATTCTGACCCCAACCCCAGGTTGAACCTTGAACCTGACCCCAAGGCAAGAGCCCTGTCCCAGCATAAACGGACTGGGAAAGACTCCAGGGACACCAGGGCATAAGCCCGAGCCCCCTGCTGCCAGACAGAGCAGTAGACCCCCCTGAATGTTGGGGCCACCCAGGCATGAGGGAAAGAGAGACAGTACGGGTCATTGCAATATTGTGCCACTCTGGCTGGCACCATACTCCTTGGCCTCAGGCTTATCAATTGGGGGGAAGGGGACTGTCACAGACCGCCTGCCTCTGTGCAAGGTGACCTTGGTGGGATAACAGAAGGGTTGGGCAGGGCCATCCTGGATGGAACCCTGAACCCACACGTCCCCTGCACACAGGTCTTTCAGGAACGGTGGCCTGAGCCAGGGGAAGGTCCCGTTCCAGAAGGGACCATTCCACTATGGCATCGAGCCCTCCTCCACGAGGAGCACAGCATGCACAGGGCCATGCTTTGCAGAGGGTGCAGCTGATATGACCGTGCATGAGGCCAGGGCCCAGGGCCCCAGGGACCCCCAATCTCTGCGCCCTGCCTAACAGCAGGAAACACAGAGTCTGGGGAGAAAGCAGTCTAAGTCCTCAGGGATGGCTGGATACTGGGGAACCCCCAGCCTGAGGGGGTGCCCCTTCCTCCCTCCAGTTGCCTGCTGGTCTCAATGCAGAACCAGGGCCCCAGGGAGGCCTGCCTGAGTCCCCCTTCTGCATCACCCTAGTCCCTGGCCTCACTTCCCTCCTCACTGTGAGAACGTGCGCTTGTAGCCGCAAAGAAGAAATCAGCACGAAGGAATGTGCTGTCGAGGGGCCAGCGGACAGGATGGGCTTGGCGGAGAGGGAGCGAGCAAAGAGAGCTCCGGGAGATCGGAGCCGGGAAGGAAAACAGAGATGTGCCGGGGCAGCTGGCCAGGCTGCACCGGCCCAGCCATTGTTCCCAGCCCCACGGGTCAGGTGCACTGGGCCCACGGCCGAATCCCAGCCTCTGCTCAGTGTGGCCGCAGCCTTCCCTAGGCCTGCCTGCCTTCCTCCGGTCCCAGGCCCTGACCTCTGGGGCCTGGCCCAGCCTGGGAAGAAGACAAACTTGTCCTCGGTGCTCCCGACCAGCTCTCCGGGCCACCGTCTGTCTCTTGGCACATCTCACCTCCCACCCTGGGGTCCACGTCTTTCCATAAGCCTTCCTCTGTCCGGACCCCCCTGTGGGAGGATGCTTCTGGTTTCAATGGCCTGATAAGCTCGTCCATGTGTGGACGTTAATAGCTGATAACAGCTTAGACCTGTCCCGTCAAAGTGTGTCCCTTGCCCTGACTAGTAGCATCGACATCACCTGGAAACTTGGTAGAAATGCAAATTATCAGGCCTTATCCCAGACCTACTAAATCAGCCCCTGCAGGGGCTAACGATGCACGCCCAAGTTTGAGAACCACTGACATCGAGTGGGACCAAGGTCAACTCCACAGATGTTGATAGAATAGGTAATCGAATGAGTAAATGAGTGAATGACTTTCAAGAGGCTTGAAGTAGAATGGTTCCTACTTGCCTGTCTGGCGTCCAAGCCCCAGACACAGCTGGGAGCTGCAGACTGAGACAGGGAGGGACTGACCATCTGGACTCCCTCTGAGATGGAACAGGCTCTCAGACAATGTCACCTACAGGGAGCCCGGCCAGCAGGTCAAAGGGAGGTAGCGACAGGAATCTGGGACTTGGGACCCCAGGCAGAGATGGGGACGTCCGGCAGCAGACAGACAAGAGGGAACCTAGGAGCAAAGCGGAGCCTCCATGATCGGAACTGGGACACAAGAACAACTGCCGATCACCTGAACATTGAACGTGGCTCCTTCAAAAAGCCCCTAATGGAAATCAGGCTGGGCGCTGGAATCTGGGGCAGAGCTGAGCCTGCTAGGGGGCCCCAGGGACTCCAGCTGTGAGGAGGGGACAGGGATCTGCAGGAGGAGACCCGAACAGAGGTACCGGTCATAGAAACTCATCCCCAAATCTGGTCTTGGAGGGGCGCCTGGGTGGCTTGGTCAGTTGAGCGTCCGACTTCAGCTCAGGTCATGATCTCTCAGTCCATGGGTTCGAGCCCCACGTCGGGCTCTGTGCTGACAGGTCGGGGCCTGGAGCCTGCTTCCGATTCTGTGTCTCCCTCTCTCTCTGCCCCTCCCCCACCCGCTCTCTCTCTCTCTCTCTCTCTCTCTCTCTCTCTCTCAAAAATAAATAAACATTTTTAAAAAAATGAAGATCTGGTCTTGGAGTCAGATCTCTCCTGAAACTGGGATGGCTCGTTCCAGAACTTCACACCAGCTTGATGAGTGAAATCCTCCCAGCTCTCCCTGCGGCCTGGGTCTTGCCCAACCTCAACCACAACTGACCTAATTGTGGCTCGTATTTTCAGAATAAGTTAGAGAGATGGATGGGTCTGTCCTGAGCCCCTTCGTTCTGTCCACCTGTCAGCTCATCTCCCTTCAGTGCCAAGGAAGAGAGGACAAGTCATGGGGCCAGCTCTCCACACTAGCTTGGCCAACCTCCCGCGGCCAACTCCACCCAGTGCTCTCAGGGTGATTTTAAGTTTGACATAAAAAGAAAAGCACTTTCACCCACAGCCACTATCCCTGCGGGGTGACTTGCGTTTCCAGCCCATCACATGCCCTCCAAACACGCATGGCCCAGAGGATGTCCCCTGGTTCTGGAAAAGATTCCACGAGGAAAAATGTCACCAGTATCAAATAAGGCTGGGAAACGCTGTGTGCCAGGGCCCCTTCTTAGGAGATCAAAGTCCCTGTTCATAATCAAAGGCTCTGAGAAGTCCTGCCTGACCTTGTCAAATCCCGCGTTTCCCCAGTTTATTGGAGCCAGAACCTTTTTGTCTCCCCCGCCAAACAACGTTCCATGGAACATCACTTGCGATACACATCCTTGCCCACCGCCACCTAGACGAGCTTCCTTCCGGAGCCCCAGGGAGGAAAAGCAGAAGTCGGGGGCAGGGGGAGTGTCTTGTTCAGAGGCACTGTGGCAGAGAGAGCAGACTCTGGAGACCCACAGGGATCAGCATGGATGTCCTTCCCTCAACTTCCAGGAGACCCCGTCTCCAGAGTCACTGTCCCCGGAGCAGGTGTCATTGGGCAGAAGCCTCAAAGGCAGGGCAAGCTTAGCTGAAAGGGGAGGTCGGCGGGCTGCTGCTCATGGAAGAGAGACGCGTGGGTAGGCTGTATCGCCCAGCATGAGAATGACAGGCGTCTCCCAGCAGCCCCCGGGGCAGGTACAATCTCGTCCTTCGGCTGGACTTGGCCCAAAGGCCAGTTCGTGTCTCCACCTAAATCCGATAGATCTCCGTTCTATCCCCTGCTAGTTCCTCTGCATCCCCCAAGGCCTGGGATAACCTCCCAGCCCCCACCTGTGTCCTCTTTGGGGTGGAAGGGAGAACAGCCCCCCGCCTCCTGCCCAGACTCTTGGCTCCCTCCCGAAGCCGGACAATGCAGGGAAATGTTTGCACCCAAACAACTCTGCTGCTTCAGGAACTGCCCTTCCCTGCCCAGGAAAGCACATTCCTGCAGCTCCACCCGGCTGCCCCCTCAGTCTGGGGACCCAAGCTGGCGGGGCCGGTCCAGCAGAGGGGTCGGCAGAGCAGAGGGGCTGCTAGGCGCCCCCGATGTGTGCGGGAGGGGCGCTCCGGGTCACCTCTCTCTAAGGACTGGAGCTTTCCTTCTTGCTGAAAGCAGAACGAGGGCTCTGTCCCTGCCTGCCGAATATGCGAGAGCCAGATTGTCAATATTTATCTGGAGAGCTGCGGCCCTGGGTTCATCTGGCCTGGAGATAATGAAAATAGCACTTTGATGTGATTTGAGAAATGCATTAATTCATTCGACAAGCACGCGTAGCGCTCGGGTCATGGGCCAAGCCCCGTGCCGGGCACGCGGGACCCAGGAGCGGATTAGCCCCACCGTGCCCTGGAGCCGACTGGGTGCTTTAGGCACCCAGAATAGAATAGGGGCAGGTGGGCCCACCATCAAATGCACCCGCAGCCGTGGCCACCCAGCTTGGGAAGCCACAGGTCAGTGCTGTTTATAAAAGCAGAGGTCACTGTCCCCCTGTTTGATAAAGACTAAAATGCCCTCTGGTGGCTCCCCTCCCGGCAGCCCTTCCCATCCGCTCGGATTCGGGTCTCGCCTAGCCCAGCAAGCCCTGAGGTGAAGAACACCAGGTGCCAGCCAACAAATGTTGCAAAAAGCCCCAAGAAGAAAAGGCAGATTGGCCTCTCCTTGCTCGTTGGCACAGGCATGTGCCCACATGACACGGCCACGGGGTGACCTCCGGGCACTCCCGCGCACAGCACTTCGGGGCACATCAGTTTTCTGCTTCCAGCAGTGGTGAAGGGGGGGTGTGGAGGGGTGAGAGTCGGCGACCCCAAGTCCCCGTGGGGCTTGCATAGCGGCCTGCCTCTTCTTCCTACCTCGGAGGAGACCGAGGCCCCGATGGAAGGAGCCAGGGGCAGCTAAGGTCAAGGCAGGCAGCCGGCTTGTCACAACCCCTCACGCCCACCTCGCCCACGTGCCAGAAACTGTGTTTTTGTCTTTCTTGGGGGGGGGGGTGCGGCTCTGAGCCTTGAGTGATGAGTTAAGTGACAATGAATTTGAACCACATGGAGCTCAGGCTTGAGGGGAAAGTGTTTTGGTGAAATGCAGCTGGGATTTCATCAGCCCCCACCCCCCAGACAGTACAAAAATAGTCCGGGCCAGGCAGGCTCTGACCCACAGGCCTGGCCCAATTTCGCCGCCCCTGTCCCGGAGAGAGGCTTGGAGTGGCCTCTTTCCCTGAATCTGCGTTTCGTAATCTTTCCTTGTTGTCTTGGTCGCCTGTTCGTTGACTGGCCTGGTTTGTCTGGGAGGATTTGCTCCCTGACGGGCTCCCTGCTGCTTGGCTTTGAAGAGAAAGCGAGGCAGGAAGCCCCTCTCTCGAGGTTGGTACCAGAAGACTGGAAAGACTGGCACAGCCTGGGGACGAATCGGGGAGCCCTGTGACCTTGGGAATGTGAGTGGGTGGTGGGCTCTGCGCACTCGGGCCAGGAGTGGGCTTCACCTCAGCAAGAGCCAGAAGGTTCTGTCAAACATCTCAAATCCAGCCCTGTTCCTCAGAAAGGGAAACTGAGGCCAGAGGCAGGAGGTAGGGGATCCGAGGCACCAGCACCTCTTAACAGCACGACTGGGACTCACCCCAGGCAAGGACTTCTGCCTCCTTGTCACCAAGGAGGCAGCCAGAGTGCTTGTGGACCAAGAGAATGGTCAGAGCCCTTTGCCCAAATCCTTCGTTGAGAGGAAGGAAACGGAGGGGGAGCTGGGCACCCTGGGCAAATCCAGAAGGTGGACAGGCCTCTACCACTCTGAGCACCTGCTACTAACCATCCCCTCCCCCCGGCTGTGAATGGTGGGAGGCGGCTCCTGAGGGCCCCTTCCCAGGTGGAGAAGGGGAGGGTCTGCTAACGACGCCCTTGCAGACCCAGCACCAGGGCCCACGGGTCAGCAGCCCCATGGAGGGGCTCAGAAGCACCCGCGGTGAGGCCAAGGGGCAGTGTCTCCTGGGCCAGCCGACAGAGCTGCTGACCTGACAGTCCAGAGTCACGTGTAGAAACCTCGCCCCAGCCTAGGGGCCCAGACCAGGGCCGGACCCCCCATCCTGGGGGACGGGGCGATGAACGGTGGTCCCAAGTGAGCCACAGGCCTTCACAGGTCACCGTGGGAACCAGCCTCCCATCCTAGGCACCCAAGTTCCCATCCAGAGCCCAGGGAGACTTGGTCCTGGGGACCAGGATGGACGCCAAATCAGTGGTCCAGGCATTGGGACCTTGGCAGGTGGCAGCAGAGGGCTCTGGGCTCTTCCCCAAGCTACCAGCTTCCCCATCTGACTCAGGCATTCCGTGAGGCTTGGGTGACACGATGGAAGTTGGAGGACAGCACCCCCAGGAGGGGAGGGGGGGCCACAGGAAGTCCACCTGGTGAGCCTGTCGGAAAGGCTAGGCCCACTGGAGGTCCGCAGCCCGAGGCCGGGGCCCTGAGTCCACTGCCCTTTCCGGCACCCGCAGCCTGCCCAGGGCGGAGGAGGGAGGTGCTGTCTGGGCGGAACCAGCGGCTCCCTCCTCTTGCCAAGTTCAACCATGTAGAGTCCAGTTAATCTAGGTCTTAGCAGGAACCTCCTCCACTTCCTTTCTTCTCAGGCCGGAGCCCCCCCTCTTCCCTGCCACCCCACCTCCCCGGAGAGAGCCAAGTCCCCTAGGACCACAGGACAAGACCAGCATCCGTCCTTCCTGCCTCGGTCTCCCCACACAGGCCTGGGCCACAGAACCTCAAATGCATGCAGAAAGCATGACGTGGGCGACATCTCCCCCCCACCGCTGCCCCCTGCCCCGTGAAGCCTGGGACCCTGCCCGTCTAGAAAGCCCTGCCGGCCTGGCCTGGGCTGCTCCCAACCCCCACTTCCGAGAGGGGTTCTGCTCCTCTTACTCCTATTGTCCTCCCCCTTGGCCCTCGGCCAGCCCCCAAGTCCCAGCTGGGCCCACTTGAAGCCAGCCAGCTAGGGAAGGGGCGTCAGGCAGGGAATCTGGGAAGCTTGGGTTGGCCCCTGGAGTCTGGGAAATGGAGGTTTCTCCCCAGCCCTCTGGGCAGGGATGGGAATCAGGGGCTCAGTGAGAAGGGTCAGACAGGCCTGGATTTGAACTTCTTGTCAGCTGTGTGGACAAGTGATTTACCAGCTCCGAGCCTCAGTTTCTTCATCTGTAAAATGGGGATACGCACGATCCCTTCCTGCCACGGTTGTGGGGACTGAGATATTACATCATGACAAAGTCCTCCCCACGGTGCTTAGCCCAAACCTCACCCAGTGAGGTTGTTAGAAGGTCGCTGTGGGTCAAGGAAGTTTCCCCAGGCAGGTCAGATGGTGGCAGAAGCAGAGAGAGGGAACCCCCACCCCTGCCCCAGACACATGCACATCCGTAAAGATCCCCAGCCACAGCCCCAGAGCTCTAAGTGACCCTGCAGACAGTGCCCCCACCTCAGGACCAGCTGTCCCCTGAGAAGACCTAGCACCGCAGATGGGCCCAAGGCTGACCATCACAACCCCAGACACCTGCCTTCTAGAACAGCCAGGGGTAGCAGCTCCCTCCCTGGTCAGCAGGGCTCAGATTAAAATACAAAACCTCTCTCTCCGTTCGACTGTTTTTCATGCCTGGACACCTCATGCAAGGGTCTGGGGAGACAGGACAAGATGGTCCCTGTGGATGAGCTAGTTGTGCCTCTCCTCCTGGGCTGAGGACAGCAGCATCACTTGCCAGGGCCTAAAAGCCGCCCCTGTCTCTGCCTCACTCTGTCCCTTCTCCGTCTCTGTCTCCATATGTCCCCACCCCTGCCTGCCCACATGCAGAGTGGTCAAGGACCCGGCTTTGGAGCCGGACTGCCTGGTTTGAACCCAGCTCTGCCACCCAAGGGCTGAGTGGACCTGCAGTCTCAGGCTCCCCCGTCTGGAAAATGGGTCGGTGATAACAATGGCACCTCCCTCACGAGGGAGGCTGGAATGAGTTAATACGAGCAGAGCCCTCAGAACGGTATCTGGCCCGTAACAGACTCAAGAAAGGCTACCCCTTGTGATTTTTTTATTTGTGTCTCCGTCTTGCACGCTTGTTGAGTCAGATTTTCCGTGGGTGAGGAGGTAGAGAAGGAGGCATGAAGCTCTGTGGTTTCAGTGCTCGACGCTCCAGGTCCTCCGGGCTGGAGGCTACGGCATTAAAGGATTCCTTTCAATCGGGGCCAGTGATGCTCTGATAAAGCTTGACCACAGGATACAGAATCGCCGGACTCTGTGCTCACACCCCCGGGCCTGGGAGGTCGGGCCAGCAGCGGAGCGGAGACCATTCCGGGCAGGCAGACAGCAAGGCCTTTGGCCCAGGCCACAGGCTAGAGACACTCGTCTGCATTCTCGGGGCGCTTTGCCCCCCTCTATCCACCCCCCCACACACACACCGTCCTATGTGCCTGGTGGCTGTTTGTACCCCCGGTCACAGGAAGCTCAGAGTCTGAGAAGGCAGCGTTTCAGAAGCCTAGAATCTTGGAATGATAGGGCTTGGGCCCAGCGCTAGGAGTTCAGTACCACCATGACAGTGACAAGACTCCTAGGTGACAAGACTTCTATGCCACAAGACTCCTATGCCTTACTCATTAGGGCCCCATGTCCCCAGTGAGCTCAGAAGGGCAGTCTGAGGAGGAAGCAGTCCAGGCCACCACTGGGCAGTTCCCATGGCCCAGAAGTTTCCTCTAACCCAGGCCCGCGTCCCTCCCCACTGGCTGCCCCGTGGTGTGTCGATGCCTCGCGAAGTCTTTCCTGCTGGCAGCCTGCTTCGCTCGGGCAACCTCCTTTCCTAGGCTCTCCTCTCTGAGTCTGGGGCCTCAAGGGAGACATCTGCCCCATCCTGCTATGCACCCCCGTTGGGGAAGAGAAGGGAAGTGACAGCCTGACACATCGTGTGAGGTGCGCTTTGTGACAGGGACCCAGGACGGTCCCCCCCCCCTCAGAGCTAGCGACACACCCCGCGGCGTCCTAGGCACCTGGGGGAGGCGCAGGCAGGCAGACGACAGCTGGGGGCCCCAGAGGCTCTTTCAAGCAATGCCAAGGGCTGCCGGATGAGTCGGTGCAGAGTGGCAGCTGTCACCACTTCTGGCACGGGACATGTGTCCACGGTATGTCAAAACAGTGCTATTCCTGAGGCGGCCCCCAGGAGAAGCCCCAGGAGCCGTGTCCTCCAGAAAGGAAGAGCGAGCCCTCTGTGCAGAGGACGCTGGCCTCGGGGAGGGAGCCCCAGGCTGCAGGGGAAGGCAGGGCGGCCACAGGGCGCCAGCCCTCCAGATGTGCGCCAGCATTCCGCCGTGGAGACAGGGCGGAGCGGCAGCCAGGGGCCCAGATGGGCCACATTAACCTGAGAGCAGGCTCTTTGGGGCCCAGATGCTCTGTGTTTAGCCGGCTCGCCGGCTTTGGGCTCCAGATGTGGGTCCGGTGGGGGGAGTGGGGGCGGACACAGCTCCACATGGCTGCCATCTATTCCCAAGGTCTATTACTGCAGCACTCAGGCGTGGGAGCCGGAACAGGGGGCCTCCACACTCGCCCTCTCCAGCACCCCAAACCCCAGGGCCAAGTGGGGTTCTGACTCTGGCTCAGGAGCCACAGAGCCCAAAGGCTTATGCGTCATTGCATGAGCAGGGACAGAGCGCAATGACCTGGCCAGGGTCACACAAGCCGGGGACAGGCAGGACCTCAACCTGAAGCAGAGGGTCTGCGAGAGACGGATGCCTGCCCCTCCCCCCCCCCACAGTTAGGTGACCTGGACATCCTTGCCCAAATATTGAGAGGAGACGCTGCCCTGACCTTTGAGGTCCCTAGTCCAGCCCCGGGAGAATCTCCTAGGACGCGGCAGCCTTGCCCAGGAACTGGCCGCCCCTCAGCCTCCCACTAGTCCACTTGGGATGTGGAGGGACAGGAGCACGGCCAGGCAGAGGACCTGAGCTGACCGCTGACCCCCAGCACCCAGGCATTCAGCCGCCACGCAGAGGTGGCACAAAAGATATTCCTGTTTGCCGAGCACCCACTAGGTGCCAGACCCTGTGCGAGCACCTCCCCGGCCTCATCGGGTCCTCACAATTCCCGTGCAGGGTGTAGGGTCCTCGTCTTGCAGACGGGCAGCTCTCAGAGGAGCCAGCCCGTCTGAGACCGCCTGGCCAGGGTGGCCGGAGGAACACCAGGCACCTGCTGCTGGCCAGGGCTTGGACATGGACTTGGGGCTGTGCAGGCTGGTGGCTCAACGTGGCTTCCGGGGAAAGGAAGCCCAGGCGAGGCACTCTACCTGGGGCCTGGCCCTCCTGTCCCCATCGGCCCTGGATGGTGGGACAGCCATAAACCCAGAGACCCCTGCCTGAGCCCCAGGCATGCAGCAGCCCCTCCCACCACCCAGGGGGGCTTCGGCCTAGAGAGCAGGAGGGTCTCAGTGTCCCTTTCTCAATGTCAGGAGCCGCCCCCCTCCCATCCACTTGTCCCAGACCCTAGAAGTACTGCTGAGAGAGCAGGGGTGAGGGCAAAGGGCAGGCCCTCAGGAAAGCCCCTCACCTCCAAGCTTCAGTCACCGTATCTGCACACTGGCTCCACTCTGGCCTCTGAGGTGGGAGGGCATCAAGGCCACAGAGGGCAGAGTCAGAGGCTGGGCCCACCTGACCACAGGAGAGCTGCTGGGAGACCCAGCCTAGGAGAAGATGCCGAGTGGACCCCAGCCCATGGGCCCTGGCTGGGGGAGGGAAAGCAGACACAGCTACCCCGGGGTCCGTGGGCATCCCCCAAGAGGGCTCCTTCTAACCCTATCCCAGCAAAGCCACCCAGAGGAGGGACAGCAGGACAGCACAGCCAGTCTGGGATGGGACACCGGCCGGGGGAGCAGGCTGAGGCAGAAGCACTGCTAGGTTATGTCAGGCGAGTACTCGGGGGGGCGGGGGGTGCCCCTCAGCTCTGGCAGCCCCACCAGGGGCCCAGGCCCAAGAGCTCGGGCCTGGACAGACTCTGGCTTGCTTCTGAGTGCAGCCGTGAGGGCCAGGGAGGGGGCCGCTGGCAGGGAGGCCTCAGTTGGCCACGGTGGCCGGGAGGATGGGGGACGGATGAGCCCCCACCCCCGTCGGGTGCCTGTCGGGTGGCGGGGGTCCGTCCTGATGGACATGTATCCTGGCTTGGGGGGGATCAGAGCCCCGGGGACAGCCCCCGAGCACCTCAGGAGAGCTCTCTCCATCCCCTCACTTCCGCTTCTGCCCACACCCCACGCCAGAGCTCCAGGACCCCATGCCCGAATCAGGGGACCCTGATTTCTCCCTCTGAGGCTCTGCCTGCTGTCTGCCCATTCTGCAAGCGGCACCTGACACTTCTGTCTCTCTGGGCTGGGTGGGGGTCAGGAGCTGGGGGACAGGGAGAAGCCAGAAAATGAATCCCTTTCCCAGGGCCGTATGCTCGGGGTGGGGGGGGGGAGCAGAATAAGAGCTCAAGGAAGAAGAGGGGGGCTCAATGCAAGCGAGGTCAGTGAAAGGCCAGGGACTCAGACCGGGGACCGAGGAAGGGGCCCCTCGCAGCCATGGCTGGGCAGCCAGGGCCCTGTGCGTCTTGGCGGAACGGGACCCCTGGGCGGCCAGGTATGTAACAATTCCAGCCATTTCCTGCCCTATTAATGAGAAAGGGGCTGATATAAATATACGCTCAGCATAAATAAATACAGGCCAGGCCCGGGACTGCATAGCAGACAGATTGCGTGGAGCTGCTGGCCGGCCCTTCAGCCAGTTCCCCCCACCCTGCCCACAGTCCCCCCGCCTCACTGCCCCCCACTTGTTTTCCTCGGGCAGGCCAGGGCCCCTACACACACACACACACACACACACACACACACACACAGAGGCCTGAGGCAGATGGACTGACCGCCCTTGCCCTCAGCCTCAGAGTGGGGATCCCGCAGCCCCTGGGAGGGTGGCAGAGGGAGCTGAGGTACCCAGTCCCTCCTGCCTCCTGCACAGACCCGATGACAGTCCTGTGAGGCCTGACGTGCTGCGATCATGCCTGCTCAGGTGGGGAAACTGAGGCTCACAGGGTTCAGGGACTCGCCTAAGGTCACGCGGCCAGGCGGTTGTGGATACAGGATCCAAACCCCTGAGGCTTTATGACTCCAAGAACTCTGATCTCACTGTGTGCGAGGGACAGCCAGGGGCAGGTTCTTGCGCCCCCACCCCCCGCCTTCCTCTCAAACCCCAGCCCCTGGATGTCAGGGCCTCAGAAGGCCCTGGAGGCCCTCCACGGTCAAGGCCTGAGAGTGGAGCTCCACGGAGCCAGACCCCAGCTCAACTAGGAGGCACACGCAGGCCCAGCTCCCCCCACTCGAGACCACCTCCCAGCTCGGCGCCCAGGTCTGCGAGGCCCCCTCAAGTGCTGGCTATCTCATGGGGGATCCTCTGGTCACAGACATGGAAATTGAGGCCCAGAGGGGGTGGTGCTTCATCTAAGGTCCCAGAGAGAAGCAGGCCAGACCTACAGAACCTTCTCCTCAGGCCCCGGGCTCAGGATGGGGAGGCCGTCCCCTCTCACAAGCCTCCCCCTGCTCAGAGCTGCCCCAGCTCCCCAGCCTGGACGCCCAGCCCGGGGCCCTTCTGCGGGCACAGATCAGCAACAGCAGGTAAGGAAACCCAGGTCCAGACAGGTTAGGAGCCTGACAGCGCTGATCTGGGGCCAGCGCCCAGGGGCTGTGGTGCATTCCTCTCTTGGAAACCCAGTTCAAATGCCCCTTCCTTCAGGAAGCCTTCCCAGTGGCACCAGCCTGAAGGATGGGCTCCCAGTCTGCCTTCAGGCCGCCTCTACCTTCCAGGCCTTGAGGTACTTAGTGGGCACTAAGCCCAGGCAGCCGCCCTGGAGGCCCCCCGGCAGAGCCCCTATGTGGAAAGTAGACTTTGGGCCTTTGCCAGCCTCGGCCTCGCAGCCAAGGATGTGGGGGCCTGCTGTTTGCGGGGGGCAAGTTGAGCAGGTGGGCATGCTCAGGGCAGTAGCATCCCAAGTCCCAGCTGGTCTCTCGGCCCCATGCTGCACCCCAGGCCCAAGGCCAGCAAGGCCCTCTCCCTCTGCCAGCCTTGGCCAGTGGCCTGTATGACAGCAGCCCCTGCCCCGGCCCTGGTCCCTTGTGCCCCAGAGATGTCAGCCTCAAGACGTGGGGGACGTGGCAGGTGGAGAGTCAGAGAGGAGCTCTCCAGAGCAGGGGCCACCTCCCACCCTGCACCCCTCGCTGACCGAGGCCGTTCCTCGGGGGTCTCACCCCTCCAGTGCTTTAGAGCCCCATGGTGGGAAGAGCGGAACTGGAAGCTGACCTGAGAGACCTCAATGCAGCCATTCGAAAGGACAAGACATCCACGCGGACTGACTTGGGGAGGGGTGCGTGGCATGTCATCAAAGGCAAAAAAGTTTGTCACCTACCGACGTGCATAGTACGGTGGGTCCCCGCCAGAGACCCCCTCTACAGATGAATCGCGTGAGCATGCATGTAGGTGCGCCTGGATGGAACGACTCGTGGCTGGAAAGGAGGCCTGTTTCTCTCAAGTTTTGAACCAGAGAGGAAGGAAACATTTTTACCTTAACACGTCTGTATTGTGGGTAATTTTTTAAAAGTTTAGTAGGAGGAGGGGCACCTGGGTGGCTCAGTCGGTTGAGCATCCGACTTTGGCTCAGGTCACGATCTCGCGGTTTGCCGGTTCGAGCCCCACATCGGGCTCTGGGCTGACAGCTCAGAGCTTTGGATCCTGTATCTCCCTCTCTCTCTGCCCCTCTCCCACTCATGCTCTATGTCTCTCTGTCTCAAAAATAAATTAAAACATTAAAAAAAATTTAGTAGAAGGAGGGGTGCCTGAGTGGCTCAGTCAGCTAAGCATCCAATTTCAGCTCAGGTCATGATCTCCGATTTGTAGGTTTGATTCCCACGTCGGGCTCTGTGCTGACAGCTCAGAACCTGGAGCCTGCTTCAGATTCTGTGTCTCCCTCTCTTTCTGACCCCTCTCCCACTTGCACTCTCTCTCTCTCACTCAAAAATAAACATAAAATAATTTTTTAAAAACTTTAGTAAAGGGGAAAATACTAGTATCACATATGCAGTCTGGCCTGTAGCCCCACTGGCCAGGGCTATGCAAGTCTCCCTGCTGGTCCCGGCCTCCAGCCCATCACCCAGCCCCCTCCTGGCTCCTGTCCCTTCCCCCCTCCCTGTCCCATCCATGTGCAGGCCCCCCCCTTTCCTGTCCCCTTTTGGCCCTTGAGACCCCGTTCCGCCAGCCCCCTCCCTTGCTGCCAGCGCCCCAGGTCCCACAGGCCACAGTCCTGTCAAGCACCAACTTGGTCCCTGGTCCTTCCCATTCCCTGAGTCCCCAGCCTCAGCGGTGAGCCAACTTCACACACTTCAGCGCCCAGCTTTCCTTGCAAGTTGTGTGTTCTGGAATCCCAGTCACATTTGCTCCAGCATCAAGGCCTCATGGGTCCTTCTCAGCAGATGTTCTGCCTTGTTGGCCAGATAGGAGCCCTTCAGATGTCTTCCTCCAGGGTCAGGCCAGGCCTGCTCCTCAGACTCAGGGAAAGGGCACAGAAGTTCACTCTGTAGGTCCATATGGGAGACAGGGCAGGAATCTGGCCCTAATTTCCCTGGGAACCAGAGCACAGAAGGCGAACACAGGGCAGAACTCTCTGGAAGGTCTCCCCACCCTCACACTACCCTTAGGCTTGGGAGTGAGTGGAGGGGGATTGCTAGCTCCCACGAAACCATCCTTTCCCCATCTCACAGAATCGCTGGGCTTAAGGACAGGGTGAGGGTCTGACCTTCTGTAGCCTGAGCTTGCCCAGCTCAGATTGGCTGAGATTTTGGATATTTCCATCTCCCTGGAGGAGATGGATAGATGGATGGATCTGTGGATGGATTTGTAGATGAGTGGTGGATGGATGGTAGTTAGGTGGGTGGGTAAACAGGCAAAGGAATGAATGGATGAGGGGGTGGGTGGATGGATGGATGGATGGATGGATGGGTGGGTGGATGCATGGATGGATGCGTGGATGGGCAGATGGACACATGGATAGATGGATGGATGGGTGGATGGATGGATGGGTGGATGGATGGATGGGTGGATGGATGGATGGGTGGATGGATGGATGGGCAGATGGATGGATGCATGGATGCATGGATGGATGCATGGATGGGCAGATGGACGCATGGGTGGATGGATGGATGGATGGGCGGATGGATGGATGCATGGATGGGCAGATGGATGGTGGATGGATGGATAGATGGATGGATGGACTCATGGATGGATGCATGGATGGGCAGATGGACGCATGGATGCATGCATGAATGGATGGGCGGATGGATGGTGGATGGATAGATGAGTGGGAAAGTGAATGGCTAAGAGTGTAAACAAATGGATGGGCTAGTTGCAGACCGGCTCAGGAGGAACTGCATCTCAAATGGAATTTTCTAAATCTCTGAAATATGAGGACTTGGCACCCCCCAGAGGCCAGAGTCTCTAATGACTCATGTCCCTTAAAGCCCTGAGAATCAGGGGCACTAACCTAGAGAAGGTCAGGCAAAAAAATCTAGGGTCCACTGCTGGCTCTTCCCCTGACTTACTCGGGGACCTTGGGAATGTTCAACCTTTCTGAGGCTCAGTTTTCTCATCTGGAAAATTGAGCTAATCAAACCTGATGCCTGTGATGCTATGAGATTTAAACAAAATCATGTACGTAAAGTGTCTGAGAGGGTCATGTGGCACATTATCAGGTGCCCATAGAATGTGATTTCCTTGGGGTGCCTGGATGGCTCAGTTGGTTGAGCGTCCGACTTCGGCTCAGGTCATGATCTCACGGTTGGTGGGTTCGAGCCCGACCTCAGGCTCTGGGCTGACAGCTCAGAGCCTGGAGCCTGTCTTCGGATTCTGTGTCTCCCTCTCTCTCTGACCCTCCCCTGCTCACGCTGTCTCTGTCTCTCAAAAATAAATAAAAAAAACATTAAAAAAAAAAAAAAGAATGTGATTTCCTTCCGAGGGCCAGCCCTAGGGCACACATGCACACACACGCACACACCCCAGTAAGGAAGAAGGACACAGAGCGAGATCCCAGGCCAGGCCAGATCCAGAAAGGCAGAGGGGGACACACTTATTCTCCAGGGGTTCCGTGCTCTGACAGGGCTGACCCAGCCTCGGGGCCTGGGCGCTCAGGGAGTGGGGACTTGGACACGGCGCCCGAGCCCTCCTGGGGCTCAGTTTCCTGGGCCTGGGCCAGCTGGGCCGTGTGCTCAAAGGCAGCCTGCAGCAGGTGGGAGGCAAGGCAAGTCGTCCAGGTGATGAGATAGGCCACGTGCCAGGAGGCGAGTGCGGCTGCGTTCTCCACCCACCGGTACAGACCCTTCAGCAGAGCCAGGAGCTCAGGCACCACACAGTCGTCTAGCAGAGCCTGGAGGAGATAAGTGGATGGGGGGGGCACCGGGAGCTCAGAGGGGGGCACCGCCTGTCTGCCACGCCCCAGGCCCCAGGCCCGCCCTCAGCAGCCCACCTTGCAGAGCAGCAAGCCGAGGCTGCAGTGCCGGGCCCCCCAGCACAGCCTCCTGGTCACCAGCAGCAGCAGCAAGACTACCAGTGTCAGGCTGTGCAGACACGACAGCAGCAGCTCCATGCAGGTGGCCGCAGACACGACTAGCCGCTTCCGGGCCAGGCCCACGGCCCGGGCACAGCCCAGCATGCCAGTCCACGCCAGCCGAGGAGCCCGCAGCCCCAGCCACATGGGGACTTCTACAAGTGCCAGCCCGGCCTGTAGCGCCCGGCCCGCGGGGTGGGCTGCAAGCCCAGGGAGTGGGGGGGCCTGGGGGCCGGGGCAGCCCCAAGCCTCCTGGGCCAGCCCCGCCAGCCAGTGGTTGAAGAGGACCATCTTGAGGAGCAGGAAGTTGTAGAGGTGGGCCCGGTTCTGGACCAGCTGCGGGAGCAGAGAGAGCAGAGAGCCCATCGTCACCCACCTGGGGGAGGGATCCTACCCGCCCTGGGTTTTCCTGTAGGGGGCGGGGCTGCCTGGCCACCATGGGCCGGGCCTCCTTCCCTCAAGGCCTCAGTTTCCCCAACAAGAATGATCCTCATCTGCCCGCCGCTAAGGAAATCCATTCTCAGGCAGGGCCTTTAGATGATGTCTCGTATTATTTTTGGTTTTCTTTCCCTTGGATTTCAGGGATTATTTATAATACTCTAAGCTGAAATAAACTGATTTATTACTTATTATTATTATTATTATTATTATATAAAGAGTGACCATCCCCCTCATCCCTCTGATCCTACAGGATTTGAACCCTGGGCAGTTTTTTCTCCCAAGCGCCTGGGCTTTCCTGCCCACCAGTTGCCTGTTGAGGGCAGCTGGGGGGCAAAGGGCAGAGCCATGGGAGTAGAGAGATGTGAGGCATAGGGGCAGTGGGACAGAGTCACTGTCAACTATGGAGAGGGGTGAAGGAGAGGGACGGCCCCGAGATCTCCGGGTTCTGTCCTGGGTGACAGGGGTGGATATGATGTTTCCCATCCACTGGGAGAGAAGAGTGAGCTGGGGTGGGGAAAGGGTCTGTGAATGAGAAAGTTCCACCTGAGTCCTGGGTCTGACGGGTCCCTCAGCAGAGCCCTAAAGCCTGCAGCCCTGAGTAACGCCAACCCCCCTGTCTGGACCTCACGTGCCGCTGTCCAGAGGACCCCCAGAGCCGAGGGGACGGAGCAGGAGACAGCCATCTGGGGGTGGCCGTGTGCCCCATCGCGGGCACTGTGGCTCGGGGCTGGGGCTCCTGAGAGCTGTCAGATTACTCCAGGCCCTACAGGTTGGGCCAGGGCTCCAACAGCCCTGAGGTGGCTGAGGATGGCTGGGTGACCCCCACCCCGGTGCCCCCCGTTCCCCACTCACCAACACCAAAAGCTTCACCACCAGCAGCAGAATCCCCAAGAGGCTGGATCTGACTGGAGGAACAACCTCCATGTCTGGCCCTTCTCCCCTTCCTCCAGCTGGGAGAGGGAGGGTGACCTCACAGACACTGCAGGGTGGGGACCAAGTTACCGCGGGGACCGGTTGCCACAAGAGACCCCCTTTTACCTGCCTCCCGCCTCTCCAGGGCACAAAAACCAGGGTACTTTTCTTCTACGTCCTGTCCCCTTCCTGGTTGGAGACGGCCCCTAGGGACGTGTCTGGCCTGCCCACGTGGGCACCGGAGAAGGTCCTCGGATGGACAGCCCTCAGCCTGCAGCGGGCAGCGGAGGCTGTCGGGTGCACGGACGCTGCGGCTGAGGGTGGGTGCTGTGTCTGCCCTGCAAATCTCAAAGTAGCAAAGGCCTGGGAAATAGAAATCTTGATTCCCCAAGGCCACGGGCAACACAGTATTTGGAGGCAGGTGGAAAAGCCCCTCCCCCAGCCCCCCACCCCCACCCGGGTCACAAAGCGGAGAAATGAGGTTGTGACTTTTCCTCTCCGATCTTCGTGACACCTGACACTCTGTTAGAAGAGGGCAGGGTGGAAACATGTGCTGACCTAAGGGCCCCAGAGTTCAGGAGACAGGCAGGGGCTGCAGGAAAGGGGACTATTTGCTGAGCTAGCCCACCCAGGGCAACCAGGAGGCCACAGGCTGCCTGGATCACCCCTCGAAGTTTCCAGGAGGCTGGGATTAGGATCCAAGGCTTAGAATTCTGGGAGAACCCAGAACCTGGATCGCAGCATTTCTCACATTGCTTTTCTGTCTGGGTCCTGGCAGGTGGCCCCAGGAGGCTCTCACGCCTTTTAGAAATGTTTTAAAAACCCTCCTGCTGCTGGACAGGCTAGTGTCGTGCAGGGCTCGGTGACTCGGGCCCTCTGCCCATCGGAAGGGTGGGCGCCGCCCCAGCCCTTGCGCACAGTGCGTGCCTTAGCCAGGCATCTTTGTGCAGGATACAACCTGCCCAACTGGGCATGGAAACCTACCATTCTGAGTGCCTGGAACAGAAGAGATGACCTCTGCCCAGGGCAGTTGTGGTCACCCATTCATTTCCTCTCCTGGGGCAACAGCTTAGGTCTGGAGGGTGCATGTGCCAAGTCCCTCCGCTCTGTCCTCTGCCCCTCCCACCCTCTGTGGCTGGACCATTATGGCACCGAGGGGTCACTGGGGCTTCCGAAAGGCCTCCTTGAGCTAAGTTTTGAAGGAGGGGCAGGAACTTCCCAGAGAAAGTATGAAGGGTGGTCCAGACAGAGGGACTTGCATGATTCAAACAATTCCATCTTATTAGCACCTAAAGCGGGAGGCAGGAAAGAGCGCAAGCGGTGAGATCGGCAAGGGCCACACGGGCCACAGAATATTCTATGTTACACAGTGAGTGCCATCGAAGAGCCAGAGCAGCAAGGAGGTTGCCGTGGGCTCCACGACAGTCCCTTCAGCTTGTGAGGAGGTGAGACTAGGGGAAAGGTGTCTGGGGGGAGGGGCAGATCAGACAGAAATCCACGACAATAAACCCTGGGGATGGAGAGAAGTGGGCAGATGCCAGAAACGTGTAGAAGGCAGAGCGACAGGGACGGAGGCTGTCACGTTCAGGGAGAGCTCCAAGGTGGTCCCCGACTCTCACGCTGACCAGCCAGCCAGCCAGAGTTCCTTGGCCGCTGGCAAGAAACACAAGAGTCCTGGGTCAGAGAGGAGGGACGAGCCACTACTCACAGCACCAGCTGCTACGAGTTCAGCATTGGTTCCTTGAGTCCCAAATCCCGCACGGTGACGGGAACAGGGCCACAGGACACCTGTACACCGAGCAGGTGTATTCCAAGAGCACACGCCTGAGCTGACAGAACCCAGATCTTTTGTAATGGGCAGAAAGCCCGAGAGAGACGTTACTTTCATCACGCCGGAGCGTGCCTGCAATCGGCTCCAGAGGGAGATACCATATATTCCAAGGTTGTCTGATACACAGACCTCCTGGAAAGATCCAAGAACGGTGTGCAGAAACACGAGAGGCTTGTCCAGTTGTCTCCCACCAGAGGATTGAAGGAAGAGAGGCAAAACGAGGCAGCGGTCAGGGATTCCCCCCCCTCTGGAGACTTGGGTGAATGGTCGATGGAGGTGCTGCCCATCAAGGTGGGGGTGGGGAGGAGGAGAGGGTTGGGGGAAGGGCCTGACAGATGGCTGGGAATCACGTGGTGGGGACAGATACTAGGATGTGAGATTTGTTTTCCCTCCCTTCTCTCCTCCCCTTCCTTGGCTTGTCGCTGCTGCTAGCACCCAGCACCTCCTTACCCAGAATTCTACTGCCACTGAGGCTGAGTTGATGGTCTTCAGTCTCATCACATTGACCAAACTCCTGGACCGTGTGGTCCGGGCAGGAGCTGGGGACGCAAGCCCAAGCTCTCTCTGTCTCACTCCTGCCAGGGCTGCCCCTCAGGGTACCTCTCAAGACCAAGCTGGGTCTCACTCCCAGCTCCAGTCAGATGTGCCCCACCCCTTCCCAAGCTTGGTCCCCCAGCTAGATTTCAGCAAGGCCTCTCTGTGGCTCTGTGCTTGCCCAGATCACAGGAGGGGAGGGACCCAGAGGGGCCTGCAGTGACAGAGGTCAGGACCTCCTCCTGACCTAGTCCCAGCCACGCAGTACCATTGGCCGGAAACCCCAGTCACCCCGTTGCCTTCCTTCTTCGCCTTCCTGCCCAGCCACCTCCAGAGACCAGGACCATGAATCTGGCTCACTACGGTGTCCCATGCCTGGACGGGTGCCAGGTGCGCAGTAGGCGTTCCATAAATATTTGTTGAATTAATAAGCAAATGAAGGAGTTACTGCCTGGAGATCCCTACCTCCCAGGCTCCATGTGAGGGCAGCAGAACTGCTCCATAAGGAGCCCCCCAACTTGGATCCTTAGGCGGGGAGCCTTCTCTTTCCTTCTCAACACCTAGGTTCAAGGCCTTGGGCAATAGCTACCTCCCCTCCCTGGCCCTGTCCGCACCTTGCAGGTGGGATAACCCAGTTATCAGGGGCCGCCGCCTTGCCCGACGCCAGGGGGCGCCATTCCTCTCCCCATGCCTCGCTGCTCAGACTCCCTCCCCCAGCTCAGGACCCGGAGCCTGAGAAGAGCCGGCAGCCCGCCCCTTGGACTTGCTTCATCCCTGGCGTTCGAGGTCTCGCAGGTGCTCCCCTGCAGGTGCAGGACCGCAACGCAGCCGCGAGGGGGCAGCAGACACCGGGGGCGCGGGCCCGGCGCACCTGCGCGCGCGCCGCTGAACTTGGTGGAAAATTTTCGGTTGCTATTTTGTCCCCTGTTAGTCTGCGAGGCTGAACAACCTTGGGGCATCCCGAGGAGCTCGCCCGGAGCACAGGTCCCGTCATGCCTGGGTTGCTGGAGGCGAAACCACGAGACATAATCTAGACCAATATTCTCCTTTCATGTTCCAATGTTAAAAATCTCACTTTATTTCGTATCTTTTTTTTTCCCCCAGAAGGGCATAAAAATGATAAATATGCCTTCATACTTATTGGAATTTGTTTTTTTCTTTTGCTTTCTAAAAATGGCTTTATCGAAGCTACTTAAATGCAAAATAATAATTAATGATGATGATGATGATGATGATGATGATGATGAATTCGGGAGGAACCTAATCCTGGTTAAGGGACAAGATTTTGGAGTCCGTTTGAGCTGAGGTCTGACAGCTCAATCACAGATCTGTGCTTCCGGCCCAAGTTCCTTTATCTGTAAAACTGGGATATACTTTGTAGAATCTGGTAGGTGAGGTTGTGTGGGAAGGAGTCAAGGAAACAGGGTCTGAGAAGTGCTTTGAGCAGTACCGGCCCCCCCACCAGTGCCTGGGGGCTGGTGGGTAAATGAAGTCAGCATCTGTGGATTGAAACGTTAATTCAAGAATTTTTTTAAACAAAATAAACTACAAGTTAGACAAAATTGCTTTAAGACGTGCAAATGTGTGAAAAGAAATTCTCTCCAGGGTGCACAAATTGTATTGATTCACAAGCCAATAAGTGGAAATATTCATTTCAACCAAACCACTTGTAGGTGATTCACGTGGAGGCCAAGGCTACATTTTGAAATTCCTGGAAAACACGGGCAAATATACCTTAAAACGGATTCAAATTGATACCTTAAAATTAATTCAAAAAACTTTTAAGATAAAAATGAATAAAAATGCCTTAAAAGTGTTTTTTTATTTTTTATTTTTTGAGAGAGAGAGAGGATGCAAGTCCCTCTAGGGGCAGAGAGAGAGAAAAAGAGGAGCGGGGCTCACCTGGGCTCAAGCTCACGAACGGTGAAGTCACGACCTGAGCCGAAGTCAGATGCTTAAAGACGGAGCCAGCCAGACGCCCAAAAGTGCTTTTTTTAAAGGCTATAAAGTTGCCAAACCATCTCAGTGTTCAAAAACATTCATCCCCCCATAAAAGTTCTTATAAATCGACAAAATGCATAAATGCCAATAACAGATTGCAAAGTAACACCTGCAAGGTACAAAAATCAACATATGAACGAACATCAATGGGAAATATAATTTTTGCCAATTTGTTTCTTCATCAGTTTGTTTGGAACCAATATGTTTATTTTTTTAAGTTTATTTATTTCTTTGGGAGAGAGAGGGAGAGAGAGAACACAAGCAGGGGAGGAGCAGAGAGAGAGGGAGAGAGAGAGTATCCCAAGCAGGCTCCACACTGTCAGTGCAGAGTGCAATGCGGGGCTCGAACCCACCAGGAGCTTGTGACCTGAGCTGAAGTTGGACGCTTAACCGACTGAGCCACCCAGGCGCCCCAAGAACCAGTGTGCTCAGTGTATTTGTTTTCTGCTACCTCACTTAGACCTCTCTCGAACATTCTCAGCCACTGCCCCTCTCCCTGCTCGCTCTTTTCTCTACTAGACCTCTCGTGTCCTAAATAAAATGTCCCTCCATCCACTGAAGGACGTTTAGGTTGTTTCCATATCTTGTCTATTGTGAATAATGGTGTAAAGAATATGGGGGTACAAATATCTCTTCACGATCCTGATTTCACTTCCTCTGCATATATATCCAGAAGTGGGATGGCTGGGTAATAAAGTAGTTCTATTTTTAAATTTTTTTAACGTTTATTTTATTTTTTGAGAGACAGAGACAGAGCATGAGCAGGAGAGGGGCAGAGAGAGAGGGAGTCACAGAATCTGAAGCAGGTTCCAGGCTCTGAGCTGTCAGCACAGACCCCGACGCGGGGCTCGAACCCATGAACCGTGAGATCACGACCTGAGCCAAAGTCGGACGCTTAACCGACTGAGCCACCCAGGTGCCCCTAAAGTAGTTGTATTTTTAATTTTTTGAGGACATCTATATGTTTTCCACAGTAGCTGTATTCATTTACATTCCAGCATGTGAGAGAGAAATTGATACATACATACATACATGCATACATACATACAATGGGATATTATTTGGTCTTTAAGAAGGAAAATTCCTGACAACATGGAATGGAGCTGCAGGACATTATGCTAAGTGCAATAAGACACAAAATGAGAAATACTGCATGATCTCCCTTATGTGTGGAATCTCATAAAGCCAAACTCAGAAACCGAAAAAAGAATGGTGGTTGCCAGCCAGAGGCAGAGGCTGGGGTTGGGACAAGTGGGCTGGTCAAAGGGTACAAAGTTTCCGTGATAGAGATGAATATATTCTAGAGATCTAATGTATAGCATAGTGAGCCAGCTAACAATAATACCTTATTGTTTACTTGAAATTTATTAAGGGGATAGATCTTAAATCTTCTCCACACACATACAACCACACACAAATGGTAACTATGCAGAGGTGACAGATATGCTAATGAGCTGGACAGTGGTGACCATTTCACCATGTATATGTATATTGAAAACATCAGTGATGCACCTTAAATATACACAATTCTTATTAAAAGGCACAAAGGAAAATGTTCCTCAGTGCCCACTCACCTCACTTTTCAAATCACGTTGTTGCGAGAAATTCTGTACCCATCTTAATCGCCACCTCAAGCCACTGACCATTTGCTTCTGCCCCCAACTCCCCACTGTCACCACCCTGGCCCAAGTGAGCGATAAACTCTTTGTTGGTGAAATCTGGTGCAGAGACACTGTGAGCAAAGCCAAAAGGTAGCTTTGGCCTGGGAGAAGTGGTTGCGACTCACGAAACAGTCCAAGAATCAGTATCCAGAATGTGCAGAATATCTAAGGCACTCCTACAAACATAAAGATAAATAAGATCAAATCAAGTGACTCTGTAAACACATAGGCAAAGACAATTCGCAGCAGAGGAAACCCAAAGAGCCAATAAACTCGTGCAAAGCCGTGCACTTTCGTTAGTAACGGAGGGAAATGCAAAATAAAACCACAATGAGATACTCTCTCATGTTCATTTGCAAAAACAAAAATGTCTGACAAAAACGTGTCGATGAGTCCTTGGGGGCCACCAGAGTATCAGACATGACACGTGGCAGTTTCATCTTATTTCTCAGACTCCGGGAGCCACCCATGGTAGGAAATGTGTTATCTGCAGCTGCCCATTGCACATGTATGCGAAACCAAAATGAGTTCACAAGACAGTAATTGCCCTTCCTACATGCAGTGTGCATTCTCGATTCATTCTATTTCACAATGAACTGAATTGTTTTCCTTACCCCCTACTGGGCTGCAAGCCCCATTTTGTCCAGCACTCTTTCCAGAGGTAGTCGTTTGTGAACAAAGAAACATGAGCAAGGCTATTTGTGGCATCATCTTTTCCCATCAATAGGGAAATGAATAAATCAATTGGGTGTATCTGTTTGAGGGGTGACTAAGCGGTGGTTACAATGAATGAGATCTGTAAACACCAATGTGGAAAGATCTCAAAAACATAGTGTTAAGTGATGAAAAGCGGGAAGTTACAGAGGACTAGCTATAAAATGTTGGCATGCATATGAATTTTCTCAAATCCATTAAGCAAGATTATATGTTGTTCCGGACATGTAGTAAAAATATGAAAACAAGACCCAGAAGGTCCCACCCATTCAGGGTGGTAGCTGGGTCCCTGGGGCAGCAGAGGGGGGAGAGAGGAATTCAGGGGAGGTCTCAGCTCCATCTGTAATGCTCTCGTCTTTTTCTACATTCACACATTCGGAAGCAAAAATGACAAAATGCTAATATTTGTTCATTCCGGGTAATGGATACCTGAAGGTTGAGAACAAGCCAGTCAAGCAGAGATCTGGAAGAAGAATGATCCAGGCCCCAAAACAGCAGTGCAAATGTCCTGAGGTAACCACGGCATGTTCCAGGAACAGCAGAGGCCAGGACGGCGGAGTGAGGAGAGAGGTTAGGGATGAGCATGGTGAGGAATTTGGATTTTAGGTCTTAGGCAGGGGAGTGAGCTCATCAAATTCATCCTGTAAAAACATCATTTTGGTTGGACCTATTTTGTTAACTATCAAAACTGAGGGATGAACTAATAAATACACGGGGATCATTGGGCGAATCTCTTTCCCTCGTGTGTTTGGAATTTTCCATACCAATTTTACAAACGATAATCGATACCACCTCTGGCTAGTGTGAGGAAAATGGACTGCGGGTGGGGACAGAGGGGAGGCAGGGAGGCCAGTGCGGAGGCTGCACAAGGGGTCTGGCTGAGAGGGAAGGGTAGACGGGACCAGGGTGGCCGAGGCGGAGGGGAGAGGCCGGAGGACTTACGGAAGACAGAATGTGGGATGGGGGGAATGATGGCTTGGGCTTAGCCCCTGGGTGCAGAGTCGTCCTGGAGGACGAGAAGGAGGAGGAGAGGAAGGGCAGGTTTGGGCTCGATGCCAGAGAGAGGCCCGTGGCCTCCAAGGGTAGATATCAGGTACACAAGTCCAGAGTTCAGGGGAGAGTCAGGGCTTGGAGTCACCTCTTTGGGAATCGCGGGCTTATAACTAGTATTTAAAACCACGGGACAAGAGGAGATCAGATAGGAAGTGGGTGCAGATAGAGACCAAAAGAGGGGGGATCCGGGACTGAGGGGTGGAGCTCTCTCCTACTTGAGGAGGAAGAGGGCAGAGACGAGAAAAGGCAGGAAAGGAGACGGGAAACCAAAAGGAAGGGAGGTTGCTCCTTTGTCCCCAACTCCGCCCCCGCCCCCCAACCTGTGGACCCCACCCGTGGCTGCTCCGGACTCCAGCTCTTGCCCAGATATTTGCAACAGGCTGGGAACCTGAGTCTGCCCAGTCCACTCCCCACACTGCCTTCTGGGCGTCTTTGTGAAAATGAAGGTCTGACACTGTGACTCCTCACAGCCCAGCCGGGGTTAGAAAGCCAGTCCCAGCCTGGTGGCCGGGCCCCCTGCGGCCTGGGCCCTGCTCACAACAGCGGCTCCCCCTGCGGATGCCCTTGCCCACCAGACACAGGTGCACGTGTAAGCGCACGCGTTTGCACACACGGAGGGGCGGGGGCTGCACCTTGTATCAGCTCGTTTCCCACAGCCCACCTAGCCCAGAAGTGCCAGAGAGAGAGAGAGACAGAGACGGAGAGAGAGAGAAGGAGACAAGGGCCAGCCCGCCTTGGGGCCTGTTTGGGAGGACACAGGAATGTCTGAGCTGCAGCCACCATCCTGTGACCAGAAGGAACTCTCAGAGCAAACACACAATGACAGACAGGTGACCGGGGCCTGGGCCCTTGGCGAAATCATCGGGCCACTGGACTTCTTGTGAGGCTGAACAGCAAACCCCCACTACTTAACCCACCTTGGGTTGGGTTTCTGACACTTGCATTCGGAAGCATCCCGAATGACCCCCCACAGCCTCCCGCGCCTGACCCCCGAAAGCTGTGCCTTCCCCGTCAGACCTCTTGCCCATTGGCATCGACCACCATGTCTTGTCTGTGGCCCATCTTGGCCTCACGTGGCCTCACCCTTGTCCACTTGGCCCGTTCCCACTGCTCGCTCTGGCCACAGGGTGACCCTCCCCTGTCCCCCTCCCCATCCTCAGCCACCTATAGCCCTTGGCCTCCAGCTTGTACATCTGTGAGGTCAGACAATAGTTTTGAAACATAAACTCCTGCTTTTCACCCCAAACTGGTTTTGGGGAGCAGACGGGATGGTGTCCACTGCTCCAGGGGAGGGTCACTGTCCGCAAAAGGCACAGGAAAGGCTTTGGGGTTCCAAAGCGTTGGACTTCCGGCGGGGCTGATGACAGAAAACAGAAACAGCTGATGCGGCCGAGAAAGGCCTCCTGCCCTGAGGCTGGGACAGGTTTCCGGGCTCCGGAGAGGAAGGAACGCAGTGGGCTCTGGGGAGAGAAGCCGGTGGGGCCCGGAGCCCCCACCAGTACCCCGCATGGCAAGTCTCGTTCTCCACTGGGGCCTAGGAGCTGTGTTGGTGCCCACAAACCATGCAGCCCCCGGCAGCAAGTGGGGCACCATGAGTGGAGACACTGAGGGGCTGTGGGGACAGTTATGCTGGCCCCCCAGGGCCTCCCCAGGTTCTGTTGAGTCACCAAGGCCACACTCTGATGGTCCAACAGGACCGCCTTTGGGGCTAGCCACCTTACTTAAAGGGACATTCCTCGTGACAACATCTTTTAACCCCATAGCCCCCACATACCCTAACCCCAGACAAAGGAGTGGTCCTGGACACCCAGCGGGGGCGGGGGGTGCTTAGAAGGAAAAGCCTGCACACAGATACTGAGGACACCGTGACCAGAGCCTGTACAGGAGAAGACACCCATCTCCCCCGCCCCGCTAGAGTGGGGGCTGTTTCTGACTCATCCCTGTGACTCCAGTGCCCTGCCCAGGGCCTGATAAACAGTAGGTGCACAATAAATATTTATTGGCCTAAATGGAACATGAGGCTGTAGAGATGAGGCCCACACTGTTCGATGATGACTGAGCCAGTCCCCATCCCCAATCTCCCCCTCCCGAGTCACCTGCTAGTGACCACCCCGGGGCGGTCATGTGACCCAGTCTGGCCAATGGGATGAAGAAGAACGCAGGGCCCTGGGCTTCCAACAAAGCCTTTGTGATGATGAATAGTCTGAGCAGGCCAAGCTTTTTGCCCTTTCCCCTTCATCCTGTCCTGTCGGGAGGCCCAGCAGCCATGACGAGGTGACAGTCATGAGCCCAAAGGCCTCCGTGCAAAAGGTGGCAGAGAAGGAAGACTCTGGGTCACCAATGGCATCGGTGAGCCTCTGACCCGACTGCCCAGTCTCAGTGTCCTTTATGAGCCTTGTAAATCTCTCCCTGTTTAAGCGCGCAGCAGCTCTGCGCGTGTTCTGTTATTTGCAGCTGAACACAACGGACTCAGGACACGTTCACTGGACACCTTTGGACTAAAACAGATTTGGGTTTGGATCTTGGCAGGTGACAGCTGAAACCTAGGTTTCCTCCACTACCTCCACTCCCCCAAAACCGCTCTTGCCAAGGTCACCGTGTCAATCAAGGGAAATGACAAGTTGTTGTAACAGACAATCCTGAAATAGTGGGTCAACACAATGAGATGGATTTCTTGTTCATGTTACAGTCCAGTGCAGGAAGGTGGGGGAGCACACTGCTACACACAATCATTCAGGGTCTCAGACTCCGTCATCGGGTAGCCCCACTCTCCTCTGGGTGCCTGGACCCTGTTCCATCGAGGATCAGATAGGAGGTGTTTATGGTCCACGGCTGGAAATAAAGCACTTTACCACCATCTGCTTTCTCTTGGCCAGAATTCAACCACACGGCCACACCAACACATGCGTTGTCTCACTCAGGAAGGGGAGGTAAGTTTGGCCACTGGTCACCATCAGGGTCTCCCTCAGCCTCCCAAAGACCTCCACATCCCTATATCCAGAGCTCACCTCTGAAGCCTCATTTCACACCACCTTGTGACACACCTCAGTGTTGGCCATCTTTTTGAAACTCTGTTCTTGGCATCCTTCCTAACGTCTCTGGGTTTTCTCCAGGTCTCCTAGACACTCCTTTTCCACCCTGAAGGGTTAGGGGTCCTCAAGTTCCATCCTGAGCCCCCTCCTCTTCTCTTTCTTTTCTCTCCCTGCACATCTCACCATGATTGGCTGCCTCAATCACTGGCTGTACTTGTGAACTTGAATCTGTCTCCAGCCTGACCTGTCTCCTGAGCTCAAGACTCTGGCATTAAACAGCCTCCTGGACATCTTCACATAGATACCTCAAACTCAACGACCCCAAACTGTTACTGTTGTCTTTGCCCCCAGACCTGCTCCTCCTCCCGGGCTTCCCTGGCCGTGAATGGCATCCCCATCAACCCAAAGGCTCGCCTCCCGATGGCTTGCTTCCCCTGCCACACACTCTCAATCACCAGAGCCCTGTTGCTTCTACCGCCTAAACATCTCAGAACTTCATCCACTCCTCTCCACAGCCATGACTGCCACTCAAGTTCATGCTACCATCACCTCTCTTCTGGACACCTGTAACAAGCTCCCAAACTCCACCTGTCCAAACTCTGATCCCCCAGGGTTCTCTAAGCTAGTGTGTCTGAAACTTCAGTTGCATAGAAATCACCTGGAGAGTTTGTTTAAAGTAGATTTCTGGGGGCGCCTTGGTGGCTCAGTCTGTTAAGTGTCTGACTTGATTTCAGCTCAGGTCATGATCTCACTGCTCATGAGTTTGAGCCCCACATCCGGCTCTGCGCTGAAAGTGTGGAGCCTGCTTGGGTTTTTCTCTTTCTCTCTCTCTCCCTCTACCCTTCCCCCACTCTCTTGCTTTCGAAATATTTTTTTCTTTTTTTGTTGTTTAATTTTTTTTAACGTTGATTTATTTTGGGGAGAGAGACAGAAAACGAGAGGAGGTGGGGCAGAGAGAGACAGAGACACAGAATTCGAAACAGGTTCCAGGCTCCAAGCTGTCAGTATAGAGCCCGATCCGGGGCTTGAAGCCACGAGCTGTGAGATCATGACCTGAGCCGACGTCAGACGCACAATGGACTGAACCACCCAAGTGCCCTCCCTCTAAAAATAAACTTAAAAAAAAAAAAGTTGATTTCTGGGTCCCTCCTACCCCCCTTGCAATCTGATTCTCATTCAACTGATCTGGAGTGGGGCTCAAGAATTTTCATTTCTAACAACCTCCCTGAAGGGCTACCCTGGAGCAACCCAGCTAAAGACACTGGAGCAGAGGATGCAAGTTTTGAGAACATACTTTGAGTAGCAAGGATCCCTGCGCTGTCCAAAACGGAGGCCACTAGCCACAGATGGCTATTTAAATTACTAAAACAAAATAAAATTCAAAAATCAGTTCCTCAGTAGCACTAGCCACATTTCAAATGTTCAATGACACATGAAACTACTGTATTGAAAAGCGGCCAGTATAGAATATTTCCGTTACCACAGAAAGTTCTACAGGATAGCGTCACCCAAGCCGTTCTAAAATGAAGGCTGATCCTAGGGCCCCTCTTTTTTTTTTTTTTTTAATGTTTATTTTTGAGAGAGTCAGAGACAGAGTGTGAGCGGGCGAGGGGCAGAGAGAGAGGGAGACACAGAATCTGAAGCAGCTCCAGGCTCTGAGCTGTCAGCACAGACCCAGGCCCCGCTCTTTCAGAGATTTCAGAGACTCTCACGCCCTGAATAAAGAACAGCGAGAGCCGGGAGGGCACAGAGATGCGCCTAAACGCGGACCCCTGAAAACGCCTCGGAAGTCCGGATCTTCCCAGGCGAGAGAAAGGCCAAGAACTTTGAGCTCATTGGCTGCTAGTGGAGGCGGCTGCCAGCGCTTTCCTCTGATTGGGTGCTTTCTCCTAGCGGAAAGCCAATCATCCAGAGAGGTGGGGGCGGGGCCCAGCTCGCCATACAGGCCCCGCCCCGAGTTCCGGCGCTCTACTCACGGCGGGAGAGGCCGATTGGCGCCGAGGTCTGACCTTTTACCTGCTTAGAGACCCTTCTGTCCCGGAACTCGGCTCACCGCTTGGGGAGCAGGGAGGTAGGGGCGGGTCCTCCCACAGGCCGCAGGGAGCACCCCTCCCCCTCCCCGCCCTGAACTGCTGGCGTGCACAGTCTCTACCTCTGTGCGCTTAGTGTCACCGCCTGCGAAATGGGATTGGGTGGGAGGGTTGGGAATGGGAGAGATTGCAGTGTGCCTCGGACACCAAGGCCATGTCCCCCCACAGGAGGATGGCTCAGGAGGGGGGCGAGAGCCTGTCCGAGGTGCGGGCCCGGGTGGGGGCCTCACACGGCATCACCGACCTGGGCCACAAGCTGCACTTCTATGACCGCTGGGCTCCGGACTATGACCAGGTAAACTGGCCAGGCTCCTCCCCTCCGCTTCTCTTGCTTGCCCAGCCTCAACTTCCCTTTCTGTAAAGTGGGACTGTTTAACTTTGCATCATCCCAGGGTGACTTGGGAGAATGAGGTGAGACCCTGCAGTCTTGCCCCCTCAAGGACCGGCCCCAAATTCGACTCGTCCACAGTAGCGCTGCCCTCTGACCAGCCCCATGTCTCCACATTGGCAGCCCCTAGAAATCAGGAAACAAGACACCCCCCCCACCCTGGGACTGCAGCCCAGGCAGAGGGACTACCTGGAGGAGGTGCCATTGAGCGCATAAGCGCGCGCGTACACACACACACACACACACACACACAGCTTGGCCCGACTGACTCCTAGACCACCCTACACAGAGGTCACCCAAACGCTGGGGCACGGGGCGCCGGTCAGCTCACCACTCTGTCCCCAGGATGTGGCCGCCCTGCAGTACCGTGCCCCCCGCCTCGCAGTGGACTGCCTTACCCAAGCCCTTGCAGGCCCGCCCCAAGCTGCCCTGATCCTGGATGTGGCCTGTGGCACCGGCCTGGTGGCTGCTGAGGTGAGGCCTCCCCACAGCCCCTACCCGGTCTTCAACTCCCCACTCACTCAAATTTCCTCCCACCCCCGGCCCCAGAGCCCTGCCTGCCCCGTCACACTCACCGGTCCCAATCACATGGACTACACTTACTGCGAAGCCCACTGCCCTCCCCGGGTGCGGGGACCCAGCTGGGAGATGGCAGGTGTGAACTGTGACTGAGTCCCCCCACCTTAGCTGCAGGCTCGGGGCTTCCTCCGGCTGCATGGGGTGGATGGGAGCCCAGGGATGCTGGAACGGGCCCGAGCCCGTGGCCTCTACCAGCACCTCAGCCTCTGCGTCCTGGGCCAGGAGCCTCTGCCCAGTTCTGAAGGTATTTCCCTTCCCACCCAGGCGCCCTTCTCTTGTCCAGCTTCCTTCCTCCTTGCTGAGCCCTTCACAAGCCCCCTCCCACCACTGAGCCCCATGAAACCGCACAGGGACCCTCTCTGAGCCCCAGTGAGCCCCTCTCTCTGAGCCCTCTACCCCATGATCTGATGTCAGTCCCAGATGGGGCCACACCTGCCGTATCCTCCCTCCCTACGGGCGTCATGAGGCCACAGCGAAGACAAACCCCGCACCACATCACATTCCACACAGGGACCTTCGATGCGGTACTGATGGTGGGCGCCCTCAGTGAGGGCCAGGTGCCCTGCAGTGCGATCCCTGAGCTTCTGCGAGTCACCAAGCCAGGTGAGGAGCAGCCTGTTTACCCCCAGGTGAATACCTTCCCCCTCCCCGCACCCACAGACACTAACCTCAGAACCTCTCAGGCTAAGCCAGGGGCAGGGTCCTGCCCAGGGTCACACAGCCTAGCCTAGCTTCCCAGCCACCAGCCGCCACCATCAACAGACCCAGGCAAACAGGAAGGGCAGACTGGTAGCCAGGTCGCCCTCTTACCCACTGGGCAGCTCCACTCCCCCTGGCTCTTGTCCTCGCCTATGAGCGGTGACAGAGCCCCTTCCCCAAGAGATCGCAGTGAACATTGGGCGAAATGATGTGTCTGAGGCCTTTGCTTCAGTCCTGGCATGTCATAGGGGCTCAGTTCCGTGCGCTCATCTTCTGACTTCCTCACTAACTCACTGACAACTGTCAGGGGAGTCTCTTGCTCTTTCCCGGTCTCAGTTTCCTCATCTGGGAAATGGGCCGCTCAGGTGAGATGATAGACATGAGCGCTTTTTGTAACTCCACCCGTGGGTTGATGTGCAGCTAAGGATCGTGTTTACTGTGCTCCTACTGTGTGCCTTGTCGCTCGCTGGCCCCTGCTTTAGAGGGGCGGTACATACCCTGCCCTTGGGCTTCGATCACCGGCCCACTGCACCCCACTGCACCCCAGGGAGGGGTCTGGGGGAAAAGGCCAGGGCGCACACTCTGAGAATTCAGGGAAGCTCAAGAGGCATTTCCCAGGGGCTGAGGGCAGTACACGGCCACAGGCCAAAACAGGTCAGGAAGACAGCCACAGGGAGCCAGAGGCAGAAAGGAGTGGGGAGGAGCAGGCGGAAGCTGAGGCCCTGACTAGGCTGCAGGACGGGCCCAGAAAGCCCCCAAGGCACCCCTGCAGCAGCGAGGCCGCATCCTCTCCCTGCCCCCTTCACCACCCCACACCCCCACTGGGCGGAACAGGGTCGGGGGCTAAGCCTGGGCAGGTCTGGGCAGGCTTCAGCCTCGGGGAGCGGTAGAGACTGGCAGATGCAGGGTCTTCGGTGGGGTCAGAGAGAGAGGTCATGATTGGGCTCAAGAGAACAGGAAACTCCCATTGGCAGAACCAGCCCCGCCCAGGCTTGTCAGGCCCCTGAGCTGGCGAGAGCCCTGAATGCCTGCCCATATGTCACAGGCTCCCCTGCTTCGGAGCCTTTCCTCTCACGGAGCCCCAGCCACCCACCCTGCAGGGCCCTGCTTCTCCTCCCCCCTTCCTCCAGGAAGCCTTCGAGACAACGGCCTCTTCTACATGTATCTGAGCCCGCACTGGGCATGCTCTAGGTGTCTGGGGAAGAGTCACTCATTCGTTCAGCGAGCGCTTAATGACTCTGTGGTCCTTCCTGGGAAACCGGGAAACCAGCCCCACTCTGTAAGCTGGGAAACTGAGGCTCAGAGAGGTGAAGGGACTTGCCCAAGGTCCCAAGTGCTTCCTCCCTGTGCATCCAGACACAGCCACATCCTCCGGCAGAGGGGCTGGGTGAGCACTAAGGAGGGAGCCCCCTCCCTCTGTCCAGGGGATTAAGCCAAGAATTCCCAGCGCAAAGGACACCTGAGCCTGGAAGGTTGTAAGGGAGGCTGAGGAAGCAGAGGGTATTCCTTGGGGCTGGAACAGTGAACAGAAAAGCCAAGGAGTTAGGAAAAGGCTGCGGGGGAGGTGGGGGGAGAACGTATGCCCTTGAGGGCAAGAGCAGGAAGGGATAACCTTTCTGGGAAGGGGTGCGTCTAGAGCCTGGAACCAGGGCTCCTGCCCCTCCCCCACTCACCTTCTCCCACTCTTTCCCCAGGGGGGCTGGTATGTCTGACCACCAGGACCAACCCATCCAACCTCCGCTACAAGGAGGCCCTGGAGGCCACCCTGGACAGGCTGGAGCAGGCCGGGGCATGGGAACGCCTAGTGGCCTGGCCTGTGGACCAGTGGGAACTGGCCACGTCCAAGCTTGAGGTGGTGCCTGGAGCTTCTGGCAGCGATGGCTTCATCTCCGGCATCGTCTACCTGTACCGAAAACAGGAGGGCGCCCAGGCGGAGGGAGTGAGGCCCAGTCCGCAGCCCCCCGCTGGCCTCTGACCCTCCACGTGGCCTCATCCGAGCCCATCCTTGGGCCACCTCTGCTTCATCTGTAAAATGGGGCCCCTGAGCCAACATTGCCCATTAAATGAGTCCCAGAACGGGTAGCAGGACCCTGGCTCTGTGATTCTCTTCCCCAGGAAAGTGACATCTGTCCCTGAGAAGGACAGAAGTGAGAAGAGACAGAACAGAGAGGGTCCCCACCCCAGGCCACCCCGAGCCAGCCATGATAGGGCCACAGATGTAACTTCCTGATGCTTCCCATGGTGGTGGACCCTCTCACGGTAACTCAAGGACAGGAAACCTATGCCCGTGCCTCTGGCCTTGGCCGAATACATTCACATGTATGGGATTCAGCTTCCTCTTCTCTAAAGGAACCAGAAAGCAGAGCTCAGGGCGTGTCTTGGAGGCTGCCCCGAGCCGGGCAGGTGAAAGGGTTTGGTGACCCCCAGCACTCGGGGGTGTGCACAGGACTAATGATAAGTCCTCCAAACAGGAAGTCCTCCAAACAGGGGCTGTGGGAAGGCTCGTTAGGGAGGAAGACCGAAGGCCGGCCTTCAGGACAAGTGGGATTCAGTGAGGTGGAGAAAGGGTTTAAAAAGGATGCTCTAGACCCACAGCAGGAACTGCCTGGGCCAAGGCCACGACGTGGGACCCGGAGGGTGAACGGACCAGCCTGGCTGCCCAGACAAAGCTGGGACAAAGATGGATAGAGGGCAGGCGGCCCGCTCCCCGGGGCTGAGTGTCCACACCTGCCCTCCTTCCTGGGGTCCCCAACACTTCAGCAGGGTGTTTCCTGCGGACGCCTTTACCTTCCAACAAATGAAGGGCGTCAGCCAGATGATTCCCAAGGTGAGGGCTAGCTCTGATTTGTCACAATTCCTCAAAACCAGTTTTTTTTAAGGTGTTCTTGTGTTGGCCACCACACCATGGTCCTGCTCCTCACTCTTCCCTGCCCAGCCTTCTAACCCTCCCCTGCCCACCTCCACGGCTGAAATCAGAAACGATACTGTCTTCCTGTGCACAGGTCCGATTTATTGTAGAAAATTATAGTAATTACTGTGATAAACAGATATTAAGTTACAAAACAGAAACCAGAGACAAGGCAGGGAAAAGGTCGAGGACTTGCTGGGGATGAAGGCCAGAGAAAGACCGTTTCCCCTTGCCCTCTCCAGGATGCCCAGTGACCTTGGCAGGGGTGGTGAATCCAGACGTGACCAGTCACAAGAGGCCCGGGACCCCCTGAGGCTGCAGGGTGGGGGCCGGGAGGGGTGCGGGCAGCCTGGGCGGCCTCCACTGTCTCCTCCCTCACCACCACCCAAACCAGTTTGTAGCACCTTCACCCCTCCCGTCTAAACCCGTCTGTCCACTCCGCTCCACGGGCAGGTGGGTGAGCGAGGCGCCAGCCATTCTCAGGCCCGACCCAGGCGTGGGCAGGGCACCCACTCGGAGGCAGAGCCCAAGCAAATTCAGGGCCCAGCTCTTCTGACCAGCAGGAGCTAGCACCCCCCCCCCCGCCACACCCTGTGACTTCCGCCCCCTCTCCTGTATCCCCGGGGCCAGAGGAGGGCAGCACATGAGTCTCTTTCCGTCCATCCTTGCCGGCGTAGAGGAGGCTTTGCGTAGGTGTCCGAGGGGGCCAGAAGGGGCCGAGGGCTGCCGGCCAGTGGCCTGGCTCAGTCCCTGCTTGCGCAGCCTGCGGCCCGTGGCAGGAACATCCTGGGGTCACGGGCTGCGCCTGCAGTTCAGGGAGAAACAAAGGCCGGAGACAGAGCTGACTGGCGGCCCCTTACACGTAGTTGCTGGTTGGGGCGGAGCGGGCGGCAGAGTACTTGGCCGAGTAGGGCTTGTCGGTGCGCGGTGGGCAGTTGCAGCACAGCAGGGCCCCACCGAGCAGCAGCAGGCCCGAGGCGGCCCAGCCGACGTAGAGAGAGGCGCCCATCTCCCGCTTCTGGCCGGAGGGCACCAGCGGGTTGTAGAAGTCCCGGATGATATTGTTGGCCGTCCAGGACACCGGCACCATGACCAGCAGGCCGGCCAGCAGGAACACCACGCCCGCCACGATCATGGTCTTGGCCTTGGCGCCCTCGTCCTCCACACAGTTGGTGCACTTGCCGCCCACCACGGACAGCAGCACACCCAGCACGGCCAGGATGATGCAGACGACCATGAGCGCGCGGGCCGCCTGCAGGTCCTGCGGCAGCGCCAGCAGCGAGTCGTACACCTTGCACTGCATCTGGCCGGTGCTCTGCACCACGCAGTTCATCCACAGGCCCTCCCAGATGGTCTGCGACGTGACGATGTTGCTGCCGATGAAGGCTGTCACACGCCACATGGGCAGCGCGCAGCTCAGTATGGCGCCCAGCCAGCCCAGCACGGCCAGCGCGATGCCCATCACCTGCAGTCCCATGGAGGCCATGGCCCGGCGTCTGCTGGGGTCTAGGATCCGGAAGGCTGTGGGGATCTGGCCCTGGGCGGAGGGGGGGCGCTGTAGGAATCCAAGCGCTGAGATAGACTCTCCGCGTCTATGGGGAAGACTTTCACTTCAAGTCCAGAAGGCAGAGGCAGTCGGATCAGCTCCCTATCTCTCCAGAGTCAGAAGCACCAGCCAGGCGAGTGTGACCGGACCTGTTCCTTTCAGCCACTGGCTGTCAGACTGGAGACTGGAGGCAGTTATATGGCTCCGCAGGGGGGCGGGAGCAGAGGGAGGGGTTTCCGTCCCTGGAGACTTCCCCCGACCAGTTTCTCCAGATTCCTGAGTCAGGGCCAACAAAGGCCCTTCAAGGCCTCAACCTTGGGCCCCTGAGTCAGGATCCTGGAGAGCCAGTCTCGGGGGAAACTGCCCTCTCCCCCTGCCCCCAGGCCCTTGCTGAGGTCAACCTGGAGACAGACACTGAGTCACAGTCCACAGGCACCAGGACGCATGGGGCAGCGGTGCCCGGCCAGGTTCGGGTCCTGAACACAGGATCCCCACACCTCCGGGCTCCCTCCTTGCAGGCTTGGGTGGGCAGACTGGGTGGAGCCCCTCAGGGAGAGGGTCTGAGGATGAAATCGGTAGTCTTGTCTGTAGCATCTTCCCCGCTGGCTGGATCGCTACTGTTCTGATTCTCACCATCCACGCAGTGGCCTCACCGGAGGTTTTCGTGTTGGCCTGGTGAGGGCATTTTGGGGAACGAGGAGCTGGAGAGCCAGGACTCCTGGGTCTGTTACTTGCTGTCCCCTCTCCTACGACCACCAGGCTTCCCAGCCCTGCCAGAGGAGGAGGCCTTTTGGCTGAAGATTGAGAGAAGCCCCCGTCCAGCCCCCCACCAGGGAAGTTCCAGCCATTTCCTCCCGGGGCTGAGCCTGCTTGGCCAGACCCGAGTGGGGGAGGTCACCAGGAGCACGCTGTGGGCCAGACCCTGGGAGCAAAGCCCAGCAAAAGGCTGTTTACTCTGTGAAGACACACAGAGAGGTGGTCAGATAAAGCCAGGATGGGGACAAAGTCCCAGGAGCCTTCGAAAGGGAGGAAGAACACAGACAGAATGGAGGCGGGGCGCTGGGGAGGGGGCTTGGAAGGAAGGGGGAGCTGCGTGGTACAACTCCTCGGGTGCAGAGGGCACTGAGGACAGGAATCACCGTGAACGGGGGTTGTGCAAGTCAGTGGGACTGGGTGAAGGAGGACATTTGGGGAGAAGAAACATGGAGGGCAAAGGTACTGAGCTGGGGGAACGCAGCTGGTGCTAGGAACCCAGAGGAATCCCGTCTGACCAGATCTTGGGGTCGTGGGGGAGGGGCCGGAGAGAAAGGGCCAGAAATCTCTGCCCCAAGGATCACCGAGCTCGTCAGGATGAGCAAGGGCATTGGACACCCGGTGGAGAGGTGTCCACACACCCTCGAGAGATGTCTCTGGAAACCGAATAGAGGGGAAAGAAAGCAGGGCAGGGGTTGAGGGAGTCTTTGTGGGGGAGAGTGACTGGGCCTCATCCCGGCTGGATCAAGGGAGCCCCTCTCCCTCCACATGGTCACCGCCATGCGATGGTCCTCAGGTTCCAGAGCTCCTAGGCCTCCCAGAGCCCCCAGCACTGTCCAGCATGCTCAGTGCCCTGGGGTGGCGGCGTGTCCACCTGCTTCCCATGGGGGCATCGGCAAGCATGCGTGATTTAGGTTGCAGTCCTCTGTGAGCCCTGGATGATGCAGGATGACAGCCAGATGAACCCCAGGGCCAGCTGGTGCAATCTAGCGTGATGGGGAAGTCGACAGTGACACATCGGGCCCCTCCACGAGGCTGGGGGGGCTCCTGGAAGACAGAAGCAATGCCTTATTTAGCCTCAGCTCAGCTCTGGCACCCCTGGGCGCTTAGTGAATGCTCAGGGCGCTCAGTAAGGCAGAAGGCCCTCCCCCGCTCTCCCCTACACCCTCCCCCACAGGCACACACACCAACATAAACAGGGATGGTTTCTGCCTGGACCACACCTCCCGGGGTTTTCCTTACAACGCTCTGAGGAACAGCACACCCCAAGACCTGTGGGCTGAACAACAGAGATAACTACCCTTGGAGATTGACAATAAGTGCTTTCCTGTGATGACCTCATTACAGCCTCCCCGTCAGTAAGTAGGGCAGGGCCTCTTCGAGCCTTTGCACAAATGGGTAAACTGAGGCCCAGAGAAGGCCGAGGGCTTGCCCAGGGTGGGATGGGCACTCCATCATCAGAGCCTCCTTAGCCACGGTCCCAGCCCCTCAGCAAGCTTTCTGAGTTGGCCAGATGGCCAGACCCCCACCACGCCCCACGCCTGCCAACTTCCTGCCCTTGTTTTCCTGGGATACAGCCAACTGGCACTTGGAGAAGTAAGAGTGGGGGAGGGGAGCTCACAGGCCCTAGAACTTTCCACCTGTGGCCCAAAGAAGTGACTAAGAAGCGGTCCTTCCCTCCCTGTGCAGTTCAGTCAAGCACATCAGAGGCGGGGGAGGGGAAGGACAGGTGCAGGAGGGGCCCAGACTGACGGCAGGCCCAGAGCAGGGGAGGTCTGCGGGGAGTCCAGATGGGGCTGTGGGCCCAGGTGTGCAAAAGGAACAGGAGAGAGACCCCCAGGGGACCGTGAGCAGCTCTGCACATGAGTGACGCTGGAGAGGTATTTGTAGATGCTTGACTTACGCCAGGAGACACCGGCTGGGTCCCACCCACCTGTTGAAGGAAAAACACCAGCAAAAGCCAGACACTTTTCCTGCATGCGCTCCGGCTCCCTGAGCCTGCCACTCCCAACAGCTTGGACAACCCTTTACTGTGACATCTTATAATGTGTCTGCCAGCCATCATCTTTGCTTCTGGGCCAAGGAGGGCAAGGTTGGCATTGATTTCTTTTTCTTTCTCCCAATACTTGCTGTATTATTTAATGCCAGTAGAATTGTATCACACGTGCTGGTTTTTATCAAGGACAGTCCTCTCCCCAGGTCAGTTCGCCCATCCCTGCCTATGCCAGGAGCATCTTGCCTGCCATGTGACCTTGGGGAGGCCAGTTTCGTCCTCAGCCTCGACTTCCCTCTTTATCAAAGGAGGACATCTGAGCCCCCACCTCTCGAAGGCAACTGTCAGAGGTCGTGAAAATGCTTTGTTAGTGGGAAGTTCAATACCATGAGGACAAAGGAGCCACACCCTCAGGCCCAGTCCTGCTCACACCAGGTGGTACGTGGGACTTCTTGAACTCCTGGCCCCCAGAGCCCAAGAAGCTCAGCCAAGCCCATGATCACAACACACACACACACACACACACACACACACCCCAAACGTACCATTTTGATCCTTATAAAATCAGGGGCACCTGGGTGGCTCAGTCAGTTAAGTGTCCGACTTCGGCTCAGGTCATGATCTCACAGTCTGTGGGTTCAAGCCCCGCGTCGGGCTCTGTGCTGACAGCTCAGAGCCTGGAGCCTGCTTCAGATTCTGTATCTCCCTCTCTCTCTGACCCTCCCCTGCTCGCGCTATCTCTCTCTGTCTCTCAAAAAATAAATTAAAAAAATAATAAATAAATAAATAAATAAAATCAAGGTGTTTTGAAGAAAAAAAGGAAACAGCCTCACTCTCAGCTCAAACATTAGTCCAGCGGAAAGTTGGTCCAAAACCATTTATTTCTGCAGCAGCTCACAAACTTCTCAGTCCACACATGCAAGTTAAGATCCCGTTCTTTTTTAACCAGAGACAATGCCATTAAGTTCCGCAATGTTTAAATGTCAGTAAGTCATCTACAGTGGAATGTCACAGTCCCCGCTGAGCATATACACTGTGTCACCAGGACACTTCAGAGCCATCTCTCTGAATTGTTCCAAAGCCCGATCTCCATCCGAGAGGCTTTTGGCAACAGGCGGTCACTTCCAGACCCGGGCCGGTGAGGACTGGCCACCTCCTACGTAGCTCCGTAGCGACAGGGATCTCCCGGGGTGGGTCCTGCACCTTCCCACTGGGAAGGCCGGGCCCCGGGCTGGGACTTCCAGAATCTGAGGGAGGATGTGGTGGCCTCTTTGTGGCTCTCATCTGCAACAACCCCAGCCCTCCCTGGGTCGAGTCCCAGCTCTGCCACTACCAGTCCTGTGACATTGGGCAACAGAATCAAACTCTCTCGACCGATTTCCTCATCTGGGTAAGGAGGAGGATGACGGCTCGGCGAAGACAGGGAGTCAGGGCCCAGGAGCGCTCAGCCCGCTGAGATTGTGCTGGCCACCCTCACAGGGCTCTGGTGGGCCCAGGACAGGCCACCAGTTCCTAGGCTCGGAAGCGGAGGCCTGGCCCCAAGCTGAGCGGGGAGCTCTTGGCCCTGTGCCTGGCAGCCCACACCAGTGGCCGTCCACCCCACCGGCTGGGGACAGAGTAATGACAGGCCTGGCTGCCCAGGAGGCCTGACTACCCGGCCTGGCCAGACCGGCTGAGCCTGTGCTACCCTCGGGCTGGGCCCCACGTGGGCTGAGGGAGAGGGTGGGGGTGGAGGGCGGCCCCTCCAGGAAGAGAATTCAGGCCACACTGCTGCCTGCTGGCCGCCCGGGGAGAGGGACAGGGATGGGTTCTGAGAGACACAGGGGCTTCGGGCCCTCTGCACGTGCTTGGTTAGAGAGACGGACAGATGGGGGCAAGGGTTCTTTGGGGGCCGTAACCGAATGAGGGTTTTTTAAAGTTTATTTATTTTGAGAGAAAGAGAGGGAGAGAGGGGCAGAGAGAGAGAGAGAATCCCGCGCTAGCTCTGAGCTGTCAGAGCAGAGCCCGATGCGGGACTTGATCTCACAAACTGTGGGATCATGACCAGAGCTGAAATCAAGAGTCGTAACTCACAGAGCCACCCAGGCGCCCCTCGTTCCTGAGCGAGTTTTTAATTACTTCCCATGAAATTCGTGCCTCGGATCCTAGCTTCCATCTGGCGGTTGCAAAGAACCTTGTACTTATGTGCGACCTTGACCATCCTCACCATCCTACCCAGCTGTGCAGCCGTTCACAGGCCACTCCCCTACTTCTCAGAAGGATCCATCCCAGGCCCCAGAGGTGAGGCGTCCTTCCCAGCCACCGCTGTCCCTCCCCTCTGCTCCCCCTCATTTCAGGGCAGCCCTGTCTCTGCTAGTTGTATCTTCTTTTTTCCAGAAACAGCCCCTAAAGGCCAGGGGATCCCTGAGGACTCTAGGCTGAGGGAGGAGTCAGTCCTGCCCAGCCCCACCCCTCCAGAGCCAGAGAACCTGCTTCTACAAGACCCCTCCAGTCAGCTGGTCAGCAAATAGTTTTCGAGAACCTGATACGAGCCAGGCCCTAGGCTGAGGGCCTCAGCATTACGCGAAACCATTCTCTGTTCCTACAAAACCACGCAAGGGTATCGTCATTCCCATTTTAGAGATGAGAACACGGAGGGTCTGGGAACTGATGTGACACTCCAGGGCCACCAGAATAATGACAAGACCAGGACTCACACTCGGCCCTGCCTGATTCTGGGGCTTGTCCTCTGCACCCACCCTCTCACTTACTACTCTTCCTTTGTTTCTTCTTTTATTCTTCCGAGGAGGGTGCAGTGAGCTGGCCAGGCCCAGGGCTGGACGGGGAGCTCCGTGGGGAACCTGCTGGCATCTGCCCTCAAGGCCCACCCCCACTCTGAATAGACGATGTCCTGCACCAGAGAGTCTGTGTGAACTCTGCAAAGGAAATAGCCTGCCCCTGACCCAGGGCCCACGGCAGGCCTCCTGGAGGAGGTGGCAGGTGGAGAGGAGACCTGAAGGGTGAGGAAAAGCTTAGAAGCCTATCGAAGGAAGAGTTCTCCCGAAGGGGGGAGGCGGGGGAGGTGAGAGAGGAGGGCCTCTGGTGCTGGAGATGACGGGGCTGGGCACATCAGGGGAGGCCTCATGTGCCAAGCACAAGAGCCTGGAGGCACAGGGGAGCCACGGACAGGCTTCGAGCAAGGGCAGGCCTGGCCAGCTGCGACTCATGGGGAGGCACCTGGGCCAGTGTGGGGAGGACAGAGAGGGCTGTCCTGCCTTCAGGGGGTTGAAGGACCCTCAGGGCAGGGGAGGCACGATTTCACGGGGGTGGGGGGACCCAGGACCAGCCAGGACCCCCGAGAGCAACCCACTAGCCCTGGGCCAGGCCCAGCCCTGTCCTCAGTGGGCAGAGCCAGGGGCTGGGGCCGTCCCACCCTGCTTCCTCTCCACCCCGCTGGTGAGAGCCTCAGAGGACTCTGGAACCTGGCACCCTGGGCAGGGCACACGCCTGCTGACGACAGAGCACAGAAGCCATCTCTGCCTCCATGACGCACCGAGAGGGAGAGAGAAACCAGCAGGCCGACCTGGGGACTCCCAGGCAGCCTGTGAGTCAGCAGTGACAGGCCAGGGACAAAACCAGAAGTCTAAGGATCCTAAGTGGCATCAAGCCCCAACCCCAGGTGACTCAGAGATCACGTTACCCCTCCCTCCCGGTGTGGAGGCCCCCAGGCCTGGCCTTCCGGGCCTCTCTCAGCCTTTCTCCTGCTTACGTGCCTCTGGCAGGGACAGGGAGTGGGGGACCCCACCCACAGATCCTGACCCCTGGCCTCCTCGGGCCCCGTAAGTCCAGCTGCCAGACCTTGGTCCTTCCGCCGGACGCACCCACTGATCCAGCCCGGCCAGCGGCCCTCGTCCCCTGCTGGCTCCCAGCTCCGGAGCAGTCTAGCCCCAAGGAAGGGCACGCGACCCGACCTGCCCCCTCAGCTGGGTAGCAGGAGGGGGGGCCGGGCCACGAGCAGGCACGCTTGCGGTTGGGTTTGAACTTTTTTGTTTTGCACTGTTCTTTTTATGCAGGGCTTAACCTACGTGGTTTGAACTTTTGACGTGTGCCCGACTAGCCACCTGCAGTGAGTGCCCTCCCTCCCTCCCTCCACACACGCCCACTTCCCCCCAGCGGGTCTGGGGGGGGCGGCAGATGCCAGCTTGGTGGCACTACCCTCACCCCACGGCTCTCCACCCCGGCAACCTCCCCAGGCCAGGCCTCCGCACCCAGGCAGTATGGAGCTCCCCATACACACCTGGCCCCTCCTGATCCCATCAGCCATTGCCAGGCCCTGGTTGCCATGGAAACCTCCAGGCTTCAGTCCCAGTGGTCCCTCCAGGGCCTGGGGCTCAGTGGCCTCCCCAGCTACACGTTGTGGGGGGGGGGGCGGAGGAGAAAGGGGGGAGGGAGAGGAAGAGGGGGGAATCAGAAATCATTGACCGGGAACCAGCCTTCACCTGAAAGGTTGTCACCTTCTGTTCCTGGGAACAGTGCTTGGCGGGCGCGTCGTAGGGCCACACGGCAGGACCTTTCCCTGTCACACTCTCAAGTGACCCACTGCTCCCTAAGTCGTTGGCTCCAAAGGAAGGCCCCTCTTCCCCATCCCCTCTGTCTGTCTCTGCTCCAGAACACCAAACCCTGGCTCTTCTTGACCTCGGCTTCTACCTTGAGGTCAAGCTCCAGGAAGGAGAGCTACCGTCTCAGCCCGCCTCTCTTCCCGCCCCAGGTCCACAGCCTGGACGGCGGCAGCTGGCAGCAGGGACGGGAGAGAGAACAAACACCAACTGATGTGGCAAGAACGCCCCTACACCAGCCACTGTTTCCTCAGCCTCCTCACCGGCCTCTCTCCAGCCTCAACCTCCACACCAAGGCCACAGTGACCTTGAGACACACACCGACCCTAGCCCCAGAAGCCTTCCCGGGTGTCCTGAGTGAGCGAGATGAAGTCCGACCCCAGGGGCAGACCCTAAAGTCTACCCTAGTCTGGCCCAGCCTTCCACTCCTGCCACACAGCCTAACGTCCTGATGTCCCGGCTGGCCATCGTGGCCGCCAGCCTCCTGTCCCTCATCACCACATAGCTACATAGCAAAGCCTGTCCCTTCCTTCAAACCCCAGCTCTAAGGCCATTCAGGGATAGCCTGTTGGCTTACCCACATGCTTGTGGTCACCCCATCAGAGCGCCTGCCACACCGCATGTGGATGTGGCTTCTGCCTCCCGCCCTCCAACCCTCCGGCACCAGGCTAGGTTCCTCGAGAGTGGGATGACCACTTCCTCTTCTCTGACGCTCCAAGAAGAGCCTGCGTGTGTCCGAACAGGCTACTGAATTACTAGTGTTTTTCTCAATGTTTATTTATTTTTGAGAGAGACAGAGTGTGAGGAGAAGAGGGGCAGAGAGAGGGAGACGCAGAATCGGAAGCAGGCTCCAGGCTCTGAGCTGTCAGCACAAAGCCCGACGTGGGGCCTCGAACTCATGACGGGTGAGATCATGACCTGAGCCGAAGTCACATACTTCGACTGAGCCACCCAGGCGCCCCCTGAATTAGTCATTTTACTGGACAAGAGTGAACTGGACAGGAAGGAGAGCTTCCGTCTCAGCCCGCCTGAGAAGGCAGATATTAATAGAAATAAATGATTGAGGGGCACCTGGGTGGCTTACTCAGTTGGGCATCTGACTCTTGATTTCAGCTCAGGTTATGATCTCATGGTTCATGAGTTTGAGCCCTGCATTGGAGTTCGCTTGGGATTCTCTCTCTGGCTCCTGCTCACGCTAGCGCCCTCTCTCTGTCTCTCAAAAATAAAATAAGTAAATAAATAAAACAAGAAAAAGAAATGCTAGTGCCCTCTCTCTCTCCCAAAAATAAAATAAATAAACAAAAAAAAAAATAAAAGAAATGATTAAATAAATAAGTGGAGGGAAAGAGAAATCTCCCATGCAGAAAATTTTCAAAACATATATGTAAATGCTACTCCTTCATTAAGGGGAAGCATAACCCCCTCCCCTCAAGTAGGGGCTGCAGAGTCACTTTCTTCCGAAGAGGATAGTATGGGAAGGAGGAGAAGAGAATACATTTATAGTAGAGGAACCTGACATACACTGGCTCAGCCGGGTGATCAAGGTCAACATCAATAACCATAAACCATGTTGGCAGCATAGACACTTGATAGTTGGTAAACACAATAGCGCTTTACCTCTGTGGTCTCGCTCCCCGCAAAATAATCCCAATATAATCATGAGAAAAACATCAGACAAATCCCAATAGAGGGGAGGCGCACCTTACAGAATATCTGATCAGGACCCTTCAAAGCTGTCAAGGTCAGCAAAAACAAGGAAAGTCTGAGCCAAGAGAAGCCTCGGGAGAAACAACGACTGGGTGTCATGGGGTGTCCTGGATGGATCCTGGGGGCAGGGAGGAGAAGACCCCTAGGTAAAAACTGGAAATCAAAGTAAAGTATGGGCCTTAGTTAATAATAATCTATCAATATTGGCTCATTAATTGAAACAAATATCCCACACTCGTGCAAGATGTTAATAATAAGAAAACTGGTTGGAATTAAAATAAAAACTTAATTTAAAAAATAACAGGGGGGCGCCTGGGTGGCTCAGTCAGTTAAGCATCCAACCCCGGCTCAGGTCATGATCTTACAGTTTGTGAATTCGAGCCCTGAGTCGGGCTCTGAGCTGACAGCTCAGACCCTGAAGCCTGTTTTGGATTCTGTGTCTCCGTCTCTCTCTGACCCTCCCCGGCTCATGCTCTGTCTCTCTCAAAAGTAAATAAATAAACATTTTTTTTTAAATAATAAAAATAGGGGCGCCTGGGTGGCTCAGTAGGTTGAGCGTCCAACTTCGGCTCAGGTCATGATCTCACGGTTCGTGAGTTTGAGTCCCGCGTCGGGCTCTGTGCTGACAGCTCAGAGCCTGGAGCCTACTTCGGATTCTGTGTCTCTTTCTCTCTCTGACCCTCCCCTGTTCACGTTCTGTCTCTCTCTGTCTCTCAAAAATAAATAAAGGCAAATAATAATAATAATAATAATAATACTAACAGGAAAACTGGATGTGGGGGTTATACAGGAACTCTCCATACTATTTTTCTCAATTTCTCTCTAAATGTAAAACTGTTCTAAAAAATAAAGTCTACTTCATTTTTTTAAGTTTATTTATTTTGAGAGAGAGAGAGCATAAGCAGGGAAGGGGCAGAGAGAGAGGGAGAGAAAGAATCCCAAGCAGGCTCCACACTGCCAGCACAGAGCCCGACGCAGGGCTCGACCCACAAACTGTGAGATCGTGACCTGAGCCAAAGCCAAGTGTCGGTGCTTAACTGACTGAGCCATCCAGGCGCCCCAATAAAGTCTATTTGAAAAAGAAAGGAAAAAAGCAAGCAAACTAGCTAGCTGAGCCCAAGCCCCACTTCCTCCAGGGAGCCTTCCTGGTTCATGCTTGGGCAGTGAAGGGGCATTGAGGTTGCCAGCAAGCAGGACCCAGTACTTAGTTCTGATCATGTTCCAGAACCTCTCCGATGGGGAACGTCCTGTTTTAGGAGATGCAGGCTGACGTACTGGGCGGTCAACGGTCGTGCTGCATTCATGTAATTCTCAAACGGCCCAGGAAAAAAAAAGTCTGTGTGTAGGGAGGGGAGGGGGCGGGCAGAAATGGAGCAACATACTAGCAAGTGGCGAACCTGGGTGGAGGTGAGTGAGTGCTCATTGAGCGATTCTTGCAACTTTTCTGGAGGTTTTACTATTTCAAAATGAAAAGTTGGGAGAAAACTTAAGGGACGTACCAGGAGGGTGGGCAGGAGGGACCCACCAGGAACCGCATGTGCAGGGAGGGAGCAGAGGCCTGGAAGGCAGCAGGGGCGGGGAGGTGGGCGGATGCAGTGAGGGTCTGTGAAGCCCTAACACTCAGGGCCCGGCAGGCAGGGGTGAGAGGCTGAGATGCAGCCTGCCTGCCTCATCTAGCCCATCCCCCACCACCTTGCAAGCCAGGGCCCCAGAGCTGCCCAAGGGCTGAGTCACAGTCCAAGACTGTCACCCCTCCGTAAAACACACGCACAAGGGCTCTCCTGGCTCCCGTGTCCCCAGCCCTGTGGCCACCCATGCCTTGATTCCCTGTGTGTCTCCTGACCCCGTGCTCCCCTCCTGATGGGGGAAGGGGCCTCCCCTGCCCTACCTAACTAAACAGGCCCGGGCCTCTGGGACCAAAGCAAGCCTCCCAAGCTCTGGACAGCCCAGGGAGCTCGGGCCTCGCTGCCTTAGAGGCAAGGTCACTAACACTACCACTAACGCCCCAGATGCTCATAGCAGCACTATCCCGACAGCCAAAAGGTGGAAGTGAAGGCATGGACAACACGTGCTATGTCCCCACACTGGAATTCCCTTTAGCCATAAAAAGGAACGAGGCCACATACTGTATGGGTGTGTTTACAAGAAATGTCTGGAAGAGGCAAATCTATAGAGACAGGACATGGATTAGTGGCTTAGGGCCGGAGGGGCGGGGGTGGGGGGTAAAGGGTGCAGGGTCTCTCTTCTGGGTGATGAAATGTTCTGGAACCGTGGGGACGGTATACTAAATATACTAAAACCCACCGAATTACACACTTTACATGGGCGAATTATATGGGATGTGGATTGTATCTCAATAAAGCCGCTTGAAAAACAGTAATCAGCACTTCCCAAATGCCTGCAGGCCGCACGCAGCTGCGTGCTGAGGGTCTCTCAGGAGACCCTACGATCTGGTGCTATGGGCCCTGTTCTACCAACGAAGAAACGGAAGCTTGGAGCACTTCTGTGATCTCCCCAGGGACACACGACTTGCGTAGGCAGAACCTGAACCCCGAACTCACCAGGACCAAAGAGTGCGTAACCACCACCACAAGCACCGGATCTGCTCAAGCTTGTTTCCAAGACATTACTGAACCCCCGGAACCCCATAGGCCCTGCCTTTGAGAGCTGCAGGTCGGCTGTGGACACGCAGGAGGGGATCAGGCCTGCCTGAGATGGTGTGGGGCTGGGGTGAAGGGTGCAGGAACGCAGCAGGGGTAGTGGAAATTCAGGGTGCCTAGCCACACCCCGAAGCTCAGCCCCCTGTCCGGGGGGCGCTGGGATGCCCAGCAAGGAGACAGAGACCCCGCAGGGGCGCTGCATCCCCCGCACAAGTGCCCAGTGTCCATCTCCCCTCCAGGGTTGGGCCAGCACCGGCCTGCGGCCGCCCTCCCGGGAGTCGCCCCCGTGCGTTTGCTTATGGGAATTGCAGCCTCCGAGGGGTCCCGCGCCCAAGGAGCAGAGTTTTGAACATCTCTCCTGCGCTCTGGCAGGTGGAGAGAAAGGGACAGCTATGATTGGCAGAGGTACAATGGGGCTTTCGAAAGTGCCCCCAGTGGGGTTCAGTGCAGTGCCAATGGGGAACCCATAGATGGGGTTTACAGATTTTTCATCATGATGGAAAATAAAAGCTTATCAGTGCCTGGCCCGGGGGGAGGGGGGGGGGTCTGCTGAGCAGTCCTGAAGTGGGCACCCTTGGGTGTCTCAGAGGGCACAGCATGTGTGGCCGAGGCCCTGAAGCAAAGGGCGAGCAGGTGACCATCCAGGGCAGGACAGTGAGGTCCACAGGTAGGGGGCAGCCCACACCTGGTGGGGTGGCCCCAGGAGCAGGGGAGGGACTGGGTCTGAAAAGGGTGAACCTAAAAAATGAGCCTGGGGATGAGAGGGAGGTCTGCTGTTGTCCGTCCAGAGGAGCTGGGAGGAGGGTAGGTAGAGGGGTGTGTGCCAGTGTGAGAAGAACAGGAGGGGGGTGGGCAGGGGCCCCTGGGGTGATGAGGACTCCAGGGTCGAAGCCCCTGCCTTCCCCTCCCCCAGGCCATCACCCCCCAGCAGCCACAGTCTTGCCACCTGGACCTGGAAGGTTGGTGAAACCCTGGTTCACTTGTCGGTGGACTGGAGAGGCAGAGCGGCCGAGGACCAGCTGGCCAGACCCTGCCTTCAGCCCCCCACCAAGCCCCAGCCTCCAATCCCCCCATCCGTGGCTCCCCCTGACCCCAGGGGAGAAAGGGTTAGTGAAGAGACAAGGCCCAGAGTGGCTGAGGCCGCCTAGTGCCAATAAGGCTGGGTGTCATCCAAGCAGCCCCCAGGCTCGGTTTCAGCAAGCTCGAAACGGAAAGAGCTCGGGCAGGGCATGGCCTCTTTATGGCTTTTGGTGAAACCTGGCCCTGGGGACAGGGAAGAAGTTTCCCAGGCATGTGGGGAGGGAAGAGTGACTCATTCCTCACTCCCAGGCTCCGTGACACCACAGAGCTTAGGAATTAGCCAAAAGCAGCCACCTAGGCCAGTCGGAGAGAAAACAGTCCCAGCCCCACCCTGGCCACTCTCACCTTGGGAGGCCTGCTGCCGCCGCCACCCACAGGAAGGGACCGAGCACTCCCGGAACAGTGGAATTCCCTGGATGAGAAACGCACAGCCTCTCACACAAGCACACACACACATACACCCAGAAGTAAACACCCACCACCCACAGACACGGGCACGCATGTCCAGGGGGTCCCGGGTTCCCACCAAGAGGCCCACCATCGCTAGCGCGCAGCAAAGGACAGCCCCCACTGAGGGGAGAGACCTGCGCGGAGACACAGCCCACCCGGGCCGGCCCCAGAGCCAGGACTCAGTCGGCCGGTTGAAAAGGCTCCGTAGGGAAAGAGAAGGAAGGAGAGAAGGCAGCAGAGGTGGAGGGGATGCCCACTCAGGGTGGTCACCGCTGAGGACCTGGGTCTTAGACAGCCCAGGGCCAAGTATTCGTTGACCGTGAGAAGCTGAGGTGCCCCCAGTAGGGTCCCTACCATACATCTCGATAGCCCCACACCGGTGTCCACGACACCAGCCTGCTGCAAAATCACTGTCCAAGAATCCCTGGAATGGACAGCACCTGACCACGTCGGCTGCTTCTGTCAGCGCAGCCCAGCCCTGGCATCCAGGGCCAGAACTCGCAGGTGGCGGCATCTGCTGATTCGTGTCGCAGCTTCTGGTGTCTGTGATTCTTCCATTATTTTTCCACCTCAGACAAGCCTCCCAGGGCAGGGCCTGTGTCCCCCCAGAAAATTCTCCCCAGAGGCATGGCCAGGGCCAGGGCCCCCCGTGTTGAAGATAGCAGGTGTGCTAGCTGTGATTATTTTTATGGAAAGCAACAAACACTGACAATGTGTAACTTAAGTCAAAAAAGACAAGTATGAGTCGGGGCGCCTGGGTGGCTCAGTCGGTTAAGTGTCTGACTTCGGCTCAGGTTATGATCTCACGGTTCGTGAGTTTGAGCCCCACGTCGGGCTCTGTGCTGACAGCTGGGAGCCTGGAGCCTGCTTCAGGTTCTGTGTCCCCCTATCTCTCTGCCCTTCCCCTGCTCACCCTGTATCTCTCTCTCAAAAATGAATAAAAGTTAAAAATTAAAAAAAAAAAAAGATAAGGATGAGAATTGGGAGAACAGTTACAGCATGCATAGTGAGCGAAATAAGGGTCACCGAAGTCCAAAAAGGCACAGACTAGGACAGCTTGGAGACCAGCAGAGTATATTATATATATGATATAATATCTATTATATATAATTATATGTAAAATATATAAATATTCATATATAGTCAACATATAAATTCTAATATATGTACTAGAAATAAGCTAAACATCCAAATGAAAAGAACTGTAAAATCTTTACAAGAAAATAGAAGAGAATATCTCTTTCTTAGAGCTAGGGAAGCAGTTCTTAAATAAGATACAAAAGATATGAAAGAGGAAAAAATTGATAAACTTGGTTATGTTAAAAAACTGGCGTGTTGGGAAAGCTATTGGCTCAGTTGGTAGAGCATATGACTCTTGATCCCGGGGTTGTGGGTTTGAGCCCCATGTTGGGTGTACAGATTACTTACAAATAAAATCTTAAAAGAAAACTGGCATGATAAAAGATAATCAAAAAGCTATACAACTCACGTAGCCAACAAATAGTTAGTAATCAGAATATATAAAGAACTTCTACAAAACCAAGAAGAAAAAGACAACCTAATAGAAAGACAAAGGCCATGAATTGGCATCTTATAGAAGAAATTGGAATGACAATGAATCTATAAAAGGTGTTCGAAGCATTTTTTTAAAAAGGGGGATGAGAGGGGTGCCTGGGTGGCTCAGTCGGTTAAGCCTCCAACTTCGGCTCAGGTCATGATCTCATGTTCGTGGGTTCGAGCCCGGTGTTGGGCTCTGTGCTGGCAGCTCGGAGCCTGGAGCCTGAAGCCTGCTTCGGATTCTGTGTCTCCCTGTCTCTCTGCCCCTCCCCTTCTCATGCTCTGTCTCTCTCTGTCTCAAAAATAAATAAAAAACATTAAAAATGTTTTAAAAAATAAATAAAAAGGGGATGGGAGCGCCTGGATGGCTCTGTCAGTTGAGCGTCCGACCTCAGCTCAGGTCATGATCTCAAGGTTTCTGACTTCGAGCCCCACACCACATTGGGGGGGTGGAAGCATGGAGCCCGCTTCAGATCCTCTGTCCCCCTTTCTCTCCCCCTCCCCTGCTTGTACTCTCTCTCAGAAATAATAAATTAAAAAAAAAAAAAAGGTGTTCAACCTCACTAGCCAACAGAGAAATGCAAATTACAACAAGTTACCATAAAACATCCACAGAAGAACAAAAGTTAAAAACTCTGCACTACCAAGTATTTACGGGGATGTGTAGCAACAGAACTCTCTCACATGCTGGAGAGAGTGTTGGTGGGCACAACAATTTTAGAAAATCATCGGGCAATATTTGGTAAGGGGCAAGGTGCATTTACCCTCTGATCTAGCAATTCGCTTCCAAAGAAACTCTCACACGTATGCACCTGTAGGCTTTTATAAGGATGTGTGTCGCATCGGATCTGTAATAGCAAAACAGTTGGAAACAATCCAAATGCTCGTGGCGAGAAGAGATGTAAACTGTGGCACCCTCACACGATGGAATGCGGCATGGCAGTTACAGTGAATGAACTAGAGCTTCTGGTAGAAACGTGGGTCAATTTTGAAAACATATGGTCAACGAAAAAAGCAAACCAGAGAATGATATGTGCAATCTAAGACCATTTATGTGAAAACTTTTAAGACGCAAAATAGATCTATGTGTTGTGAGTGGATGTACACATAAGTAGCAAAAATATAAAAACCTGAACAGGAAGATGATTTGTCAACTTTAGGACAATGTTCCCTGGAGGAAGAGAAGGGAATGGGATAGTGAAGGGGCACGAAAGATTTGCTAAATTTGAGTGATGGATTCCCATGGGGGTTTCTTACATTATTCTTTGCACGTTCCTGAGTGTTTGAAATACCTCATAACTTTAAATATATGTTTGAGGGGCACCTGGGTGGCTCAATCGGTTAAGCGACTAACTCTAGATTTCGGCTCAGGTCATGATCTCATGGTTCGTGAGTTCGAGTCCCGTATCCGGCTGTGTGCTGACACGGTGCGGAGCCCGCTTGGGATTCTCTCTCTCCCTCTCTCTTTGCCCTTCCCCTGCTCACTCTCTCTCTCTCTCTCAAAATAAATCAGTAAACTTAAAAAAAATAAAAAATAAAAATATGTGTTTGAAGGGGAAGAAGGTCATTTTAGAGTACAGCAGCAAGATGGTGGATGGGCGGCCAACTTGGGTGTCTCTGCAGCAGATCCCTCCCCTTCCCTCCTTCCCTCCACAGCTCAGCTTCGGAGGCTGGGCCAGCACCCTTCTCCCATGGAGATGGCTTCGCCTTCATCCCTGGGCCTCCCAGACTTTGGTCCTGGAGGTGGGCTTCTTGAACATTTATCAGTGGTGACGGCAGAGTGTAGACATTCGGGAGGGTCCCTGAGCTATACAGGCACTGCCCCCGCTTCCCTCTGGTAAGTGTGACTTGATATGCCCTCCGCGGTCAGAGTCAACCCCTTCATCCACTGTAGCGATTTGCTTTTGCCTATTCTCATAGGGGCACAAGGAACCTTAATGGCCAGGAGGCCCCCTCCCTTCCAGGGTCGTGGGTCTGTTATCATGAAGTCCCCCATGAGAGCATTCCTCCTTTGGGTTCAGAAAAGAAAACTATAAAAAGTGGACCAGAGGGTGTCCCTCGGGTGTTTTTGCCCCTCCATTCTTGGATCCACATATACCAAGACCCTGGAGACCTAATTCAGGGTAGGCTTGATGTCCCATTCATTAAACATGACCTAGAAGTACATAGGAACTCCCTACCTCACCCTTGCCTTTTGAAAGATGTCCAAAGTATGGGGCGTGGGAGATCTGGGGTCCACTGAAACAGATGAGAACCTCCTTTCCTCTCCCCTCCTCCCCTCTCACACTGCACAACTGATCCTAAGCAGATCTAGAAGCTTCTCCCAAAGCCTCTTTTCCACCCCCAGAGCTCTAAAGAGCTCTGTTCCTCTCCTGCCCATCTCAACACTTTACTTTGTATATCCCCATCGTCTTTTCCCTAGTAAACACTTTGTCCTTCTGGCCGATGAGATGGGGGACAAGTCCCATCTCAATGGCTGAATCTGCTTTAGCAGACCAGGGGAGGAAAGACGTCTGCGCACGCACATGTGTTCTGCCTGCAGGAGAAACGGCATCTGCCAGGCAGCAGTCCAACCTCCCAGGCTGCTGTCTCCTGGGTGGCGCCACTGCTGTCTTCAAAAGGCCATTTCGTCATCCTGCAAGGCCCGACGCTTCTAGATGGTGGCGTTTGTGATAAGAGCAGGACTCCCGTACCTCTATGGTTCTTTTGCTCTAAGGCAACTTCCAGATCAGAAGCAAGATGGCAAGGATTCACCGGCATAGTGTAGGAGGCATTAGTAAGTTCATGAAGGCTGCTACTGGCAGCAGCGTGGTGTGCAAGTAAGGCAAATACAAATCCCAAATAAGCATCTGTCGGGGTGCGGACAAGTTGTTGACATCCTCCCAACAGGGGTCCGGAGTGATGGGTTTGCATTAGGCTCAGTGGTCCCTAAGGAAAGAGAGGACCATAATGGATTCAAGAATGGTGCTCTTTTTGCTGCCAGTGGGCACTGGGGACAGCCTTCGTGAGAGAAAGCCCTGCATGGCCTCCCTCCCTGCCATAGTGGCCTCTGTGGTCACAAGCCCATCAAGCCGGCACTGGGCTGGCTGGAGAAGGAGGCTAGCTGGCACCCACCAGGCTGCTCATCAGCCCACAGCAACAGCACTCTCCTTTGGGTTGGAGCTCAGAGTCAGGGCACCAGTGCTGATACGGGAGCGTGGCCTCTGTCAGCGATAAGGCAGAAAACACTAAGGGTTGAGTAACCTCTGATAGAGCCCTATCTTAAATCAACTTCTCTTTCCTTGGGCCTCAAAAGCTGCTTTGTTTAACTTCATGCTGTTTGGATGAAGATATGATAAGGTCCCTCAAGGTTTACATAAACTTAGAATGCACCAGAGTCTAGTACCCTCCATTTCCTGAGAAGGAGGCTTCATGAGGTGAGGACACAAGACCCTCCAGGAGCTGAGGACAAGGTCTCACATCGCTCTCTCTGCTGCAGTGCCCTCAGCTCCAGCCTATCCCCACCGAGTTTCCCTTGGGTTCCTTTTTTTTCCTTTCCCTTTTTCTCATTTTGGTTGCCAGTAAGGGATCCAGGGCCAAAACCCAGAATAAGAAGCTAAGCCAGGTATCTCAAACTCAGGTGGTTACAGGGGATGAACAGGTAATGAAAATGCGTAGTCAGACAATAAGGGGGACTTCCACTTCTAAGAAGATGGAGTAGATTACATTTCCCTATTCCTTCTGCCAAGTACAGCTAACACTCCTGGAATTTATTTTTTAATGTTTATTTATTTTTGAGAGAGAGAGAGAGAGAGAGAGAGAGAGTCCAAACAGGGGAGGGGCAGAGACAAAGGGAAACTCAGAATCTGAAGTAGGCTCCAGGCTCTGAGCTGTCAGCACAGAGCCCAATGTGGGGCTCGAACTCACAAACTGTGAGATCATGACCTCAGCCAAAGTTGGACACTTAACCGACTGAGCCACCCAAGTGCCCCAAACCCCTGGACTTTATAGGTAAAACATAACTGAGAAGATTGAAACGTGGAGAGAAGGTAGACCAACTAGGAACCTCTAGACCCAAGGACGTGCTGTGCCTTCATTGTCGCCATCTTGCTAGCCACCTTTAGGCTCCTTAGAGAGCATGGTGAGTGCCCTAGGCTTTCTTTTTCCTTCTTGAATCCCAGACATGGAACTGAAGAAGCAGATGACCAGAAGACACCAACGGGCACAGACAAAGAAAAACCCCAAAGAAAGCTCTAGTCGAAGGACCAGAAAAGGGGCAGCCTAGAAAGACAAAGAAATTTTAGACAATAACCACTTTACACCAGCCAAACACCAGAGAAAAAACTGGTGTCACCCATGCCCACATTATTTGTGTAGCAAGGTGGAAACCTAGACTTCTACTCTCAAGAGGCTATACCAAAGCAAGCAACACCCCCACTAAGGTGATGTCACAATCTGCCCCTTCAGTACCAGTGGACACCACATAGGGAGTTTAGCTGTCTATGGTCACTGGAGAGTAAAAGACACCACACAGCCTCCCCCAACAGGTTGTATCAGAAGAAGTCACCCCACCATGCTGTTGGTGGAAACCACCTGAAGAGCCAGAACTCCTATCCCTGTCCAGAAGTAAAGAGAAGCCACCGTACCCTCCTCCCTGCCCCAAATCCTAACCAAGGCCAAATGGGGAACAAAGAACTTCTACTTCTGCCAGGCAATATGAGGAAACCCCTCTCCCTTCTCCTACAGTGTCAAAATAAAACATCTAAAACAGAAAGTTTAAATAAGATCTGAACTCTCAGAACATAATACCAAAATGCCCAACTGAAAATCATTCCTCAAACTCAGAAGCAGGAAGATCTCAAACTGAATGAGAAAGACAAGCAAGGTGACAGAGATGTTGGAATCCCAACCAGCCATGATAAAAATAATCACAGGAGCAATTATTAATGCACTTAAAACGAATGCAAAATATGGGTCACCTGGGTGGTTCAGCTGGTTAGGTGTCCGACTCTTGATTTCGGCTCAGGTCATGGTCTCAGCGTCATGGGATCAAGTCCCAAGTTGGGCTCTGCGCTGAGTGTGGAATCTGCTTAAGATTCTCTCTCTCCTTCTGTCCCTCCTCTGCTCACACTCTCTCTTAAAAAAATAAAAAAGGCAAATCTAGGTGCTTGGGCAGTTCAGTCAGTTGAGCATCCGACTTTGGCTCAACTCATAATCTCACTGTTCATGAGTTCAAGCCCCACATCAGGCTCTGTGCTGTCAATGAAGAGCCTGTTTCAGATCCTCCAACCCCTTCTCTCTCTCTTCCCCTCCCTCACATGCTTTCTCTCTCTCACTCTCTCTCAAAAATAAACTTTTAAAAAAAGGCAAATCTAAATATAAAATATTTAAAAAGAGACAGAGAGGAGCAAAATAAACCCAAAGCAAAGGAAGGAAGGAAATAATAAAGATTAAAACAGAAATCAATGAACTTGAAAATAGAGGTCAATGAAAGACAGAGTTGGTTCTTTGAAAGAAAATGATAAAAATGACCGACCTTTAGCAAGGCTGACAAGGAAAAAAGAGAGAGAAAGAAGACACAACTTAGCAACAGGAATAAAACAGGAGCCATCATACAGACCCTACAGACATCCAAAGGAAAATCAACAAATATTATGAACAACTCTACAACATAAATTCAACAATTTAGATGAAATTGTCCACTTTTTCAAACACACACACACACACACACACACACACACTACAACTCACCCAACACGAAATGGATAATTTAGATAATTTGAATAGCCCTGTAAGGGGCGCCTGGGTGGCTCAGTCGGTTGAGCTTCTGACTTCGATTCAGGTCATAACCTCACGGTTCATAGGTTCGAGCCCTGCCTTGGGTTCTGTGCTGACAGCTAGCTCAGAGCCTGGAGGCTGCTTCAGATTCTGTGTCTCCCTCTCTCTCTAACCCTTTCTTGCTCACGCTGTCTCTCTCTCTCTCTCAAAAATAAATAAAACATTAAAAAAAAAAAAAGAATAGCCCTATAAGTGTTAAGGAAATTAAATTTGCAATCTTAAAACTCCTAAAAAAGAATTTCCAGGTCCAGTTTTCACTGGAAACTTCTACTACATTCATCAGGGTTATCCAGAGAAAGGACAGAGCAGGAGAGAGAGAGAAATTATAACAGTTGGCTCACTCAGTTATGGAGACTGAAGAGTCCCACTGTCTGCCATCTGCAAGCTGGGGAACCAGGACAACAAGTGTTATAACCCAGTCCCATTCCAAAATCCTGAGAACGGGGAGGTCTGTTCTATGAAAGAGAGGGATATGCAGAAAACCATCAAAGGCCAAAGGAGCTGTGAGGTTGAGACAAAGGCCAACAAGTACAGCTTGACCTGAAATGGTTTAAGGGGACTAACGGACAGAAGCATGTCTTGAACTGCTGCAAGATGAGTTGATCTCCACAACCCCACCTCCCTTTAAGACGTGCTTTTATAGCCTTAGAGGCTCTGTGCAAGCTGGAGGATGACCCAAGGAGAGAATGTTTAAGAATCTTGTGTGTCATAGTCCTATCTCCAGGGCAAATCAAGCACGTTATGCCTCAAGGGTGTTCTTAAGGATATGGTTAAACAAAAGGAAAGAATGAGGGCTGGGCTCAAGAAGGTTTCAAGTCGAACAACTGGCTCAGTCAGTAGAGCATGCAACTCGATCTCACAGTTGTGAGTTCAAGCCCCACGTTGGGCGTGTAGCCTACTTAAAATAACTTTTTTTCGATGTTTCAGGTTACAGAATGATTATGGCAGGTTTGATTTCAGGTCACAGAACGGTCGTCATGGTGGATTTAAACCTTCCGTTTAATATTACCCAAATACCAAAACCAGACAAATACAGTACAAAAATAGAAAACTCCGGACCACTACTGCTCATGAATATAGACTCAGAAGTCTTCAACAAAATATTAGCTAATAGAATTCAGCACATATAAAAAGAATTATACACAATAACAAGTGGAGTTTATTCCAGCCATGCAAGACCAGTTCGTTATTCTAAATTATTCCAGCCATGAAAGACCAGTTTATTATTCTAAAATCAATAATGTCATCCACCACATGAACAAGCTAAAGAAAACTCACCTAGTCATTTCAACTGACGCAGAAAAAGCATCTGACAAAATTCAACATCCATTCATGGTTTAAAACAAGAAACAGGGGCACCTGGGTGGCTCAACTGGTTAAGCGTCTGACTTCAGCTCAGCTCATGATCTCAAGGTTCATGGGTTCAAGCCCCACATAGGGCTCTGTGCTGACAGCTCAGAGCCTGGAGCCTGCTTCGGATTCTGTGCCTCCCTCTCTCTCTGCCCTTCCCCTGCTCACTCTCTGTCTCTCTGTCTCTCTCTCTCAAAAATAAATAAACATTAACAAAAATTTTAAATAAAAAAACAAAAAACTCTCTGAAAAATAGAAGTAGAGGGGAACTTCCTCAACTTGATTAAGAGTATCTTCAAAAAATCCTATAGCTAACATTCTACTCAACGGTGAAAGACCAGATGCTTACGCCCCAAGATCGAGAACAAAGCAAAGCAAACATGCTGGCTCTCCCTACCCTTATTCAGCTAGTGCCAAAGGTGTAGCCAGGGCAGTAAGGAAAAAGAAAAAAAAAAAAAAAAAAGGAAATGGAAGGCGTACAGATGAGAAAGGAAAGGATAAATCTATCCCTGTTTGCAGATGGCATGATTGCCTCTGTAGGAAATTCCAAGGAATCTACAGAAACCCTCCTGGAATAAGTCAGTTTAACAAGGCCTCCGGATACAAGATAAACACATAAAATTAAACAACAAATAAGGCTTTTGCTCTTTGGAAGACCCTGTCAAGAGGACAAAAAGACAAGCTAGCGTGGGAGCAACAGCTGTGTTAAAATTAACAGAGAAATCTCACTAAAATGGAGTTGGGAGGACAGCAGGGGGAGTACTCTCACGTCCTGCCACTTCTCACCAATCATAAATCCAAGGGGAAGAGACTACTTGCGAGCTGATGCTACATCACTACCCCAGCCCGTGGAGGAAAAGCTTTCCTCCTCCCCCAGCAACAGCCCAGCCAATGAGAGACTGTCCAGTGAAATTGATAACGAAGTTTAAAACACACCTTTAGCGATAGGCAGAATCATTACTGCTTATTCCTCATCCTCACACATCCGGACACATCATACACAAATGCGGCACGCCCACACCCACACCCACACCCTCCACCACACTGATACCCGGACGCTGCCACCAGTTAAAGGGCGACACTTCCTCCAAGGACTCGGAATCCACAGTAGGCACAGATGGGCTCCCTGTGTACCCACGTCCCTGGGTTCCACATGGTTTGCCCCCAGCAAAGGACATCTGGGCCCCCAAACTCCTCAGGCCTGGGCTCTCCCCGCTCCACTCCACCTCTGCACACAACTCTCACACTTCCAATGCAGGAATGTGGCCCTAGTGGAGACTGCTTACTGGGGCGAGTAGCGGGCCGGCCAGAGCATGCTGGGACAGGAGACACAGAGGATGCCTACTCTCCGGGGTGGACACAGGGCAGGAGATAAGGAACAGGCTAATGTAGCTGCAGGCACTCTTCCTTCAGTTCCTCTTCTCCTAGCGCTGTGCTCCTCGGAATCCTGCACAGACACACACCATTCTACCCAATCACACCTAGTGCCTCCAGCAGTCAAATCCTTCTCCAGCAGCTCCGGCCCAGCCCCCTATGGAATGCTTTCCTGGAAACATCACTCAGCACTGCAGGGTTCCTTGCTGACACAGAAGGACAGGAGGCTCCTGCGTTTGGGGGAGGGGGGAGTGCATTGTGCCTGGAGCCCCCCAACCTCAGCCTCCTTGTCTTACTCCCCTTCCCACCCTCTGGGGCACAGACATGCCGCAGGTCCTGAGCACGATGGTGCTGCCTCTCTCTCAAAATAAAGACATAAGCTTAAAAAAAAAAAAAAAAAAAGCACCCTGTCCTCATTAGCAGCCGCTCCCCATTTCCTCCCAACACCCCCACCCCCAGTTCTTGGCAACCACCCATCCACTTTCTGTCTCTGTAGATTTTCCTGCTCTGGATATTTTTTGAAAATGGAATTACCTAGCATGTCATCCTTTGTGACCGGCATCTTTACCTCACCATAAAGTTGTCAAAGCCTAGCCAGGTATCAGTACTTTATTCCTTTTTATGGCCAAATAATACTCCATTGATAGGCATACCACATCTGGTTAACCATTCACCAGCTGACACTTAGGGTGTTTCCACATTTTTTTTAATGTTTATTTTTGAGAGAGGGAGAGAGAGAGAGTGAGTGCGCAGGTGCACGAGTCGGGGAGGGGGCAGAGAGAGAGGGAGACAGAGGATCTGAAGCAGGCTCCAGGCTCTGAGCTGTCAGCACAGAGCCTGATGCAGGGCTCAAACCCAGGAACCATGAGATCATGACCTGAGCTGAAGTCGGATGCTTAACCACTGAGCCACCTGGGCACTCCTGGGTGTTTTCACTTCTTGGCTATTATGAAGAACGTTGCTGCGAGCATTCATGTCCATGCTTTTGCGCAAGCACATTTCTCACCTCCCTTGAGTAAATGCCTAGAAGTAGAATTGCCGGGGCAAAAAAGTAACTCTACCTGTTGAGGAACTGCCAGACTGTTCTCCAAAGCAGCTCTGACATTTCACATTCCCACCAGGGTGTGAGAGTTCCAGTTCCTCCAGCTCTTTGTCACCACTTGTCTGTGTGCGTCTTTATGACCCCAGCCGTCCTCGTGGGGATGAAGTGGCATTTCTTCGTGGCTTTGAGTTGCAGCTGCCTAATGACTAATGGCCTGGAGCATCTGTCTCTTCCTGCGCTTCTCACCTATTCGTGTGTCTTCTTTGTCTATTCTGAATGTCTATTCGGATTCTTGGACCTTTTTCAAAGTGGGTTATGTGCCTTTTTATTATTGGGTTGTAAGCACCATGGTAGATATTAAGCACAAAGCTGATTGGAGCTGTTTGCCCAGAGCCAAAGTCTTATTTGCAGAGTCCCTGAAGTTTGGCCCCTGGGCACGAAGCTTCCTCGGCCCCTTCCCCCCCACCTCATGTCCCCTCCAGCCCTGCCCAGAACGTCAGATCCCTCAGCCTCAGGAGCAAGACCCCTCTCCTCGCCCTCTCCTCCCAACCCAAGCAACTCAGAACTAACCGTTCCTCATAGGTGAGGAACTTGAGGCCCAAGGAGGAAAAGTACTTGCTCAAGTTCACACGGCTGGGGAGGGGCAGCCAGGCTCACCTTTAGGTCTGCCCAGCTACACCCCACACTCTCTCCACACATTCCCTGCACATTTGCATGTCCTGCCTGGGTTGTTTTCTGATTTACACTCCCACTGCATCCCTTTTCCTCCCAGCCCTGTGAGGTGGGTCATGCAGACATTATTTTCCTCATTTAACAGAAGAGGAAACTAAGGTAAGAGGTGACATCACTTTCCTCGGCCTCGAGGCTAACAAGAGACAGAGCACACAGCACCCCCACCCCCCGGGCACTACCAGCCAGGGACCCATTCTCTGGCCCAAAGCACCTGACCTCAGCCTCCCTTCGCCCAGCCACGCTGCCCAGGGCTTCTGTTTCTCTTCTGGCCCAAAGCCACACTCACTGAACAGGAAACTTAGAACAGCCAGCCGTCCAGTGAAGTGGACCCAGGCGACATGAAGTTCCTCCAGGATAGCCCCCACCCAGCACCAGCTGGGCCCTCTGGCCGGGCACTCCCAGCCTTGCCCAGCCCAGCCCCAACAGGCCCAGCCCAAGACCTTTGCCCTGAACGACGCAAGGACCCTGGTTTTCATGGCCTTCTGGCCCTAATTACCTTACTCTCCTGTCACCCAAGGGCCTGGGCACTTAGGGACGAGGCTGCAGGTGTGTGGTCTGAGAGCTGCGGGGCAAACCACAAACACGCTTAGGCCCAGCTCAGTGAGGTCTCTCATCTCCCCTGGCGATGCCCTTGGTTCTTACTAGATTACAAAGCTCCTTCGTGGCAAAGAAAACCCGCAGAAACCCCCACCCATTTGAGGACACTCTGGATGTCTGAGTGGAGCTGATATACAAAAGAGAGAGAGAGAATGAAAAATAAATTAAAAAACTCAAGTACGACAGAGGGCGTTTAACGCTAAGGAGGGTATAAACTATACAAAGGAGACAGGACATTGTGGGGTGAGTGGCTGCAGGAAATCCAACTGCTGGCATGAGGGGTGAGGTGGAATGAGGGGGGGCAGCCCAGGCAGAACCACCAAGGCCAATGTCAGAAAGGGTCTAAGCAGGGTCAGGGCTAGCCCAGGTGTGGGAGTGTGAACATGGATAAAGGGAAGCCTCACCAAAGTGGACCAGGGATGCTAGAAGGAGAGGCTGGGGGTGGGGCAGGCCACACTGGTCCGCATCAGTTATAGGAAGAATTGTCAATTATGGGCCCAACAGAGGACATACAGAACACCTTGCATCTCCTATAAGGAATCGGCCACCCCTGAAACTAAGCCAATGAGTTTCCCTCATCACCCTGAGCTCCTGCTTCTGTCCAATGGACTTGTGTTCAAAACAAGCCCTCCCAACTTCCTCCTTCTTCTCCGTAAAATAATGCTCCCCAATCTGTCCGACTTGCCCATTGTTGGTTTTGCCCTAGCTTGCTCGTTGCAGATTGCAGTTCTCTACTATTCCCAAAGAAAGCCATTTTTGTGGGTGAAGTAATGAGCCATTCTATGGATTCTTTTTAATGTTTTTTGTTTTTTTTTTTTTTGAGAGAGAGGGAGGCACAGAATCCGAAGCAGACTCCAGGCTCTGAGCTGTCAGCCAAGAGCCCGATGTGGGGCTTGAACCCACGAACCATGAGATCATGACTTGGGCCAAAGTAGGACTTAACCAACTGAGCCACCCAGGTGCCCCAAGCAGTTTTATGTTTAAGGTCAGCATTTCTTGGTGATCAGGGACGGGATCCAGAGTAGACCCCCCAACTGCCCTGGGACTGATAGGCAGACAGGTGCCAATACACACAGAGCCCAGCTCACTGGTGTCTCACTGACCGTGGAGTTTGAGGACACGTGTTCTCCTGGATTTCAAGCTCTACGCTTAGTGTCCGAGCTCTCCAGGCTTTCTTTGGGAACTGTTGGGAGGCCTCAGTTCTTGTTGATGGGCTTTTGGGTGTGTTTTCGTTTTTTGTGTGTGTGATTTTTTTGTTTTTTTTTTAAATCTGTGAGAGCACTCATTGGCCTTCAGTCTGATTCCTTGTCAGAACCACTCTGTTCCTGTTGGAACTGCGCCAGCCTTCGATCCAATTCCTTTGGAACTAGGCTGATCCTACCGAAACTGCGCTGGCCTTTGGGCTGATTATTTCTGGAACCAGGCTATTCCCGGTGACACTGCTGTTGAGGAATTTTACTCTTTGTTGTAGAGAAAAACCTCTAAGAAATGGGATCCCCGTCATCAAAATGCTTTGAGGGCGCCCCTCCTTACTGGTACTCTGGCTGGTTTTTTATGAATAAAACTATGGTCCCGCCACATGCGTGTTCGTAACTAAGTGAACCGACTTACCCAAAAGTAATTTAGAATTGCAATGGTCAGAACTTCTCATCTCCCCAAATTTGTTTTACTCACAACTAAATTAGAAAGCCATGATGCCATTTAAAAGAAAAAATGGGATACCTGTTTTAAATGGTACTGTGAGGGGTGCCTCACTGGCTGTGTTGGTGGAGCATGTGACTATTGGTCTCAGACTTGCGGGTTTGAGCCCCACGTTGGGTACAGAGATTACTGAAAAACAAAATCTTAGAAATAAATAAATAAATGGTACCTTGGGGCTTCCAGATGTTTTCAGCATTCTAAATTTGCCGCTTTGAAAAATCTATTTCTGAATCAACATAGGCAAATAATTGAAAGAGGTCAAAATGGCTTCTGAGGCCTCTTTCCCTCCCCTGTCTTCTCTGTTTGCTGACAGATGGTGGCCATCTTGTGCTCAGGCCCCACCTCTGGCGCGATTTTCCTCTGTCCTCCTCTGTCTCCTCACTCCCTCCTCTTCTGAACCTAATTAAAGCCCACCTTGAAGGTTAAGGCTTCTGGGTATCCTAATACACCTCAAGTTTCTTATGTTCCCTGCACTAAGGATGGATTAGGAGCCATAGTTAAAAGAATTTCCTGCGGCACCTGGATGGCTCAGGTCATGATTTCCCAGTTCGTGGGTTCAAGCCCCATGGTGGGATCTGTGCTCAAAGCTCAGAGCCTGGAGCCTGCTTCCGATTCTGTGTCTCCCTTTCTGTCTGCCCCTACTCCGCTCGTGCTCTGTCTCTCTCAAAAATAAACATTAAAAATTTTTAAATATTAATAAGAAAATAAATAGAAGAGTTTCCCAAAGTGACCGAGAACCCCGGGGCCGCTTGCTGAAGAATCTAACATAGTTATTCAAACCTGCCAACCTGGTTTCTCAGATTTTTATCAGTCTCCATGCTTGTTGCTGAGGACCAGGCCAGCCACTGGATAAAATGAACTGAAAAGGAACATCCTGAAGGGGATTTAGAGAGACAAACCCCTAACTTTTGGCAAGATGCTAGAACACTCACTGGAAATCCCCACTGAGCAATTACAGTAGCCACCCGCTGACTGAAACAAGATTGAGGCTTGCACACAAAAATCTGATGAACCTGTTCATAACCATTACAGTCCACTCCAAATTGTCTTTTAAGAATATTCTGGTCTCTAGGCGCCTGGGTGACTCAGTCGGTTGGGCATCTGACTCTTGATTTTGGCTCAGGTCATGATCTCACGGTTCATGGGATTGAGCCCCAAGGAGGGCTCTGTGCTGACAGTGCAGAGCCTACTCGGGATTCTCTCTCTCTCTCTCTCTCTCTCTCTCTCTCTCTCAATAAAAGAATATTCTGGTCTCCCCTTAGATGTTAGGTCCACCCAGGTAGCATTTAACTTTATGTTATTAACGGTCTGAACCAGGATCTTTCTCTTTCAGTTAAAAGGACCAGGATGGAACGGAAAAGTGACCACTACAGATTTAGTTAGTGTGGCAAACTGGCTCACTCACATCCTAGATGAGTCAGCTAAAAGAAAGACCACTAAAATTCTCAATTTTCAACTCCGGCAAATGAAGGCCCCTACACAAAACTAAAAACCCTCTCGTTTCTGCCATTATTGCAAAAAGCCAGGTCATTAAAAAAAATTTTTTTAAGATTGCTGTAAATTTCAGCACTCCACCTGCCTTTAGCCCTCTGGACAGTCTTTTTTTTTTTTAATGTTTTATTTATTTTTGAGAGAGAGAGAGAGACAGCGTGAGCAGGGGAGGGTCAGAGAGAGGGGGAGACACAGAATCCAAAGACAGCCTCCAGGCTCTGAGCTAGCAGTCAGCACAGAGCCCGACACGGGGCTCGAACCCGTGAACTGTGAGATCCTGACCTGAGCTGAAGTCGGACGCTTAACCGACTGAGCCACCCAGATGCCCCTGGACAGTCTTTTTAATGTCCCGGCAATTCCCAGGGTCTGGGATCCCAGCAACTACAAGGGGTTCTAGACTGGGGATGGATCTGTTTCTGTCTTTAGCGACACCGGAGCTAATCCTCAGTGCTCAACGTCTCTGCTGTAAAGCAACCTTTATCTCAAAGTACTAGAATAGTAGGGGTTCAAATACTAGAAATTTCTAATAAACCTCAACAGCTTCCTGTCTCTGAACGTACTCCCTCTTATCCAGGCCCTTTGAGAGATAGGCACCCTTTTCTCCTTACTCCCACTGCTGGTCCCTATTTATTTATTGGCCACGATTTCTTAGAAAAGTATCATGCCGGAATTTGTTTCTCCTAAAAGGGAGAAACAATTCCAGGATTTGACAACAGCAACCAAAATAGCCAAATAGGAGAAATAAATGGCCCTTCTGCATATTTTCTGTGCTTTGTCTCTGATGACACCATAGTTGAGTCTGGGGACACTGATCATTTATTCCCATCAGATCAGAGATTCTCTTCTTTTTTTTTTTTTTAATTTTTTTAATGTTTATTTATTTTCGAGAGAGAGACAGAGTGTGAGCAGGGGAGGGGCAGAGAGAGAGGGAGACACAGAATCCAAAGCAGCTCCAGGCTCTGAGCTGCCAGCACAGAGCCCGACACAGGGCTCGAACCCACGAACCGTGAGATCATGACCTGAGCCGAAGTCGGACGCTTAACCAACTGAACCACCCAGGCGCCCCAGGTATTCTCTTCTTTATGGGCAAAATCTTCAACTGATATTAGCAGAATCCACAATGCACCTCCCACCAAGATTCAAATAGATCCCTGAAAACCTCTTCCCATAATTAATCAGTGCCATTGAACTAAAGAGGGGACCTTCAAGGCATCAAGCCCATGACAGACGAGTACAAGGCTCAGGGCTTCTTGAATCCCTGTACGGGTCCCTGGGACCCCCCCCCCCATTTTACCCATGAGAAGACCCAATGGCCAAGGAGGGAGATTTGTCCAGGGCCTCTGAACAATAAATGACACTGTTTTCCCTCAACACCCTGGTGTTCCTAACTCCAGTGTGCTACTCCAACAGCCGTTCCCACTGAAAGCATATGTTTCACTGTAATTGAAATGTGCGGTACATTTTTAGTATTCCAGCTGGTAAGGACAGCCAGTATCTTTTTGCCTTCACTTGGAGGAATGGAAATACACCTGGACAGAACGCCCCAGGATTTCACAGAGTAATTCTTAGCTTAAAAGCTGATATAAATGAGGGGCGCCTGGGGGGCTCAGTCGGTTAAGCGTCCGACTTCAGCTCAGGTCATGATCTCGCGGTTTGTAAGTTCCAGCCCCACGTCGGGCTCTGTGCTGACAGCTCCGAGCCTGGAGCCTGCTTGCGATTCTGTGTCTCCCCCTCTCTCTGTCCCTCCCCCACTCGTGCTCTGTCTCTTCTCAAAGATGAATAACCATAAAAAATTAATTTAAAAAAAGCTGATGTCGATGATACGATGTTTTCTGAGCGCTCTACTTTGTTAAGATACGTAGATGGTTTGCTTCTCAAACCTCTTCACAGGAAGACAAGCATCCGTCTGTTAAAACTTTTGTCCTTAATGGGACACACGCAGTTTGATCAAGTTTAGGCTAGACACTTAGGGCATCTGATCTTGGAATAAGGGCTTACAAATGGACCCAGATGAAACCCTTCGTGACTGCTTACCGCTAACAGATTACCTTTTGACACCCACTGACAATTTACAAGAAACTCCTTTAACCGATGCAGATTTTTCATGGTTTATTGATGGTTCTTATTTATTTTTTTAATGTTTTATTTTATTTTTGAGAAAGAGAGACAGAGCACGAGTGGGGGAGAGGCAGAGAGAGAGGGACACAAAGAATCCAAAGCAGGCTCCAGGCTCTGAGCTGTCAGCACAGAGCCTGATGCGGGGCTCGAACTCACAAACTGAGAGATCATGGTCTGAGCTGAAGTAGGACACTTAATTGACTGAGCCACCCAGGCGCCCCTACTGATGGTTCTTATTTAGAGAATGAAAATGGTAAATACTGTCCTGGGTATGCTCTTCCCGCTCCCTTGGAGTCATTAAGGCAATAGTACCTTTATCTCTGGCTACTTCAGCCTAATGTCAATGAGTTATAACTGAGTTATATGCCCTTGCTCAGGCTTGTACTTTACCCGTGGGTAAGACCTCAAACATTTATACTGATCATTGATATGCCTTCGGGGTAGCACATGACTTTGGAATATTATGGAAACAACAAGATGTCCTTAGCTCCAATGGAATAATCTTCAAGATGGCTCCTGCGTCCAAAATTGATTAAATGCCACACTTTTGCTAGCTGCTCTGACTCTTATTAAGGTTCCTGGGCCCTCGAGGCTTGACCCCTTGAGAGTCAAAGTAATCCACCCTGATGATATTTCCATCATCAAAATGCAAATGCTGCTCTCAAGGAGAACAATAGCCAAACCCCTGTTATAGTCTAAAGGGGGTCTCTCAAACGATAATTTTGGAGACATCGACAAAGATACCCAATAATTGGCCCCAGAGAGGGGAAAACAATTTTGGAAATGTATCGCTGTAGGTTAATGAAAAGAGAGAGAACTCTGGTTGGGACCAAATAATCATTGGCCCTACCAGAAATTCTAAAATTCCCAGTACTTACAACCATACACGCATTAAACCATTGGTCTACTGACAAAATGATAGCATTCGTGAACGAACATTTGTGGTGAAAAGTTCATAAGGGCCACAGAAAGTGCCTCTCTCACTTGCCCCACGTGTCCAAGGTATAATCCAGGGAAACCCATTCATATAAATGGATGTCATACAGCTTCCCCATCTCATGGACAAATATGTTTTAGTTATGGTTCATATGCTTTCTCACTGGACCCAAGCTTTCTCTTGTAGACAGGCCAATGCTTCCTCTGTTAGAAAAGATTACCACAGGGCGCCTGGCTGGCTCAGTCGGTAGAGCATGTGAGTCTTGATCTCAGGGTTGTAAGTTTGAGCCCCACATTGGGGAAGAGATTACTTAAAAATAAAATCTTTAAAAAAGAAAAAGATTATCACTACCTGGGGAACCCCTCTCAACTTTCACAGTGATCAGGGAATCTATTTTACCAGTTGGGTGTTTCAACAAGTACTAACAGACTATGAAGACTCAAAGGGAAAAATTTGTAGAACTTCACAGTGATCAGGGGATCTATTTTACTGGTTAGGTGCTTCAACAAGCACTAACAGACTATGAAGACTCAAAGGGAAAAATTTGTAGAAACGCTCCAAACACCTTGACCTAAAGCATTGCTGTTGGTCCTCTGAAACTCAGATCCACCCCCCTTGGCAACTCATACTCTCCCACTATGTGATAGTCACAGGACATCCAAAACACTTGGCCTCTGCCTCCTTTGACCCACAGTCGATAAAAGGAGATATATTTCATAGTGTAAAGGCCTAATTGCTTCTATTAAAAATGATCATGCTGGGGCACCTGGGTGGCTCAGTTGGTTGAGCATCCAACTCTTGATTTAGGCTTAGGTCATGATCCCATGATTCGTGGGATCGTGCCCCACATCGGGCTCTGAGCTGACAGTGTGGAGTCTGCTTGGGATTCTCTCTCTCTCCGTCTCTCTGCCCCTCCTCTGCTCTCTCTCTCTCAAAACAAATAAATAAACTTTAAAAAATGATCATGCTTTGGTAAATCTTTTCACAGTGCGCTCCCAGGAGACAGTGACCTTAGGCATCACACCTGGAACCTGGAGAGTTCATCTGTTGGAAGAGACGCTTCCAGAAGATTCGTCATCCTCGCTGGAAAGGCCTCACTGGAAAGGCCCATATCGGAGACTGCAAATCAACCCTGATGCCGCCGAGCTCCAGGGAATAGACTCTTGGATTCATGTAATCCATCTGGAGAAAGCACCAAACCCTGACAAGACCTGCACACCATCTGGTGACCTGAAAGCAAAGATTTTGCAGAATTGAAGCAGATAACATCTGACGAGACAGCTTTCCCAAGATGTCCAGACCAGGTTTGAATGCCTTTTTCTCACTGTTACTACTTCTCTCTTTTCCATGGAATGACAATGCCCTTTCTCTGCATTTCTCAAGCCTTTGCAAAAGGGGGAAACCTCTTCTTTTCATTAGGGTCTTTTGGAAACAGCCTCATCACGATCCCGGGACAAACTAATTCTTCCCTTGCTTTTTCTGAAGGCATAGAAGGTTCAGAATTCATAAAAATCCTTCTTTCATCAAAACTGTTAACTGACAAGGGATGCCTGGGCAACACTGTTGGTTGAGTGTCTGCTTTTGGTTTCAGCTCAGTTCATGATCCCAGGGTCGTAGAATCCAGCCCCAAGCCGGGTATCTTCATGGGCATGGAGCCTGCTTGGGATTCTCTCTCTCCCTCTCTCTCTACCCCTCCCTGCCTCACATTCTCTCTCTCTCAAAATAAATAAATAAACTGGAGCACCTGGGTGGTTCAGTCAGTTGGGCATCAGACTTCGGCTCAGGTCATGATCTCCTGGTCGGTGAGTTCGAGCCCCACATCGGGCTCTGTGCTGACAGCTCAGATCCTGGAGCCTGCTTCCAATTCTGTATCTCCCTCTCTCTCTGCCCCTCCTGTGCTTACACTCTGTCTGTCTGTCTGTCTCTCTCTCTCTCTCCCTCTCTCAAAAATGAATAACACATTTAAAAAAAAGTTGTCATCACAAGAAAAAAAATTAAGAGAAAAAAATAAACTTTTAAAAATAAATAAATAAGTAAAATAAGTAAAAACAAAAACCAACTATTAACTGACATTGGATTCTTATCCAAATACAAGGTCTCTGAATTTACAAGTTTACAGACTGTATTATTTCATAACATTTGTTTTCAAAGCAGTCCTTTTGAGATAACTATTTATTTATCTTTTTTTACGTTTTTATTTATTTTATTTTGAGAGAGGGATGGGATGAGAAAGAGGGAGAGAGATACATCCTAAGCAGGCTCCACACTGTCAGTGTGGAGACCAATGGGGGCTCAAACTCATGAACCGTGAGATCATGTCCTGAGCTGCAACCAAGAGTCAGATGCTTAACCGACTGAGCCACCCAGGTGCCCCTCCCTCTCTTTTTTTTTAAAGATTTTATTTTGAAGTGATCTCTACACCCAGCATGGGGCTTGAACTAACAACCTTGAGATCAAGAGTCTCACGCTCCACTGACCAAGCCAGCCAGGCGCCCAAGATAACAATGTATTTTTTTTTTAAGTCTTTGAAGTGTTGCTGCTTTGCAAACAGTTCATCAGCTATTGCTTCATGTTGATACCTGCACTGTATCTTCCCAATGCACTTGATTCATTCTTCCCGGGTGCTCTTGCGGTGTTTACTATTCTGCTTTCGTGGCTGCTTTAGGCAGGAACCTCCAGGAGGCATACAGGAGTCTAGGTCTGACTTCACAGGGAGAAATTTTTCTTCCCTAAGTTGGAATAAGTGCCAATAAACATTTTCAGCTGGCTACCTTCAGACCTCAGGTCCTGATTTCCAACGAACAGGTTGGAATTGTCATGTTACTTTTGATTCTGTACTTGTTGCCTATCAATCTTTCATAAAAAACAATGGACCCAATAAGATTATACTCGCTCAACACTTCGAGATGACCTCCCACACTGATAACCTTGAGAAGATACAGACTTGACGTGGAAAGTGCCTGAGAGGTCTCCCTCCTTACCCTCCTTGTTATGCTAAGGTGGCTGTAAGCCCTATCTATGCACTTTCCTTCCAAAGTGGGAGGTGACAACCAGAAAAGGTCCTTCCAGGGACTCGGGGACAAAACCACTATATACCAAATACCTAATTCTTGATCAGCCATGCTTTCAAGGAAAGATCTTGATCAAAGGAAGGAAATGTGAAAATTAATGAAGGGAAACTTCACTAAAGCAGACTGGGGAGCTAGAAAGGGAGGGGAGCCTACCACCCCATGTCAGTTACAGGAAGAATGGTCAATTCCAGTCCCCAGCAGAAGAATCTCAACAGGACAGAATAATCAATTTTAGACCCCAACAGGGAAAGATGTACATATTGCATCTCCTATAAGAAATCCACCACCCCTGCGACTCAGCCAGTGAGAACACCATCATTATCCTGAACGCTTGCAATCCCTCCCAACTTCCTCCTTCTTCTCCATAAAATAATGTTCCTCTCCTTTGTTTGTTGGACTTGCTTATGGTTCTGCTGAGGCTTGCTTGTCCTGGATTGCAATTCTCTGCTATTCCCGGATAAACCCATGTTTCGCCGGTAAAATAACTGGCGGCTTTACTTTTAAGGTTAATAGGAGCGAAGGCATTGTAAGTAACATGTCTGACTTCCCACTTCTGCCTGGATCAAACCTTTCACTACGATTTCATGTAGGTGGATCACAGCACTGACTCCGGCCCAGAGGGAGGAAGGACAAGGCTTTGCAGGAGGAGGGGAATCAGTGAGGAGGAGGGACTTCTGGGAGGGGAGAGCCGCTCTGCTGCAAGTATCCAGGAGCTAAGGGAGGGGCAGTGGGGCTGGGAAGTGAATTTGAGTTCAGCACTGCTTTCGGGCATCTTCTCGGTGTCTCTGGTGGGGACAGGCGGATTTCTGGCTTCTGAGCTCAGACCTCTACGACCTGGATCAAGCCCAGATTGTGCGCCAGGAGCCTCAGAGGCCAGAGGGACCTAGGAGCAGGTGTGCAGCTCCCGGAGCAGCCGCCCACTCCGGAAAACAGCCCCGGCCACGCCCACTGGGCCCTGCCAGGCCCCTTGGATCCCGGCCAGTTGGTGGAGACCCCCTGCCCCACGCCGCCCGTGCAAACGGCACCGAAAATGTGGGGAGGTCGGGGAGTGCCAAGCAGATTGTGATTTGTACCGCAACGCCTGCCAGCCCCGGAGAATTGGCTTGGGAACCGTGGGCGATGAGGAGCGAGGGGCGGGGTCGCAGGCTCCGGCCCCGCCCTCTCTTGGCACCCCCCACCCCGCGCGGTGCGCCCCTCCCCGCCAAGGCCGTCCTCCCTCCCAGGGCGCTTGGTAAAGGTGGGAAGAGGGGCCACGTCACAGTCTCCGGGCCGGGGGAACCGCGGCTCCGCCCCTCCCGCCCCCGCCGGAGCGCTGGGCACGCATCTAAGACTCGCCGGCCCCAGCCCAGCGCCAGCCCAGTCGCCGCCGCCCGCCCACAAAGCCACAGGCAGGTGCCGGCGCTGCTTAGGCGCGAGCGGGCTGAGCGGAGCCGTTAGCGCGCGCTGTCCATCCGATCCGTCCGTGCGTCCGATCCGTCCGTGCGTCCAGACCGTCCGTGCGCCCGTTGAGGCATCCGTCTGCGCGCAGCAGCTCCCACCCAGGCCCGGCGGCCACGGCCCGTCGTCTTCCCGCACCCTGAGCCGCCGGGCAGAGCCGGCTTTGGCGCGGCAGCCATGTCCATGGGCCTGGAGATCACGGGCACGTCGCTGGCCGTGCTGGGCTGGCTGAGCACCATCGTGTGCTGCGCGCTGCCCATGTGGCGCGTGACGGCCTTCATCGGCAGCAGCATCATCACGGCGCAGATCACCTGGGAGGGCCTGTGGATGAACTGCGTGGTGCAGAGCACCGGCCAGATGCAGTGCAAGGTGTACGACTCGCTGCTGGCGCTGCCGCAGGACCTGCAGGCGGCCCGCGCGCTCATCGTCGTCTCCATCCTGCTGGCCGCCTTCGGGCTCCTCGTGGCGCTGGTGGGCGCCCAGTGCACCAACTGCGTGCAGGACGACACGGCCAAGGCCAAGATCACCATCGTGGCGGGAGTGCTCTTCCTGCTGGCCGCCTTGCTCACCCTGGTGCCGGTGTCCTGGTCGGCCAACACCATCATCCGGGACTTCTACAACCCCCTGGTGCCGGAGCCGCAGAAGCGTGAGATGGGCGCGGGCCTGTACGTGGGCTGGGCGGCCGCGGCGCTGCAGCTGCTGGGGGGCGCGCTGCTCTGCTGCTCCTGCCCGCCGCGCGAGAAGAAGTACGCGCCCACCAAGATCCTCTACTCCGCGCCCCGCTCCGCCGGCCCGGGCACTAGCACAGCCTACGACCGCAAGGACTACGTCTGAGGGGCAGCGGCGGGGAGACCCCCACCACCCCACGAGCTAGAGCGCCCACCAGGCCAGCGTGAGGCCCGCCCCCTCCCCCCAGCCCCAAGTGCCAGGAGCTCTCACACCGGACCGGGAGGGACCAACCCCGCGGCCCCTTCCTCGGCTGCACACCCCCACCCCGTTGGCTGGGGAGCGCGCGGGGGACCAGCCCACTTGGACAGTGAAACCTCAGCCCCTCCCTCCGGAGAGCGGGGCTGGGGGGCCGCCGCTACTTGCCCGCCCCGTCGGGCCTCAGCCCCAAAGCCCGCGTTGGGCAGGGGCCGGCACTCTTGAAAAGGGCCAGCTGATATTTTTCAATAAAAGTCTTTTGTTTTGCAGTTACGGGCGCCTCCTTGTCCAGAGCGCCGACAGGCCTCCACCTCCCTGCAGAACACCCCCCCCACCCGCCCCCACCCCGCTAGGGTTGGCCTTGGCTGGGTTCTGCTCTCCCGCTACCTACCCGGAATGAGGCTTAGAGAGGGCAGAGGTTGGCTAACCGAGAAAGTGTGGTTCGAAACTGAACTGGGTGTGCCCTGGGTAGCCATTTGGCCTACTCACTGGGGGTTCAGACGTCGAAGGCCCAAACTAGACAGGCATGAGCACTTCGACCCTGCTCCGTGGCTGGAGGCATGGGGGAGGTGGGGGAAGGGGGTCCCGGGGCCCTCCTCTCCAGCCTCTGCCAGTCTGGGTTTGTGCTTGGGGAATCGTCCTTCCCAGTGCGCTGCACACCTAATCTTCCCTCTCCATGTGAAAGAGCACATTCAGTGCTATGATTTCATATTTGGAAGAGGGAAACAAAAAGCCCTATTGTTTTGGTAAAACAGCATCAGAAGTAAAACTAGGCGGCACCTTCTCACCTGGAGGAGAGATGAGAGAGGGGTGTCATTTTCTTCCTAGGGACCCCCAAGGGTGAGGCCGCAGGACCCTCTGGCAATGCTCTAGGGCTTGAGTTTAACCAGGCTTGGAAGCACTCGTGTCCGGGGAGAAGAAGCAGGCGGTTCAGGTAGTAGGAAAGGGAGCATAGCAAAGTGTGAGGGGAGTGTGGTGAGGCCCGGGGGGAGGCCAAGTCAGGAGTCTCAGAGGCTGAATGACAGACTTTAGACCTTACTCTGGTGTTTTGGGAGTCACGGAAGGACCCGCCTGGTCAGATTTGTGCTCCAAAATATCATTTCCAGGAGCCCCTGGGGGAGTGGGATTTTGGGAGGCGGGGGTGGGGATACCAGCTAAGAGGCTCCGCAGCCCTCCCTGGAGAGATAGTGTGGCCAGAAAGAAGGCAGGAACAGTGGGGCCGGGAGCAGGGCGTGACAGGGGCTGGAAGGAAGCGAGATGAGAGCTAGAGAAGCATCTGGATAGGTAGGGTGAGGGAGATGGAAAAATGAGGAGAACCCCAATTTTCTGCCCTAGGTCATTGTTGGGGGGGTGATGCCATTTACCAAAACGGGGAACCAGGTTGCTGGGGAAAGATGATGGGTTCAGTTTTGAGTGCACAGAGTTTGGCAAGCCCGTGGGGCCTCCACGCAGAGAAGTCCAGGAAGTGGCAGGACATATATAAAGAACTGAGACTCGCGAGTGGCCAACGCCGGCTGTTGTTAGCATATAGGTGGCACCCGAAACCGGGGTGTCCGAGGTCGCGACAGTGGTCAGGCAACACCAGGCCCGAGGAGTAGCCGTGGGGTTCAAGGCAGCAAGGGGGTCCCCGGTGGCCTTGGCAAGAGGCGGGCCCCAGCAGACGCAGCGGGCAGAAAAGCTGATAGGAGATGAGAAGTAAAGTCAGAACATCTGGGCCACGGGTCCAAGAGCTTTGCTTATAAAGGGAGTCTAGGCCGAGTTAGCAAGTGACAGGGAGCGAGGGTCAAGGGACAGATATATGGGATGGAAGAGAATGATTTCCGAATTATTGTATCTCAAACTTCTCCACCTGCAGGAAAGCTTAAGCAGAAGGTCCTAGTGGACCCCAGGACCTTTTTCAGTAGGATACCCCACCCAGCTCCCCCCAAATTCTCCAGTTAAGGAATACAGACATGTAGTCATCCTTTATGACCCAAGGAAAAGGAAGGAGGTTACAATGAATAGTTGGGACACCCCGGCTTTAGGTCATTCTGTAAGATTCCAGGAAAGGATGAGGGGTTGGGGTTGGGGGTGCTTTTGGGGCACCACTCTCTAGTCTGAGGGGGAGTAAAGGAGAGGAAGGAATCAAGGGGAGAGGCTGACCATTGGAGATGAATCCTAGGGAGAGCCGGACCGGAAGTGAGCTCAGGAAAAGGGGAGGCCAGAGTAGGGGGGGCCTCATGAGGGGAGGGGGCCCAAAGAGAAGGAGGGAGCTCAGTGAAGGGGAGGGGCTCAATGGGGAGGGGTCAGGAGGGAGGAGGCTTAGCAACAGGAGGCGAGAGGGAGAGAACTGAGAGGAGAAATTTCCCTGGGCCTGTCTGGGATGGAACTGAGGGAGTAGGGGGGGGCAGAAGGGCCAAGGGGGTTGCATTTGCCCTTAAACCTCCACGGTCTGTGGCCATGGCAGTCAGGATGCCACGCTGGACCAAGTCAGAACCGAGGGGCACCTGAGTGGCAGGTAGGAGCGAGGTTATTCATTTACCACCAGCTTCGAGAAAGCACCCTGAGCGCAGTGCCTCTCGGCCACACTAGGGCAGAGCTGCAGCCTGGGGCCCGGAGCCAGCCCGCCCGCCGCAGCCCTCCCCCGTGCCCCTGAGCCAGAAGGACGTGGCAGAGAAGGGAGACAGACCCTTGGGTGAGGGGCCCTCAGCTCCTCCCCTGGCTCCCTGGTCTCCTCCCGAGTCTGGGCTCCCTGGAGCCTCCTGGGGGCAATGAGGTCCCCTACCCCATCCAGTGCTCCCCCCAACACATGTGTGCGCGCACGCACGCACACACCCTTGCCATCCCTGTCCTAACTCCACCTGCTCTTATGCTTTTTGGAGTTTAGGGTCTATGCACAGGCATGCAGACCACAGGCTGAGGGGAAGCTCACAGGAAGGATCCGGGAAAACTGCAGGCTGGAGGAGAGACAGGCATCTGATGTGAAGAACCCAGATAGAGTCCAGTTTCTAGATCTGCTCCTTTTCTCCGTGTGCCTCTGAGCACTTCCCTTCGCCTTCTGGGTCTCAGTTTCTCTGCCATTTCAACAAGAGGGTTGAACCACGTGGCCCATGAGGACCCCTGTAACGTGCCTTTTCTGTCCCCGTTTTCATCCTTATCACCCCCTGCAGAAGAAAATTAGAACCAAACCGACCGGGTAAGTTCACTCCTCTGAGCCTCGGCTTCCTCATCCACAAAATGGGTATAATAATAGCACAAGCCAGTGTACAGATTCGCCGAGCCATCTTCCGGATTCCCGTTCAGCCCATTCTCACCCCATCACAGCACTGTGTTGTTTTGTTTCTTTCTCTCTCTTTTTTAATGTTTATTTGTTTTTGAGAGATTGAGCACAAGTGGGGGAGGGGCAGAGAGCGCGAGGGAGACAGAGGATCCGAAGCGGGCTCTGTGCTGACAACAGCAGAGAGCCCAGTGTGGGGCTTGAACTCACAAACCATGAGTTCATGACCTGAGCCAAAGTCGTACGCTTTTTTTCTTTTTTTAACATTTATTCATTTTTGAGAGACAGTATGAGAGAAGGAGGGGCAGAGAGAGGAGGAGACACAGAATCTGAAGCAGGCAGCCGATGTGGGGCTCGAACCCACAAACTCTGAGACCATGACCTGAGCAGAAGTCAGACGCTTAACCGACTGAGCCACCCAGGCGCCCCATTGTTGTTTTCTCTCTTGTCAGGCTTCCCACCACAAGGTCATCCCCCAAGGTCAGGGGCGCTGTCCAGAGCTTCTGTCCCAACGCAGCCCAGCGCCCATTTGTGGAAGGGAAGGCATGACTGCGTGCTTTGCGGCCTGGCACAATGGTAGGCACACAGAAGGACCTCAATTAACGTGAGCTGGTACTGCTGTTAATGTTTTGGTTTATTCAGCCAGGAGGAGCCTGGGAACCTGAGGGCAATGGCTGGGTCATGAGAAAGTCCTGGGTCTCTTCAAAATCCACAGCCCCGGACACCCCTGCCAGGCCCTGGGGCTCTGTCCCGTTCCACCTCCCACTGTTGTGCCTCAGGCTGCCCGGGCCTTGCCACACCTGTTCCAGCTCTTCCTCCTGCCCAGACCAAAAGCCAAGTGCTTTATCAAACAAACACAGCATTTATTGTGGCTCCCTCAAGGTCTGTGGCAGGCCTGGAAGAACAGAGAGTACCTTCCTTCTCCCCTCCACCCCCCACCCAGCGCTCCATTCAAGGTCATCTGTGCCAAGACAAGTATGTTCTGCAGAGCAGGTAAAGGGAGCAAGAGTACCAGCTCTCGTGCTCGCTGACGGACTTTGGGCAAGTCTCTCGCCACTTGTCACTCATCTGTAAAAGAGCTGATACTGTCCCTGCTTACTTGATCCCCAAAAGAGCCCCGCAGGGTAGGCATTTCAAAATGAGGCCACCAAGGCTCAGGAGCTGATGGCCCGCCTGCCAATAACTGGCCCCTCACCTGTCAACCTCGTCAATTATTTCTAGATGTGTCCACCTGTCTTCTTCCCCACTTGCTGCCATGACTCCAACCAGGCCACCACCATCTTTCAGTAACAGACCCAAGGAGGGTCACCTGCCTCCAGGATCCCTCTCCAACGCGGCTATGCCCCTTTCCAAGCCACTCACGCCAGAATAGCCAAGTGACAGTTCACGTGACAAAGTCCTCGATCGGACCACATCACCCGCTTACTTAAAATCCTTCCAGTCTCCTACCCCCATATGGCTCTTAGGATTCCACCCACACCCATGCGCCATGATTGTCTCCATATTGCCTCACGTCCTCCCCGCCCCAACCACCAAGGCCCAACCCTTCTGGACGTCCTTCACTTCTTCATAAACCCTGCCCTCTCCAGGCCCTGAGCCTCACCACAAGCTGTCCTCGGTTCTGGCAGTTTCCCCAGTCTCACCTCACCCCTGTTGGCAAGCTTAGAGGTCACTTCATGTCTTAGCTGAGGGATGCCTCCCCGACAGCCAGCCTGTTCCTACAGAGTCCTGTCCACCCACAAGGACACCCATGGCATTTGTCACTCGGTGCCCGAATCACTTCCCCCTTTTAAACAATCCCACAGCATCTCTTGCCATCTGGTAAGAACATAAACATAATCAAAACAATATGAACAAATGTTTCAGAACTATACTCCCAACAAAAGACACCTAAAAAAAAAATTGCATTGTCTTCTCCACAATTTCTCACTTCATTGACCATTTCTAGTTGAAGACACTTTGGAGCAGAGTAATATGGTCTCCTTTTAGCATGATTCAACCCAGTTGTTTTCCTGACTTTGTCTTAGAATGAATCTCTTCCACGTCATCTAACACGGGGTGCAGGGACTCATCAAAACCAATGATACAGCCCTTTGTCCACAAGTTTGCATGCTCATAAAGCCACAGCTGAATCTGAGGTCTATCTGCAGATATCGGAAGATGAGCCGTACCATCACCTGCGTCCTTTTTCTGGTCCTGGGTGGACCATTACGAAGACCATACTAACCCACATGCTATCTCCGAGCATGACCTCTTGTCTTTCTCCCCGCCCCTAAACCGTCCGCTCTGCTGGGGAGGGGCCCTAAGCACCCTGTTCACCTGCGTATGGCCCGAGCCTAGCAGCATGCCCAGCATGGAGCTGATGTTCGTAAATGAGAGACAAGGTTCATACCCAGGGTGCCAAAAGAGCAAAGTTGAAGGACCCACAATTGTAGATTTCAAAACATATCACAAGGCTATAGTAATCAAAACAGTGTAGTAGCGGCTGAAGACACAAATAGACTGGAGTGCCTGGGGGGCTTAGTCGGTTAAGCATCCGACTTTGGATCAGGTCATGATCTCACAGTTCATGGGTTGGAGTCCTGCATCAGGTTCTGTGCTTCCGTGCCTCCCTCTCTCTCTGTCCCTCCCCTGCTCACACTCTGTCTCTCTCTCTCTCTCTCTCTCAAAAATAAACATTAAAAAAAAATTTTTTTAAGGACAAATAGACCAATGGAACAGAATAGAGAACCCAGAAATAAATGGTCACATATATGGTCAAAAGGTTTTCTTTATATTATTTTCTTTGTTTATTTTAAGTAATCTCTACACGCAATGTGGGGCTCGAACTCATGACTCCCCGAGATAAGAGTTGCATGCTCTTCCGACTGAGCCAGCCAGGCTCCTCATTTCAATAAGGGTGCCAAGAACACTTAATGGAGAAAGAATAGTCTCTTTCACAAATGGTGCTGGGAATACTGGGTATACACATGCAGAAGATGAAGCTAAACCTTAATATAATGCCATAGACAAGAATTAACTCACAATAGATCAAAGACCTACACATAAGTGTTGAGCCTATAAAACTCTTCAAAGAAACATACAGCAAAAGCTTCACAGCATTGGACTTGACACCAATTTCTTGGTTATAACACCAAAGGCACAGACAACACAAGGGGAACAAAAACAGACAAATGGACTTGATGAAAATGTAAGGGGCACCTGGGTGGCTCAGTGAGTTGAGTGTCCGACCCTTGGTTTTGGCTCAGGTCACGATCTCATGGTTTGTGAGTTAAAGCTCCGCATCAGGCTCTGCACTGATGGGCTCTGCTCTCTCTCCCTCTCTCTCTGGCCCTCCCCTGCGTGCACATGCTCTCTCTTTCTCTTTCTCAAAATGAAATAAACATTAAAAAAAAAAAAGAAAATTTAAAACTTTGTGCATCAAAGGACACTTATGGACAGAGTGATAAGGCAACCCATAGAATGGGGTGAAATATTTGTAAATCATATAGCTGGTAAGGGGTTAATACCCAAAATATACAGAGAACTTCTAAAATTCAACACCAATTCAAAATAGGCAAAGGATTTGGATAGATGTCCCTCGAAAGAAGATATATGAATAGCCAATAAGCACATATGAAAAGATGCTCAACATCACTAACCATTAGGGAAATGCAAATCAAAACCATAATTAGATACCACTTCACCCCCATTAAGATGGCTACTATAGAGAGAAAGAAAGAAAGAAAGAAAGAAAGAAAGAAAGAGGAAGAGAAAAAGGTAGGAAGGAAGGGAGGGATGAAGGGAGGAAGGGAAGGAGAGAGGAAGGGAGGGAGGAAGGAAAAAAGAACTGTTGTTGAAGATGTGAAGAAGTTGGAGGCCTTGGGCAGCCCTGGTGGGATGCCAACTGCTGTGGAAAACAATATGGCGGCTCCTCAAAAAAATTAAAACTAGAACTACCCTGTGATCAAACAATTCCACTTCTGGGCATATACCTAAAAGAATTGAAAGCAGGGTCTCAAGTCATATTTGCATATCCATGTTCATATCATTAGTCACAATAGCCAAGGAGTGGAAGCAACGCAAATGTCCATCTATGTGCCTCTCCATACAATGGAGTGTGATTTTAGCCTTAAAAAGGAGAGAAATTCTGACACCTGCTACAATATGGATGAATCTTGAGGACAGTCTGCTAAGTGAAATAAGCCAGTCACAGAAAGGCAAATGCTGTGTCATTCTACTTATATGAGGCATCTAGAACAGTCAAATTCATCAAAACAGATAGTAGAGTGGTGATTACCAAAAGCTAGGAGAAGGGGAGAAGGGAGAGATAGGAGTTACTATTTAAGGAGTTTACAGTTTCAGATTTATAAGATGAAATGGTTCTGGATGTATGTTTCACAACAATGTGAATACATTTACCACTATGGAACTGTACCCTTAAAAATGGGTTAAGATGGCAACGTTTATATTATGTATTTTTTACCACAATTTTAAGATTTTATATAGGGGGGAAAAACAAATTTCAAACTGAAGCAAGAAACAAAAAATATTTGTATCATATACAATAGAAAAATGGTTAATATACCTAATATAAAAAGAGTTCCTGCAAATCAATAAAAGAGAGTACAATCAGCCAATAGAATAATGGCAAAGGGAAAGAAGCAATTACAAAAAGAACGATTATGCTAATAAATATATGAAAACATGCATAACTTTCCTATTAAACAATATTTCTCTAAATTAAACAAGGTTTTTCCCCACCTTTTCAGATTGGCAAACTTTTTTTTTAAGTTTATTTATTTAATTTGAGAGAGTGTGTGGGAGGGATAGAGGAGACGCCGGGGCGGGGAGGGGGGGTGGATCCCAAGCAGGCTCTGCACCATCAGTGTGGAGCCTGATGCAGGGCTCGAACTCACGAACCATGAGATCATGACCTGAGCTGAAATCAAGAGTCGACCATGTAAGCAACTGAGCCACCCAGGCGCCCTGAGATTGGCAAACTTTAAAAACGAATTGTATCGCGAAGGGCCTGGAAGGCAGCGGACAGCACGGTGGATTTGGAAGAGAATTTGCTGGCGGGATTATATGCAGAGAGGCGTGAATGGAACTAGGGGGTTCAGTAAAAGACATTGAGGCCTGAAGAAACTAACAACAGTGGGGAGTCATTACCACCCCGAAGCCCAAAGAAGCGAGGGAAGGAAACCAAGTTCCAGGAGCCGGGTTGAAAGGGCTACTGGAGAGTAGCCACAGCCGTACAAGGACACACCCTCTGCTGGAACTATAGCAAACCAGGAACCTGGGAAAAACAAATAGCTCAGCATCTCTCTCTTCTCACCCTCAGAAGACAAGAATAATCCAGCCTGTAAATGTCAGACTCCAAGAGGCACAGAGAAGACCAGAGAATGGAATTGGAGACAATAATCAGCACTTTGATGATACTCCATCAGAGAGAAAATGCTAACAGCTAACAGCTTCTAAGCACAAGGGTTGAGGGATTAGTGGTATCATCATCATCACCCCCATTTTAAAAATAGGAAAACTGAGGCACAGACGTGTTATACTATTTGCCCAGGGTTCCCACAGGGGATCTGGGCTTTGAACCACGGCAGTCTGGCACGCTAGAGCCCAGGTTGCATGCCTTGTCTCTCGTTTGCCCTCTCCCCTGCTGGGGAAGTATATATTGATACAACAGTTTGAAAGGGCAATTTGAGGGGCATCTGGGTAGCTCAGTCAGGTAAGCATCCGACTTGGCTCTGGTCATGGTCCCACCGTCTGTGGGTTCCAGCCCCGCATGGGGCTCTGTGCTGACAGCTCAGAGCCTGGAGCCTGCTTTGGATTCTGTGTCTCCTTCTCAATCTGCCCCTCCCCTGCTCACCCTCTGTCTCTCTCACTCTCTCAAAAATATATATAAACATCTAAAAAAAGTTAAAGGCAATTTGGCCATTTCTACATAAAATAACAACAACAACAACAACAACAAGAATAATAAAATCCTTTATAAATGTAAAGATACTCTGAGCCCCAGACATTCCACTTCCAGGTAACTTGGGTCTGAAATCCTCACAGGGTGCAAGGTTATGGGCTATTCATTCTATGCAGCAACACCTAAGCGAAACAGACCCTGGCTGGAGGGATAATTCCCGATTAGACTAAGCCAGTCATGGCGGTTGATGTCTCTCACTCCCCTACCGTGATCGGTTTACAGTATATAAACAGCTCCAGCCAATGAGACGAGAGGGAAGGTCTCTTTTTGGGGAGGCAGCAGGGACAGGCTTCTAGATTTCCAAGAAAGAGAGCACCCTGTCTTTCCTTTGGAGGTTGTCCTGCGAGGTGATGGCATCTGGAATTCTATCACCAAATTGAACCCTGCAGGGAGTGAGCCTGGGGGTGAGGCCAATGATGAAGGCGTCGATCTGAAGAGGAGGAAATATTTGCAGCCCCGGAAATATTTTCTACCTGGTAGTTACTGTCTATGCCCTGGGCCCTCACCCTCCTTAGATCTCTGACTGTGGGAGATGCAGCTTTTCTGATTGCTTAAGCCAGTGTGACCTGGGGGCGGGAGGGTTCCAGCCAAAGATGTCCTAACCAGGACAACTTGGCTGCCACTTAAAAAAAAAAGGCGGTGGGGCGGCGGGATGGGGGTGGGGGTTGGTGAGGGCGCCTGGGGGGCTCAGTCGGTTCAGCATCTGACTTCAGCTCAGGTCGTGATCTCAAGGTTCACGAGTTCGAGCTTGAGATGGAGGGGAATCTATAAATCAAAAGAGACCTAAAAGATTTATCAACCAATCCCAGTTGTGGCCATTTATTGGTTCCTGATTCTTCATACCTCAAGTTGATGGCATTTATGAGACAACCTGAAATTGGAATAGTGAGTAAGATAACTGGTAATATTAAGAAAGTATTACTTCTTTTTTTTTAAGTTTATTTATTTATTTATTTATTTATTTAAGTCATCTCTCCACCCAACGTGGGGCTCAAACTCATGACCCTGATATCAAGAGTCGCATGCTCTTCCAACTAAGCCAACCAGGTGCCCCAGGGAATCATTACTTCTTAAAATGTGTAAATGATATGGTCGTTTATATTTAAAAAATAAACAGGGGCGCCTGGGTGGCTTAGTCCGCTAAGCATCCGACTTCGGTTCAGATCATGATCTCACGGTTTGGAGGTTCGAGCCCCCCATCAGACTGTCTGCTATCCTCTATCCCCCTCTCTCTCTCTGCCCCTCCCCTGCTCATGCTTTCTCTCTCTCTCAAAAATAAACATGTGAAAAGAAAAAAGAAAAATAGCCCTCAGAAATACCTTGTTTCTCTTGCAAAAGCAGAGAAGTTTCCTTGACTTCCCATCTCCAAAGACCACCCCAATACCCTGCTCACCCCTGACTCTGCCTGCTCCCCTCCCGCATGCCGATCAGTCTCTCCTGTCTGCTCCTACCCGCCCCCCCCCCCCCGCTCCTTTGCCACTCCAAGCTGCTCCTGGCAAGGTCCCCAGTGGCCTCCAGGTTGCCATGGGCAGCGGTCACTTTTCTATTCGGAGCTTACTCACTCTCAGCAACTTTTGACATAGGTGATGGCTCCCTCCTCCTCAGAACCCTCAGTTCCCCCGCCCTGTGTGACACCACCCTCCTCTGCCTTCCTCCTTCCTCTGTGGCCCGCTGCTCATCTGTCTTCCTGGGTCCTCTACCTGTCCTGGGCCCTCTTCTCTTCCTCTAATGCACTGTTGAACCCTTTGAACGTTTCACACATGGCCATGGCTTTAACACCTCCTCTCCTGTGAGCTCCCCATGCATGCGTCCAGCTGCCCCCTTGGATGGCACGGAGGTAGTGGAGCGCAGTGGTTAACAGCGTGGCCCTGGAGCCCAACCAGTTTTGACTGGATCCTGGCCCTGCAGCTTCCAGGCTTTGTGATGGTGGGCAGTTAATTAACCTCTCTGTGGCTCAATGCTCTCGACTCTAGAGAGGGATCAATAAATAATACAGCCGTTAATGGGATGAAATGAGTTAATGGGCAGAAAACACTTAGAACAGTGTTTGGCAAACGTTAAGTGCTCAATAAATGTTAACTACTATGATGTCTCATTGGTCTTCAAACTTAACATGGCTCAAGCAGAACTCTAGATTGTCCCGCCCTACTAGTACCATGTAGAGGGAAGGAATGCTCCCCTCCAGCCTTGCCCAGCCCAGTGAAGGGCACAACTATCCACCCATGCGCTCCGTCCCGAAGCCTGGCAGTCGTCCTTGGCTCCTTCCTTTCCCTCACGCCGTCTCCCTCTCTGCCCATCCAATTTTCCATCAAATCCCGCTGATTCTAACTCCAAAACATATCTCAGATCTACCTTCTCCACCTCGATGGCCACCTCCCAGCCAGAAGTTGGCATCATGTCCTAACTGGACAACCACAGTAGTGTCCAAGCTGATTTTCCTTCCTCTCCTCCACGTGCCCTTCAGTCTGTCCCTCTACGCTCCTCCCCTGTGCAGCCAAACGGTCCTATAAAAATGTCAATCATGTCGGGGCGCCTGGGTGGCTCAGGCGGTTAAGCATCCACCTCTTGAATTCAGTTCAGGTCATGATCTCAGGGTTCGTGGGATCGAGCCCCACGTTGGGCTCTGTGTTGATGGCGTGGAGCCTGCTTGGGATTCTCTCTCTCCCTCTCTTTATGCTTCTCCCCCGTACATGCTCGCTCTCTCTCAAAATAAATATATAAACATTTTTTAAAAATGTAAATCATGTCTCTCCCTCCTTAAACCCTTCACTGGTTCTCATTTTTCGTACAATAAAGACTAATCCCCTCCCAGGCCCCCTCCTTGGACCAATCCCAGGTCACATCCTATATATGCCTTTCTCTTCTTGCTTCCTCTATGCACCTCAGGGCCTTTGCATACACTATTACCTCTGCCTAGACCACTTTTACCCCTGGTGTTCATATGACTCCCTTTTCTCATCCTTCAGATTTTACCTTACCTGAGGCCTTTCCTACCACCCTACTTAATATTGCTCAATCCAATTACCAGTGCACACAGTACCCTGCTCACTGAACTTATCACAATTTATACTTACATATTTATTTCTTTGTTTATTTATTTACAGCGGTGTCCCCCGCCGGACAGTAGAAAAGCAGAGAATTTGGGGTTTCGCTTTTTTGTGTTCCTTGAGGAACAGGGCCATGCAATTGCCATACTCCTAGATTTAAAAATCATAATTGGCATTAGCGCGTGCTCAGTAAATATTTGTCGAATGAATTATTGGACTATTGATTTAAAAAGAAAGTCAACTGTGGATGGATGTGCATGGCATTTTCTCAGTTATGAAAGTCCGTCTACAAACCTCGACACGGGATGACATTATTTGTGATGCTCCCCGTTCTGCCAAGGCCGTTGGAGACAAGTTGAACTTCAATCCTCCTGAGGTTGGGCCACGATTCCAGGATATTCAGCAGGGCCCGATCTGCTTGGCGGGAGCTGCTGAAAGAGGGACAGGTTGAACAGTGTCAAGCCTTCATGCAACAGTGATGACCGCTGAGACATCGTCAACCTGATTCAATGGCCCCTTCGGTCCTGTGCCCTGCACTGTGTCTGCTTTGGGCTTGGGACCGGGGAAAATGGTACAAGCCACCTGCCTAGTAGCCCCATGAGCTGTTTCCTCTCTGCAGGACCTGCCACCTGCTTCTCGGGCCAAGAATTCCTCCGATTCTGGGCCAAGCTCTTGTGTCTGCTGAGGAATTCTCTTCCTCTAAGGGCTTCAGCTTTTGAAACACACAAACCAGCTTTTCTGCTCTCGGGTCAGCCATATGCATCCCCAGGGGCCATGAGCACAGAAAAGTAGGAAACCATAGGAAGGAACCAACTAGATTCACACAGAAATACATTACGTGTGGAAAAGATCGTGCCATCCATCATGTGGGGAAATGACTAGAAAGGCCAAAAGGCCACTGGGGAGTTGGCCACCCCCCACCCCGGAGGGGTGCGGAGAGATGGGATCGAGGCGTTGGACAGGAGAGGGTGGATATCAGAGCTATTCGCAAGATAAAAATCAATAGGAACGAGGTGAGGGATGGGGAGGGGGTGGGGGAGCTAAGGAAGAAAGAGGCATCTGGAATGACACCTAAGATTCTGCCTTGGGATGGGGATGGCTCTCCCACTGGGCACCATGTTCCCACCTCCTCCACTGTAAGCACTTTGCCCGGCCCCACTCCTACTCATGCTTTAGACCTCCATTCCAGTTTCGCTTCTGCAGAGCCCCCTACCTCACCCCAGGGCCAGCTGGATTCTTCGATTTTATGTTCCTTCCTTCCTTCGAATATTTACTGGGTGTGCGATGACACATTCATTAGTATCTTACCTCCCCCCCCCACCCCAGACTGTCAGGTCTGTGAGTGGATCCCGGCTCATCCTTGCAACCCAAGTGCCCAGCACACAGTAGGTGCTCAATAAATAAAGGCTCTGAAATGCAGGCAGAGGAGGACGGAGTGTATCCTGCAAGCTGGTGTTTCTCCAGGGGAGTGGAGGCTGTTGGGTAAAAAATACAAAGACCCCCTCTGCCACCTCCACTCCTCGCCCTCCTCACGTTAAGATCTGTGCTTGTGATGACATTGTTACTGGGGGGACAGTGTGCCCATGAGTCCGGAGGTAGGGAAAAAGTTGACAAGGTTGCAGTTAGCGGGAGCCGTGGGCATTTCTGGAAAGGAGAGAGTGGATGAAAGCAGGCGTGAAGCTCCGTGGGTCTGGCGGGATGGGGTATAGGAGGGCCCTGGAGGTGGCAGAGCAGGCCCCCAGGGTGTTCTGGACACCAGAGCTGCAGGATGACCCTGCAGAGTCCCCACCTTCTATCCGGCCCCAGGGGTCTCCCCAGCCTGCTCTGAAGGAAATAAATACTCTACTCCATCCCCTGCTTCGTAGTAGTTCGTGAGTCTGTTGTTTTGTTCCTGGCTGTGTCTAAAAATGTCCATAGTAGAGACTCCCAAGTTTCTGTTATTTTTGAAGGATTGAAGGAAGGAGTGAATGTTCTCGAAGGGGTTGGTAAGTCTAGGGGAGGCACGGGGATTACCAGGCCCCTGTGGGAAAGGCTGCTGTGAGGATTAAACAAGATCATGTTTAAAAAAAAAAAAAAAAAAAAAAAAAAACGCAGGATCAAAATCTAAGAAGACAGAGCTGGGCCGGAACAGGGGGAGGCTGGGCCGGGAATCACCTGGTGGCGGGGACCCCGCTCTCCCCCCACCCCCAGGACAGCTCCTCGGGAAACCTCAAGGGGTCTCCTGGGAGCCCCGCCCCAGCACGACGGACACCCTCGCCCCACCCGGCCAGCAGGCAGGAATTTGCCCCGCTGACCTCCCCAGGCGCGCTCCTGTCGCCAAGGCGACCAACCTGGAAACAAGCGGCCCGATTGTCCCTGCTCAGCGGGGCAGGTGAAACCCTGGCCACGTGACCGATACCGAGCCAGGTGCGGTGACGGGGACACCTGCCGCCTCCCCGCCTTAACCCCTTCAGCGCCGCCTCCCCCAAGGGCGCAGGGTGCCTGCAAGCCAAGCCGCAGGCCGCACCCCTTCGGGCCCTGGCTTCCCAGCCAGAAGGGCGGTGGTTGAATACTCGGAGCACTGCACTAGGAGTCACATTCCCGGGGAGGAATTCGGGCTGGGCCACGCACGTGCTGAGTGACTGGAGCTGGGTCATTCTCCTCCCAGCGTCTCTCTGTTCCCGGCAGTAAAATGAGGATGACAACACCCTCCCACTACACCGGGACTTCGAGATGGCTGGGAACAGGGACGCTGGGAATAAAGACTCCCCGTGCGGTCTCACTCTGCACCCCTCTCCCCCGCGTGATCGTGGGGTCTCAGGGGCTCCGGAAGGCCTCCCCTGCAACAGCTTACACGCCCCCAGGAGGGAGACCCTCAGCGACAAACCGGTTGGGAGCTGGCCAGTTCCTATCAAGCTGCGGAGGGGTGGGCAGCCCCCAGGTTGACCTCCCCCCAAACACACCATCACCAGAGTCCTTTCCCAGGTGGCAACAACCCCTCTCTCGTGGCCCCACCACTTTCTCCAGAGTGTTCAAGTGGAAACCTCAAGCCAACTGGTTTTTCTGCTTGCCCTAACCAGCCACGTGACGGGGCTTGAGCCCAGGTCTCAGGAATGTCTCCAGACTGCTTTGCCACAGACCCAGGGCCCTGGGCAGATGGTCAAGGGTTGTGGGCCAGGCTCAGGTTACCCGGCTAGACCATAGGCTGGGGCAGCTGTGGGGGGTGGTTTGAAACCACGTGTGAAATATTACCCTTCTGAATCACCAACACATGTCAACCCCTTGCCCCTTCCTCAGCCAGTTATAGAAAAACACCCTGCTTGATGTCTCCTCTGAGGACCCCTCCCATGCCTTGGATCAGCTCCCAATCAGGGCTCAGATGTCCTCATCATTCCCCTAATGACTATGCTGACAAAAAAAACCACCTGGTGTGTTTAGCGTCCCTAGTGACCTCAAAGCCCTCCACGCATCAGAACAAAACAACTGCCAGTCCCCAAGCTGACTCAAGGTGAAGGCCATTTTATGGGGCAAGGGATTTATTACACCTTAGAATTAAGATGCATCCTACCACGGGGGGCGCCTGGATAGCTCAGTCGGTTAAGCGTCAGACTTCAGCTCAGGTTATGATCTCACCATTCATGGGTTGGAGCTCCACGTCAGGCTCCGTGGGGACAGCTCAGAGCCTGGAGCCTGCTTCGGATTCTGTGTCTCCCTCTCTCTCTGCCCCTCCCCCACTCACACTCTGGGTCTCTCTCAAAAATAAATAAAATAAGATTTTAAAAAGTTTAAAAAAAAAGTTGCATCCTACTGGTCCTGACTCCCATCAGGCCTTGCCCTGAAGAGTGAGAGTCCTGGCTGGTCCAGATGTCATCTCCTGGAAGGGGCACTGACCCAGCCACCAGGCGAATCTTCACCTAAGCCTCAGCTAGTGCCCTGAATCTCTTCACGATCATTCAGTAAAATGATTACAATTGCACTTTGCGCCAGATAAACAAAACAGGACTCCAGTCCTCCAGAACTAGCCTATGGGGGACACAGAGAACTCTGACAAATGCGTTGAGAACATGGGGTAGAAGAGATTAGTGGCAACTGGGGAAATCTGGGAAGGCTTTTGAGGAGGAGGTGGCAGTTATCCTGGACGTTTACAGTTGTGCAGGACTTGGGCCACTAGCTATCTGGAAGGCAGCCACCCCATCCCAGCAGAGGGTGTCCTCAGGGTAAAGACCAAAAGGAAGGTGTGCAATGTGGTTCTCTGGTTGGGGAGTAAGAGAATAGGAAGCATGGGTGGAAAAGCAGGTAGGATCAGACTGGGGGACGCTTGGGATGCTCTTTCAACTCTCAAATTTAGGGATGAGGAGCTCCTAAAGGTTTCTGAGCAGAAGAACGCTGTAAAAGGAGCAGCTGGCTGAGACCTGAGACCATGTCACCACTGCCTCCACTGACCCAGACTGGGGAGAGAAGATGGCAGCCAATCAGGCTTCCAATCAGTGGCTTTTTAATGTGCAGGATGTGCTTGCTGAGTTCGAGGGTGGAAGAATCCTTTATTTCTCTACTGGTAAAGAGGGGTGAGCACGTCTGACCCATTTCAGCTCAAAGCAGCAAATACACTCCGGTACAAACACCTGGGCTCCACCTTGATTTTCATCAAGAATGGCAGACCGAAGGGGCGCCTGGGCAGCTCGGTCGGTTAAGCAGCGGCTCAGGTTATGATATAGAGGTTCGTGAGTTCGAGCCCCGCACTGGGAGCCTGCTTCAGATTCTGTATCTTCCTCCCTCTCTGCCTCTCCCCTGCTTGCACTCTGTCTCTGTCTCTCAAAAAATGAATTAAAACGTTAAAAAATGTTTTTAAATAATATTAAAAAATGGCAGATCGTAAATAAATAAATAAATAAATAGAATCGAATAGCAGCCGAGACAGTGGTTCTGGTTCTGCCTCTTATGCAAGCCATTTGCCTCAGTTTCCCTGTCTCTAAAGGGCGGGCATGGAGGGTGGTTGGAGATGAGCTCTCTAGAGTTTCCCCTAGCTCTTTCTAGAGTCGGGACATCAGGATGGGTAAGAGGTGCACCACCCGGCCTGCCTGGGCCCCCGGCGGTGGAGCACGACGCCTCCAAGCTGGCGCCTTGACGACGGTAGCCACTTTTGGCGCCTCTCTGCGCCCGCCCGCGGCACAGAGAGCATGGCACCCACCCAAGGAGGTGCGTGAGGGCAGAGGAGCGGGCCAGGTGCGGGGTGCGCGCTGCCCAAAGGCAGGGCCTCCTCGACTTGCCAAGGACCTGCCCCTTGGCCGCCCAGGGCTCCCGCCCCAAATCCAGGACATTCCAAACGGCGGGGTTTGGACTCCCAGGCCACAGGACCCCGACTCTCCACGAGGATTCCGCGCCGGGACTGGGCGGGGGAGGACTCTGGGCGGTGCTTCGCGAGGGGCGTGACTGGGCATTGGGGGGCCCCGCCCGGGGCGTGGCGAGGAGCGGCTCTCCCGCCCGCCGGCGCGGTGGCTGAGGGGATTACGTCATGACGCAAGAGGCGGAGCTGGGGGAACAGACTGTACTATGGGATTACGTAAGGAAACGAAAAAGGGGGCGGGGAACTCCGCGGTAGTGGGCGGGGTGGAAGGCGGAGCTGCACCGGAACTGGGCAGGTTTCTGAGCAAAGCCGGGAGGCGGAGCCAGGGGACCGGAAGAGGCGCGAGCCTGGTAGCTACTGCCGGGCATGCTCCGCTGGGCCCACTCCTGGAAGCTCCCCCTGAGGGGGCTCGGTCCCTCCAGTCTCAGCTTCTCTAGGGTGCCCGTCGCACCCAGCAGCAGTGGCCGAAGAGGCACCGAGCGGAGGTCAGTCAAGGGCGCCATGTGAGAGGCCGTCCCTCGCGCCTCCCACTTCAGTCCGGCCCCGCCTCCTCCGTTCACGCCCGCCCCCAGGCCACTCCCCTAAACCCCTTCCCCAGCGGCTTCGACCCCCTCATCCTTGCTCCTCCCGCCAGGTCGGTCCTGCTTTCCTACAAGCTTCTGGACGGAGAGGCGGCCCGCCCGGCCCTCGTGTTTCTGCACGGGCTCTTCGGCTCCAAAACCAACTTCAACTCCATCGCCAAGGCCCTGGCCCAGCAGACTGGCCGGAGAGTGAGCTTCCGGGAGAGGCGGGGTCCCGCGGGAGGTGGGGCCTGGATGGGCGGGGCTAGGGAGGTAGCCAAGCCGGGGCCCGCTTTTCTGCCCTCACTACTGGACACCTGGTCTCTCTAAGCAGAAATGAAGAAGAGGTTGACCTTCTAAGGATGGAGGCCGCACGGCACACCGTGGCCCTGTGTGGACCCCATTCATTCCCTCGTGCTTGCATCCATCCAGTCCTTCATTCATCTTATAGATCTCCAAGCTTGGCTCGCTGTCCAGTGCCTAAGCGCCAACACCCCCCCTGCCAAGGGGCCCAGCCCTTGTTTGTTCACCAGGGTTGATGGGGCTTACCACCTTTTACAGCAGACCATCCTGTGCTCCAGCTGTTTTCCACTTCAGGATCTTTCCCCAGGCTCTCTACCCGCCTCAGCCTGCCGGAATGCCATGCTTTAGGCTGTCTATGCCCTGAGTGTGGATGCCAGCTCTTCCCACCCTCACTCCACTCCGCAGGTGCTAACAGTGGATGCTCGGAACCATGGTGAAAGCCCCCACAGCCCAGACATGAGCTACGAGGCCATGAGCCAGGACGTGCAGGATCTCCTGACCCAGCTGGGTCTAGTGCCCTGTGTCCTCATTGGCCACAGCATGGGAGGCAGGACAGCCATGCTGCTGGCACTCCAGAGGGTGAGCTGTCCTCATACGGGGCTTCCTCCCATCCAGTGTAGACCCTGAGTACCCAGCAGGCGACCTGGGACTCAGCCGAGCCTCGGATGGCCAAATTCAGGATCTGAGAACTATGCCTGAGACCCACTGTGCCTGTCCCGAGGCTGGTCCCACGTCTGGTTCTCTCACACAGCCAGAGCTGGTGGAACGCCTGATTGCTGTGGACATCGGCCCAGTGGAGACCACGTCCCACTCCGACTTCCCATCCTACATGGCAGCCATGAGGGCTATAGACATCCCAGAGGAGGTGTCCCGCTCCTCTGCCCGAAAACTGGCCGATCAGCAGCTCAGCACTGTTATCCAGGTAATGTACTCACGTCCCGGGTGGTGGTGTGGGCTGGGACCTGTCAAGGGAGGAGTGGCAGCCCCAGGCCTCACACGGAGGTTCCCTTCCCACACCCCGCTCCTGGTCCCCTACAGGACATGGCTGTGCGTCAGTTCCTGCTCACCAACCTGGTGGAGGTGGATGGGCGCTTCGTCTGGCGGGTGAACTTGGAAGCACTGGCCCAGCACGTGGACCAGATCTTGGCTTTCCCACCACAACAAGACTCTTACCCTGGGCCAACCCTCTTCCTCCTGGGTGGAAACTCTCAATATGTGCAGTAAGCCAGACTGGGTGGTGGGAGGGGCAGGCCCCACTTACCCAGTCCCCAGCCTGGGGATCCTGCCTTGGGGAGGGCTTTGGTGTGGGTGGGGGCAGGGCGGGGGTGCCTGAGAGTTCAGAAACACCACTGGCATGTGGGCTCATGTAGCTCTCTTCTCCCTGCTCTGCCTCCACTTCTCTCTCTCCCCATCGTCCCTCTTCGACCCCTTCTGGGCGACCTTCTCTTCGACGGACAGTCCCAGCCACCATGCTGAGATTAGGCGGCTGTTCCCTCAAGCCCAGATGCAGACCGTGCCCAATGCTGGCCACTGGGTCCATGCTGACCGCCCACAGGACTTCATGGCTGCCATCCGAGGCTTCCTGGCCTAAGTGTTGCGGGCAAGAGGAGGCAGGAAACCCCAGGCTTCAAGGCCCTGCGGCCTGTTCCATGTTTCCGCACAAGAGGACTCAGGCGGGCACTGAGAGAGCATGAGAGTACAGAGAGGGTCAGACCTCAAGCTTTAATGAATAAAGACATTGCTCCCAAGGTCCCGGGCTGAGCTCTGTCACCGCCAACGTCCCCACTGACCCAGGAGGAATCGGACCCAGGGGGCCCTGCCAGTTCTGGGGTTCACGGGGGCTCCCTGAGTGCCCCTGGACTCTCTCTGCAGCTGACTCTCGACCTGCTGTCTCACCAGCTGCTGCATGTCCTCCTGGGGGGCAGGAGAGCAGGTTCAGGGCCAGCCCCGTGCCCTCTTCCCCATGCCTCCCAGGCCCGGCTGGTATTCCCACCCTACCTCCCAGGCCTCCACCTCCTGCCTCAGCCTCAGTTTCTCCTCCAGGACCTCCAGCAGCTGGGCCTCCACAGCTCGCAACTTGGCTTTGCATGTGTCCAGCTCTGCCTCCACTGCCTGCTTCCTGCAGGCGGCAGGGAGAGCAGCCTGAGCTTGAACCCTACAGATCTGTTTCTGGGCCCTGGGAGCGGGGGGCACATGTGGCCACAGTCCACTGCCTCGTGACAGGGCGAGTATGTATGTGGCTTTCCTTCCAGGACCGCCTGATGTCTCACACTCTCTCCTCTAGCAGGACAGAGCCCTGAGGGTGAGCCACGGGCTGCCCTCCCCACCCCACCCCCACAAGCATCTGCTTCTCACTTGGCAATGGCTTCATCCCGCTCCTGGAGGACTTGGTCCAGCGAAGGCTCTGTCTGGGTGTCCCCCAGTGCTCCAGCGACTTGCAATTCTGGGCTCTGGGGTAGGGTGACAGAGAAGGGAGCAGGGATCTGGAGCTTGTCTGAATGAGGTGTCCCACTCTGGACCCTTCTGCCCTTGCCCGGGCTCCGATGCCAGTGTCAGGAGGTGAGGGGTCTGAAAGTTCGGTTCCTGCCGCCCAGTACCCATCTCATGGACCTCTGAAGGTCGAGCAGGGGGACCTCTGCCTGGGCAGGTGGGACCTCTGCCTGGCGCAGGGGTAAACAGAGGGGACAGGGTATGGGGACCCTCAAGGAAGAAAGAAGTTTTCACCCAATGCACAGGAAAGAGACAAGGCGGGTTCAGAAGGACACTTACCCCTCTAGGGCCCCAGACAGAGAGGGTGGCCTGGTGACTGGGACTCTTGTCAGTGGGGTGGGGCAGCCGGACAACATGGCCCTTTGCCCTCCCTTCCGGGCTTGGCACTCCCAGTCAGGCCCCGCCCCCCGCTGGCGGGCCTCTGCCTCCCCTCCGGGCTCCTGGAACCTCCCGCCAGGCCCAGAGCTTCCTCAGACCCTTCCCGCGGTCCCACGTGTCCTTCACCCCAAGGGGGCGCTCAAACCACGTCAGAAGATGAGAACGAGGGAGACAGCCAGGACCGCTTTAATGCTGACAGGCACAGGTACCCCAGGCCCCTATCCTGAAAGGTAGGCATCTTGGTACCTTGAATGGTATCATCCACACATATAACCCATCTGAGCTCAGCAGAAAACAGAAGGAAAAATGTTTAACCGTTCCTGGCAGAGATGGACTGCCAAAGAGCACCAAAGATGGCCACCTTGGACGTCCATCCTTCCTGTCAGTATTGCTCCCTGTTCCTCCAGTATGTTCCCAACATTCTAATCCTTGAGCGAGGTGGGGTCCGCTGTGCCGGGTTGTCTAGGCAGCCCCGCCCCCCACCGTGCTCTCATTGAGCACACCAGTGACAATAAACGTGTGAAAGACAGTGTTCCCCATTGAGAAACCTCTTCAGCAGGGTCACTTCTAGGGGTTTAGATCCTCAACTCTGTCCTTCATAGTAAATATTTCCTCCAGGGGGCACCTGGGTGGCTCCACTGGTTAAGGTTCAGACTTGTGATTTCTGCTCAGGTCAGGATCTCACAGTTCATGGGTTCGAAGTTCAGGATCTCAGTTCATGGGTTCGAGCCCCGCATCCGGCTCTGTGCTGGCAATGGAGAGCCAGTTTGGGATTCTCTCTTTCCCACCTCTCATTTCCTTTCCACTGCTTGACGCGTGCTCTCTCTGTCTCTCTCTCAAACAAACTTAAAAAAATTAAATATATTTCCTCCAGGAACCCCCTGTAGACATGATTCCTGGTGTCCATGGGGGCCACTGACTCACGTGTACCTCCAACAGCCAAACCAACAATTTCTTTGGTTGAGTCCCAGGCGAAGAAGTGGGGTTCAGGTGTACTCCCAAATACACCCTTTTGTTGAGGAGATTGGTTCGATGTGTTTTTGAGAGGCTGCTCTGTGTACCATGATCCAGCCAGGACCTGGAGACCTGGTCTCGGGACCTCCAAGGCCAGCAGAGAGGAAGCATAGATAGAGTCAGAAAAGAGTGTCAGGGGGTCCAAAGTGGGAGCACAAAGGAGGAAATGAATCCTGCAGGCTGGCAGGGGTCATCCAGGAGAAAGGCATTTCTTTTAACTTTTTATTTGGAAACCATTTCAAAACTGCCCTTCAATGTCAAAAAAAATCCTTTTAGAGTAAAAAAAAAAATTGAATAGGGTATCAAACATTGTACCCAGTCACATCTCTCTGGTCACCCTCGGTCTCGAACAATTTGCAGGCTTTCTTTGAATGTCATGACCTTGACATTCTGAAGATTACAGAGAAGTTATTTTGTAGACTCTCCCTCAGTATGGGTTTGTCCACGCCTTCCTTATGATTAGAGCACTGTTACCAACTCGGGGCCGAAATCTCACAGAAAGGATGCTGTGTTCTCATGAATCCAATATCGTTTGGAACCGTGACTGGTGGGATCATTGCTGATCTCTTGACCATGATTAATAAGCACTGGGGAAGGGAGGTGCTTTGAGATTATGACACATCTTTTCCTTTACCCCACGTTCAGCCATTGGGTTCATCACCCACCGATGTTTCTTGCCCAGATTATTACTACAGTGATTTGCAAATGGTGATTTTCTTTTCTTTTCTTTTTTCTTTTCTTTTCTTTTCTTTTTTCTTTTTTTTTCTTTTCTTTTCTTTTCTTTCTTTCTTTCTTCCTTTCTTCCTTTCTTCCTTCCTCCCTCTCTCTCTGTTTCCTTCCTTCTTTCTTTCTTTCTTTCTTCCTTTCTTCCTTCCTCCCTCTCTCTCTCTCTCTCTGTTTCCTTTCTTTCTTTCTTTCTTTCTTTCTTTCTTTCTTTCTTTCTTTCTTTCTTTCTTTCTCTTCCCTGGGCTCGGATGCCCTTCTCATGGGGGCTCGGCTCTCGTGGGACTGCCTCCCCAACCCTCAACTCCAATGCCATCCTTGTGCATGGCCCCTGGCTGCCATGGGGCTACCAAAAGTGTCTAAGAGCTTTATAGTTATTCATTCATTCCCCCAAATACTTCCTGAGCACCTACTATGTTCTAGGCGTGCTTCCAGGTGGTGGACATGAAACAGGAAGACACAAAACTCCCTGACCTCACCGAGCTCACATCCTAGTGAAGGCTGGTAGACAGCAAACAGATAAATGAGTACACCACATGGTAAGAAGTGGTGCAGAGAAAAAGAAAGCAGGGCAAGAGAATAAGGACCAGGAAATGGCTATTTTAATTTTTTTATTCATTTATTTTTTAATGTTTATTTATTTCTGAGAGAGACAGCATGTAAACGCGAGCAGGGGAGGGACAGAGAGAGGGGGAGAGACATAATCCCAAACAGGCTCCACACTGGCAGCACAGAGCCTGACATGGAGCTTCATCACGCCAACTGTGAGATGATGATCTGAGCCAAAATCAAGAGTGGGACACTTGACCCACTGAGCCACGCAGGCGCCCCCACAAATTGCTATTTTATATTATTCTGTGCTACCGTAAGGAGATCTCAAATATTAACCTATCACTTGGATGAAACAACCACCCTCATGGCTTGGAATAACGTTTTCAACAACAGCATCATTCATGCATTCAAAAAGCTCTGTATTTCCAAGCACAAATGAGGTTGATATGTTCGAAGAAACCGTGTTACGGAACTCAAAGGAGATGCTCAGGATGACATGCGACATGACAGAGAGTAGCAGAGATGCACGTGAAGGGTTTGAATAAATGTTCACAAACCACGACAGTGGAAAAATGATCACTGTGAAATAAAGTTATTCCTTTTTTTAATTTTTTAAATGCTTATTTTTGAGAGAGAGACAGAGCACAAGCAGGGGAGGGGCAGAGAGAGGGGGAGACACAGAATTTTGAAGCAGGCTCCAGGCTCTCAGCTGTCAGCACAGAGCCCTACGCTGGACTCGAACTCATGAACTGTGAGATCATGACCTGAGCCAAAGACAGATGCTTAACCAACTAAGCCATTCAGGCACCCCAAGAAATCTTAAAAAAAAAAAAAAAAAGAAAGAGAAAGAAAGAAAGAAAGAAAGAAAGAAAGAAGAAAAAGAAAGAAAAGAAAGAAAGAAAAAGAAAAGAAAGAAAAGAAAAGAAAGTCACCATTTGCAAATCACTGTAGAAATAATTCAGGCAAGAAACATCAGTGGGTGCTGAACCCAAAGGCTGAAAGTGGGGTAAAGGAAAGGATGTGTCATAATCTCAAAGTACCTCCCTGCCTCAGCCCCATTTAAGTTATTCTTAAAAATATGGGATTTAAAAAAGTACCTGGATGGCTCAGTCGGTCAGGATCCCAGGGTCATGAGATCAAGACCCATGTTGGGTTCGTACTTAGCAGGGAGCCTGCTTGGGATTCTCTCTCTCCCTCTGCTCCTCTTCCCGCTCACACATTTCCTCTCTCTCTAACCCCCCTCCTCTCTCTTCCTCTCTCAAATAAATAAAAATGAAAAGAAAAGCATAATCTTTAAAAAATATATGTGTGATTTGGGGGCACTTGGGTGGCTCAGTCAGTTGAGTGTCCGATTCTTGATTACAGCCTAGGTCAGGATCTCACTGTTCATGGGATCAAGCCCCCCACTGGGCTCTGTGATGACAGCGTGGAGCCTGCTTGGGATTCTCTCTCTCCCTCTCCCTCTGCCCTTCCTTCGCTCCTGCTGTTGCTCTCAAAATAAATAAGTAAACTTTTTTAAAAAATTAAAAATATGTGATTTTAAGATGGCTACATTTTAAATATTTTCGCTAAGTATAATCAGGAAGTCACTTATTTCATATGCATCCCCTACATGTTTAAACTAGCATATTGGGCCAATTTTCTTTTAAATATTCTCTGGGAAGAGGAGGGAACAACCTTATATTCAGGCGTATAACGAATTCCATCGCAAAGCCCTACCTCAAATCACACACTGAGCAGTGGGACCCAATCCCCCTCCTCCCCCGCTTCCCCAGGATGGCTGAGCTCAGGCCTCGGCGCTGAGCTGGAAAATGGTCGAAGCTGACGGCGGGCTGGGGTGGTGGAGGATGGAAATGGGAAGGAGAGCTGCCAGCTGGCCAGGGGACTGGGCTGTATGGTCAGAACAGCTGGAATATAAAGGGCTGGGGGGAGGGGGGCTTACAAACCATGTCACCCAACCTTTGTGATCTGGTTGGTGCTTACCTCCCCGCACTCATCGTCCTCATCCGTGAAATGGAGTAAACAGATGACCTCCCCAGCTGGGTCCCAATAAGGGTTCACTAAGGTGCCTCGAAGAATGGCCAGTGCTTGCACCAGAATGGGCCGGGGCCACACATCCCAGGAAAGGAGAGAGAGTAAGCCCGCCATAAAGCAAAAGAAAAGCAACAAAAGGAGAACATCATCATCAACAACAGCACACGCTCGCTATGCTCCCTCTAGGTCGGCTGCCCCTTCCTGCTCGGCACCTGTCACGGACTCCGCCCCAGGGCCAGTTCTGTTTCTGGATTCTACACCAGCTGCCTCCTCATCCTCCTCCAAGCCCCTCCAGCCCCTGTACTTCCGCATTATTGTCTTGTCGCTGTCAGGGTGTCTCTCCCACCAGCTCGTGGGCCTCTGGAGGACAGGTGGTGACTGTCATCACCCCAACCTGGGCTCACAGGCGCTCGACGGCGATGGTGTCAGAAAAGCAGCACCAGCCTTGCCCAGCAGGTGGCAGCAGTTCCCAATCTCAGGGACCCATCCCCACCCTCCCAGCCTGTAGGATGGAAACCCCAAATTGCCCCCCGGGGATTTGGGGAGCCCCCAAATGCCCAGCCTTTCCCTCAGTGCTCCTTTATAGGAACACTGCTCATTCTCATGCAAACATTTATCATTCACTCCACAAACACTTTCTGTGCCAGCCTTGGGGAATCCACAAGAATGTGACCGGATTCCTTCCCCTTATACGTCCCCATCTAATGAGGGGACAGATGCCTAACACAGACCTTAGGCACACAGGGCCAGAAGTGCTACAATCAGGATAAATACAGGTCTTTGTGGGACCACACAGGAGCCCAGCCCTCATTCTTGGGCAGTGAGGACAAGTTCTTAGAGGAGGTGGTATCTAGGAGCAAAGAGTGAAAGCCAAGGGCCAGGTGCATGGGGAGGAAGAAGGAAACAGGGAGGAGAGTGTCCCAGGCCTGGAGAACTAAGACAAGTGCAAAGTCCTGAGAAGGCATTGTCACTTCATCAAGGGAAGGTGGCCTCCAAGAGGTGACACGGGGGGGTGGACCACAAAGAAAAGAGAATTCTGTATTGGGGTATCAGGATTCTTCCCCCAAGGGCAGTAGGGGAAGTCACTGCCCTGAGCAAGTAGGGTGCAGAATGCCACAGAGACGCTCCTTTGACTAAAGTGGAAGAGGGCTTTACACAGCATCGGTCTGGACTGAATACCCGTTGATTATCCACAATGAAGAATGGGACGGGAGTGATGTGTTTTGGGGACTGCCTGGTTCCCGTGGGGAATAAGCCCTGCTCTCTCACAATCCCTGTCCTTCCCAAAATGCCCTTCCCCCATTCTTCACCTGGCCACCTCCTACTCGTCCTGTGAAGCCCCAATTCAAATGCCCCACGTCTGGGAAGTGGTCCCTGATTCCAGAGACTTGGCGGCTCTGGGGACTCATGGCATTTTGTGCAGCAGTGTCTATTTTAGCCCCCGCCACGTTTCTGGCTCCTCTGTCTCTGCCCATCCCTCACCTGTCAGGGAACATTCCAGTTCCAAATTCAGCCCTTGTTTCTTATTCCATAGACACACACAGACACACAGATGCACACACTCCCTGGACTGTGGCCCACAACTTCATCTCCACCCCAAGCCAGACTACCCCTGCCTCCTTAGCCTCCAGCTGGAGTTCCACGTGGACTCTTCATCGACTATCTGCATGTGTCCCGGATGTTGAAGCGGGCCCCTTAAATGCTCACACATGTCTGAATATCCCCCACCCGTCCCCTGGATCTGCTCCGCGCCCAGAGCCAGCTCTGCTCTCATCGGCACGTGCTCCGTCATCAGCACCTGTTGCTTCGAGTTCATAATATCTCTCGTTGTTTTAATGGTTTTTTTAAAATATTTTATTTTTTAAAGTAATCTCTACATCCAGCGTGGGGCTCGAACTCACAACCCCGAGATCAAGAGTCGCAGGCTCTACCGACTAAGCCAGCCAGGTGCCCCTGGTTGTTTTAGTGTTTTACAAAAAGCATGTTCTTTTCATAATTGAAATAAAGTATAGTTATAGTAAGTAAGGCTCTTGGAGAGGCGTCTGGGTGGCTCAGTCGGGTTGAGTGCCCAACTCTTGATTTCAGCTCAGGTCATGGGATCGAGCCCCGAGTCTGGCTCTGTGCTGTCATCGAGGAGACTGCTTGGGATTCCCTCTCTCCTCTCTCTGCCCCTTCCTGTGCTTGCGTACAAGCTCGCTCTCTCTCTCTCTCTCCCTCTTTCAAAAAAAAACTTAAAAAAAATAAGTCTCTTGGGGCACCTGGGTGGCTCAGTCAGTTGACTCTCCGATTTGGCTCAGGTCATGATCTCATAGTCCGTGGGTTTGAGCCCCACTTTGGGCTGTGTGCTGACGGCTTGGAGCCTGGAGCCTGTTTCGGATTCTGTGTCTCCCTCTCTCTCTCTCTCTCTCTCTCTCTGCCCCTCCCTGGCTCTCACTCTCTCTCTCTCTCTCTCTCTCAAAAATAAATAAACATTTAAAAAAATTGTTTAATTAGTATCTTGGGGCCCCTGGGTGGCTCAGTCAGTTAAGCATCTGACTTGGGTTCAGGTTATAATCTCACGGTTGGTGGGTTCAAGACCCACATAGGGCTCTGTGCTGTCAGTGCAGAGCTCGCTTCGGATCCTCTGTCTCCCTCTCTCTCTCTCTCTCTCTCTCTCTGCCTCTCCCACACTTGCGCTCTCCCTCTCTCTCTCTAAAAAATAAACATTTAAAAAAATAAGTCTCTTGAAAGTCTTTGACCCTTCTTTCCAGTCCAACAGGCCCTGCTGTTGTTCAGATGATCAAGGTCTCTCTCCTAGACACCACTTCCAGCTGTCCTCCATGCTCCTACAAGCCCTGCCCATGAGGCAAGAACTATCTATGCTGGCCACCCTCTGCTCGGACTTCTCCCAGGAAATCCAGATCATGTGGGCAATGGCCTACTCATCCTCCTCACTGGGGTGTCTAATGGGCAACTCAAAACGAACAGGTCCAAACCCCAAATCCGGATTTACTCCCACCCCCAACCAACCCCTCCTCCAATTCTTCCCCCACCTTTACAAGCGGTCCCACCATCTCCCCAGGTGTTTCGGGTCAAAAACCTTGACTCCAGTCATCCCGGATTCCTCTCTTTCTCTCCATTGGCTCTACTTTAAAATGTATGCGGAATATGACCACTCGTCCCCGCCATCACCACCGACACCTTTGGCCCAGCCACGTACACGATTGTGATCACTTCCTAAATGACGTCCCTGCTTCCTCCCCAAACCCCTTCACAGTCTACAGGCACAGACTTGGGATGGTTTGATTTATGAGCTTTTGACTCTCCGATGGTGTGAAAAGTGATATGCGTTCAGTGGAAACCATACTTCAAATTTCGAATTTGGATCTTTTCCCAGGCTGGTGATACGAGGCGCAATCCTCTCTCGTGATGCAGTCACGGCCCCCGCCCCCCAGCCACGCAATCGGGAGGATGAACAACCTACGCACAGACAACCTTCCTGGGTCCAGACAGCCATTCTGCTTCTCACTGTCTGCACGGCATTCAGAGTATCACCGGCGATGGCCAACACTTTATTATAACATAGGCTTCCTGTTAGATTTGCCCAACTGCTGGCTCGTGTGAGTGTTCTAAATTTTATTTATTTTTTTTTACTTTTTTAAATTTTTTTTAACTTTATAGTTTATTGTCAGGTTGGTTTCCATATAACACCCAGTGCTCTTCCCCACAAGTGACCTCCACCAAGACCATCACCCCCCATTACCTTTCCCCCTTCCCCTTCCCCCTTCAGTTTGTTTTCAGTATTCAAGAGTCTCTCGTGTTTTGTCTCCCTCCCTCTCCCTAACTCTTTTCCTCCTTCCCC